>CP137676.1:21041461-21066215 GCA_037976565.1 Mesocentrotus franciscanus
TCCTGGTGGGTCCTTTTTTTTTTTTTTGCCGTCGTTTTAAATTTGATTTTATGATCTTCTTCGACTATTATTACATATTATCATATACAATCACAAACATTGTAATAAAATGCCTAATTTTGCGTGTTATATCTATGGGGGAAGAATGTCAATCGTTTGAGTACAACCCTATGAAATCTGATTCCTTGTCGTGTATTAAACCTATAGGGTTAATCTCCCAAGTCTGTTGAATATATAAATCATCCCATTTTCATGATGTTTATCTCTCCTTCCCAGACGTTTACTTTCCAGTAATTCAGCCCAGGTATATGCAATCTTTACGTCTCTCCCTGGACATAGAATTGTTTATGTCTATAACTTCTCTCTTTCTCTATAATATAGTAAATATTCAATTCTATTTATGCTGGAAATATTAAAAGCATCGTTCTCCATTGCATCTCTTTCTCTTGCTCTCTGTTGCTCTGTTTCCCTTCCCCTCTCTTGATCTGCCCTATATCCTTCTCTTGCTCTCTCATTGCATCTCTCTCTCTACTCTTTCACTCTCTCCCTATCTCTGTCTCCCTCTCTTGCTCTGCCTAGCTCCCTCTGTCTCTGCCTCTCATTGTATACTCTCTCACCCTCTCCCTTTCCCGCCTCTGGTTCTCGTTCTCCCTCCGATATCTATTGTAATTTTCTTTAATTTCCTCTAGCTCTTCATTTTGCCCTTTGTATTCTTATTTCACCCCTACCATGTCCTCTCTCCTTCAAAGTGTATGCATTCTGATTCCTCTTTCTTCCCTCGGTCCAGCTCATGTATTTTTACATGTCAATAACTCGTCTCCTCTCTCCTTCTCTATATCTATATTTTCATTAAATTTCATTATGATCATGATTTTGATCATAATCATTTCTCAATATTTTGTTCATCAGTTAAGTTATCACTTCAGTTCAGGTCACAGTTCAATCTATCAGTTCATTCATCAGTTCATCAGTTTAGCTCATCAATTCAGTTCATTTCACATCAGTTCAATCTATCAGTTCATCAGTACTTCATTCATCAGTTCATATCTTAATACATCATTTTACATTAACATCATTAAATTGGATCATTGAATTGAAGATTAGCATGATCATAAGAATTGAAGACAGATCACCTAATTCGTCCTGATGACGAATTACTTTTCTAGTTTATTTTTATTTCATCCGTACACTTTTTTGTGTAACGCTTTTCGAAATCGACATGGTCAATTTCCTTCAAATTCTGTCAGTCATCAGGCCCTATAATATCAAGTTCTAGTAACTTTCTCAAGGTCATGGGGTCATCGTGACGTCATCCAGGCGCCATTTTGTAAACATCAGGTCATTATCTTATCTCGATAACGAGTCATCAAAAATCAACCATATTTGGTATACATCAATTTTAGGTCAAAGGTCAACAAAAATGTCGACAAAATCCGCGTGCGCACCTCGACGCGCGCGTACGCGCGCATCAAAATTTCAAATGCTCCAATTCGTCCCAAATTTTGTTTGCACGTTTCAGGCCATTTTAAGCATTTTCAAAATTTGCGCGCGCACTTATGCGCGCGTTTTCGCGCGTTTTGGCATTTTGCAACATCAAATCACCAAATTTTTTCTGCATCATATTTGGCACATTTTTCCAAGCATTTTGATACCTTGTTCTCTTTTTTCTGACCAGTAATAACGCAATGAGCGTCCGTCAAAGTATAACAGCACCCGCGGACCGCGCTATCTCTATCCACAATACATAGGCAAAAACATGCCTATACAAAACTCATTGTAACTCTTCAGAATGGATGGATACCCCAATTTTTTTCATATTTGGATAGATTATGAGTCGGAGATATGATTTCATGTCTCATTTGACCCTCAATCAACTCATGACGTCATCATATCGGCCTCCGAACTCAAAATTTCAATTTGCATATTATGACGTCAGCATATTTTTGGAAAATTGATTGTATCTCTGTAAATATTGATCGATTTTCTTCCAAATTTTGATATGTTCTAGCTGAGACAATTCTCTACAAATGCAGTCACCACGATTTTTCATTTTGACAAAGGCATCATGACGTATTTTGCGATTAAAGGAGGCATGTCAATTTTTCACATTTTGCGTGTATTCTCTATGGGACATGACTTTTTCCTAAACTGGATTCTACATTCCCGTCTTTCGCGAGCAATATCTCCGTCGTTTTAGTTTTGTTTTTGCTGAGCTTTGAGTATGTTGTAGCTGAGACAATAAGCTATCACAATGTGCCCTTTATTTTTCGATCAGATGCCGGGATCAAGCTCATATTTCACTTGCAAAGTGGGATTTGAGAATTCCATTTTCCGTTCACGTGTAATGTCTATGTGGATTATTTTGGTATAGTGGTCATAGCACTTGCCTCCCATTCCGGCGACCCAAGTTCGATTCCTGGTGGGTCATTTTTTTTTTTTTTTTGCCGTCGTTTTAAATTTGATTTTATGATCTTCTTCGACTATTATAACATATTATCATATACAATCACAAACATTGTAATAAAATGCCTAATTTTGCGTGTTATATCTATGGGAAGAATGTCAATCGTTTGAGTACAACCCTATGGGAAATCTGATTCCTTGTCGTGTATTAAACCTATAGGTTAATCTCCCAAGTCTGTTGGAATATATCAAATCATCCCATTTTCATGATGTTTAGTCTCCTTCCCAGACGTTTATACTTTCCAGTAATTCAGCCTAGGTATATGCAATCTTTACGTCTCTCCCGCGGACATAGAATTGTTTACATGTCTATAACTTCTCTTTCTCTATAATATAGTAAATATTCAATTCTATTTATGCTGGAAATATTAAAAGCATCGTTCTCCATTGCATCTCTTTCTCTTGCTCTGTCTCTCCTCTCTCTTGCTCTGTTTCCCTTCCCCTCTCTTGATCTGCCCTCTATCCTTCTCTTGCTCTCTCATTGCATCTCTCTCTCTACTCTTTCACTCTCTCCTATCTCAGTCTCCCTCTCTTGCTCTGCCTAGCTCCCTCTGTCTCTGCCTCTCATTGTATACTCTCTCACCCTCTCCCTTTCCCTGCCTCTGGTTCTCGTTCTCCCTCCGATATCTATTGTAATTTTCTTTAATTTCCACTAGCTCTTCATTTTGCCCTTTGTATTCTTATTTCACCCCTACCATGTTTCCTTATACTATCCTCTCTACTTCAAAGTGTATGCATTCTGATTCCTTTTCTTTCCTCGGTCCAGCTCATGTATTTTTACATGTCAATAACTCGTCTCCCTCTCTCCTTCTCTATATCTATATTTTCATTAAATTTCATTATGATCATGATTTTGATCATAATCATTTCTCAATATTTTGTTCATCAGTTAAGTTATCACTTCAGTTCAGGTCACAGTTCAATCTATCAGTTCATTCATCAGTTCATCAGTTTAGCTCATCAATTCAGTTCATTTCACATCAGTTCAATATATCAGTTCATCAGTACTTCATTCATCAGTTCATATCTTAATACATCATTTTACATTAACATCATTAAATTGGATCATTGAATTGAAGATTAGCATGATCATAAGAATTGAAGACAGATCACCTAATTCGTCCTGATGACGAATTACTTTTCTAGTTTATTTTTATTTCATCCGTACTTTTTTGTGTAAACGTTTACTCGAAATCGACATGGTCAATTTCCTTCAATTTCTGTCAGTCATCAGGCCCTATAATATCAAGTTCTAGTAACTTTCTCAAGGTCATGGGGTCATCGTGACGTCATCCAGGCGCCATTTTGTAAACATCAGGTCATTATCTTATCTCGATAACGAGTCATCAAAAATCAACCATATTTGGTATACATCAATTTTAGGTCAAAGGTCAACAAAAATGTCGACAAAATCCGCGT
The DNA here is from genome assembly GCA_037976565.1 of Mesocentrotus franciscanus. NCBI lineage: Eukaryota > Metazoa > Echinodermata > Echinoidea > Camarodonta > Strongylocentrotidae > Mesocentrotus > Mesocentrotus franciscanus. The sequence continues at coordinate 21,045,344 of CP137676.1, forward strand.
GCGCACCTCGACGCGCGCGTACGCATCAAAATTTCAAAATGCTCCAATTCGTCCCAAATTTTGTTTGCACACGTTTCAGGCCATTTTAAGCATTTTCAAAATTTGCGCGCGCGCTTATGCGCGTTTTCGCGCGTTTTGGCATTTTGCAACATAGAATCGCCAAATTTTCTCTGTCATCATATTTGGCATATTTTTCCAAGCATTTTGATACCTTGTTCACTTTTTCTGACCAGTAATAACGCAATGAGCGTCCGTCAAAGTATAACAGCACCCGCGGACCGCATATCTCTATCCACAATACATAGGCAAAAACATGCCTATACAAAACTCATTGTAACTCTTCAGAATGGATGGATACCCCAATTTTTTTCATATTTGGATAGATTATGAGTCGGAGATATGATTTCATGTCTCATTTGACCCTCAATCAACTCATGACGTCATCATATCGGCCTCCGAACTCAAAATTTCAATTTGCATATTATGACGTCAGCATATTTTGGAAAATTGATTGTATCTCTGTAAATATTGATCGATTTTCTTCCAAATTTTGATATGTTCTAGCTGAGACAATTCTCTACAAATGCAGTCATCACGATTTTCATTTTGACAAAGGCATCATGACGTATTTTGGGATTAAAGGAGGCATGTCAATTTTTCACATTTTGCGTGTATTCTCTATGGGACATGACTTTTTCTAAACTGGATTCTACATTCCCGTCTTTCGCGAGCAATATCTCCGTCGTTTTAGTTTGTTTTGCTGAGCTTTGAGTATGTTGTAGCTGAGACAATAAGCTATCACAAGTGTGCCCTTTATTTTTCGATCAGATGCCGGGATCATGCTCATATTTCACTTGCAAAGTGGGATTTGAGAATTCCATTTTCCGTTCACGTGTAATGTCTATGTGGATTATTTTGGTATAGTGGTCATAGCACTTGCCTCCCATTCCGGCGACCCAAGTTCGATTCCTGGTGGGTCATTTTTTTTTTTTTTGCCGTCGTTTTAAATTTGATTTTATGATCTTCTTCGACTATTATAACATATTATCATATACAATCACAAACATTGTAATAAAATGCCTAATTTTGCGTGTTATATCTATGGGAAGAATGTCAATCGTTTGAGTACAACCCTATGGGAAATCTGATTCCTTGTCGTGTATTAAACCTATAGGGTTAATCTCCCAAGTCTGTTGGAATATATCAAATCATCCCATTTTCATGATGTTTAGTCTCCTTCCCAGACGTTTATACTTTCCAGTAATTCAGCCTAGGTATATGCAATCTTTACGTCTCTCCCGCGGACATAGAATTGTTTACATGTCTATAACTTCTCTCTTTCTCTATAATATAGTAAATATTCAATTCTATTTATGCTGGAAATATTAAAAGCATCGTTCTCCATTGCATCTCTTTCTCTTGCTCAGTCTCTCTCTCTCTCTTGCTCTGTTTCCTTCCCTCTCTTGATCTGCCCTCTATCCTTCTCTTGCTCTCTCATTGCATCTCTCTCTCTACTCTTTCACTCTCTCCCTATCTCAGTCTCCCTCTCTTGCTCTGCCTAGCTCCCTCTGTCTCTGCCTCTCATTGTATACTCTCTCACCCTCTCCCTTTCCCGGCCTCTGGTTCTCGTTCTCCCTCCGATATCTATTGTAATTTTCTTTAATTTCCACTAGCTCTTCATTTTGCCCTTTGTATTCTTATTTCACCCCTACCATGTTTCCTTATACTATCCTCTACTTCAAAGTGTATGCATTCTGATTCCTCTTTCTTTCCTCGGTCCAGCTCATGTATTTTTACATGTCAATAACTCGTCTCCCTCTCTCCTTCTCTATATCTATATTTTCATTAAATTTCATTATGATCATGATTTTGATCATAATCATTTCTCAATATTTTGTTCATCAGTTAAGTTATCACTTCAGTTCAGGTCACAGTTCAATCTATCAGTTCATTCATCAGTTCATCAGTTTAGCTCATCAATTCAGTTCATTTCACATCAGTTCAATATATCAGTTCATCAGTACTTCATTCATCAGTTCATATCTTAATACATCATTTTACATTAACATCATTAAATTGGATCATTGAATTGAAGATTAGCATGATCATAAGAATTGAAGACAGATCACCTAATTCGTCCTGATGACGAATTACTTTTCTAGTTTATTTATTTATTTATTTTTATTTATTTCTCCCCCCTTTTTTGTGTAGACGATAACTCAAGATCGGTACAGTCAATTACTTTCAATTTTGGCACAGTCATGGGTCATTGTCATGAGACGTGACAGGAACATTTTCAAGGTCATCAGGTCTTCATGACGTCATCCAGGCGCCATTTTGTGTTTTTTTGTACTTTCAACTCATGATCATATCTTCATAACGGAAAGTCATTTCTCATTCATATTTATCATGATCAAGGTCAATATCCGTCCGGTCAATTTCAGGTCAAAAAACGCGCGCATGCGTACGTCCGCGCGTGAGCGCGCGCAAAATTTCAAAATGCTCCAAATCGTCTCAAATTCATTTTGGATACGTTTCAGGCCATTTTAAGCATTTCGCAAAAAACGCGCACACGCACATGCGCGTGCGTTTTCGCGCGTAACACCATTACACAACATAAAATCGCCATTTTTTTCTTTCATGATATTTCCCATATTTTTCAAACAATTTGATACCATGTTTATCTCTTATTGACCATTAATAACAAGATGAGCGTCCATTCAATATAAATGTCCGTGCGCGCGAGCTCTTGTAATACATAGCATATATGGGCAAAAACATGCCTATACAAAATTCATTGTAACTCTTCAGAATGGATGGGAACTCCCAATTTTTTTCATATTTGGATAGATTATGAGTCGGAGATATGATTTCATGTCTCATTTGACCCTCAATTAACTCATGACGTCATCATAATGGCCTCCGAACTCAAAATTTCAATTTGCATATTATGACGTCAGCATATTTTTGGAAAATTGATTGTATCTCTGTAAATATTGATCGATTTTCTTCCAAATTTTGATATGTTCTAGCTGAGACAATTCTCTACAAATGCAGTCACCACGATTTTTCATTTTGACAAAGGCATCATGGCGTATTTTTGCGATTAAAGGAGGCATGTCAATTTTTCACATTTTGCGTGTATTCTCTATGGGACATGACTTTTTCTCAAAACTGGATTCTACATTCCCGTCTTTCGCGAGCAATATCTCCGTCGTTTTAGTTTTGTTTTTGCTGAGCTTTGAGTATGTTGTAGCTGAGACAATAAGCTATCACAAGTGTGCCCTTTATTTTTCGATCAGATGCCGGGATCATGCTCATATTTCACTTGCAAAGTGAGATTTGAGAATTCCATTTTCCGTTCACGTGTAATGTCTATGTGGATTATTTTGGTATAGTGGTCATAGCACTTGCCTCCCATTCCGGCGACCCAAGTTCGATTCCTGGTGGGTCATTTTTTTTTTTTTTTTTGCCGTCGTTTTAAATTTGATTTTATGATCTTCTTCGACTATTATAACATATTATCATATACAATCACAAACAATGTAATAAAATGCCTAATTTTGCGTGTTATATCTATGGGAGAAGAATGTCAATCGTTTGAGTACAACCCTATGGGAAATCTGGTATTAAACCTAATATAGGGTGTATCTCCCAACTCTGCTACAATATCAAATCACCTTGCTAGTCTCCTTCCCAGACGTTTTTATTTTTCCAGTTATTCAGCCCAAGGTATATGCATGTTTACGTCTCTCCCGTGGACATAGAATTGTTTACTTGTCTATACTTCTCTCTTTCTCTATATTAAATTCTATTTATGCTGGATATATTGAATGCATCGTTCTCCATTGCATCTCTCTCTCTCTCTCTCTCTTGCTCTGTTTCCCTTCTCCTCTCTTATTTTGCCCCTCTCCTTCTCTTGCTCTGTCTCTGCATATATATCTCTCTCTACTCTTTTACCCTCTCCCTCTCTCTCTGCCTCCCTCTACCTCGACCTCTTGCCTTGCCTCCCTCTTATTCTCTTGCTCTGTCTCCCTCTGCCTCTGCCCTTCTCTTTTCTTCTCTCTCACCCTCTACCTCTCCCGCCTGCTCTGGTTCTCGTTCTCCTTCTATTATGTCTTGTAATGTTCCTTAATTTTCTACAGCTCTGCCCTTTGCCCTTTGGCCTTGGAACTCAAAATACGAATTTGCATATTATGACGTCAGCATATTTATGGAAAATTGATTGTATCTGTAAATATGGATCGATTTACTCCCAAATTTTGCTATGTTGTAGCTAAAACAATTTTCTAAAAGATCAGTTATTCAGATTACATAACAGACCACCTAATTCGTCCTCATGACGAATTACATTTCTAGTTGAAATTAAAGCCGCAAAAATCACAGGTTGCAATCGTCGTGTAAAGAAAAACATACGCCTCCGGGGTCGGAGGGACCGCTGGCGCGTTCCCAAAATCTCCGGTAAAGGGGTACTTTTTCGCGCGGCAAAATGCGGCCCGAGAATTGTAAAAAAGGGGGTGTATTTGACTTTTCACCCGAAAATAGGGGTGTTTTCAAAGGGAGAGAACGAGCATACGCGTACCCTAAATAACACTGAGTGGGGGGTTGGTGGTGGTATATAGCAAAATGAGAGAGAAGGCTAGGGTGGAGCTGCAGCCCGGCCGATCAGAGTTAGTAAGCTCCTTGCCTTAACTAGCTGTGCTCCGTGGCCCCTCCCCGTAATATTTTTGTTTATATTTCTGGATTTTGTGTCCGGTTAGCTTTCAACATGTGTATACCATGACTATGACCATGACCATGACCATTTCTACACTAATATAACAATTTCTTCTATTCATGCTGGAGTTATAGAAATTGATATATCAGATCATTTCCCTATCTTTGTTGCATTTGAGCATCTTAGGAAGGCAAGTAAACAAGCCACAAAATGTATGTGTTTCGTACCTTCAGAAATTATGATATTAATAAATTTCATGATGCTCTAGGTAAAAAATTAAATGAGTCATACTCTGTATTTTACGACTTGTTTACGCAAGTCTGTGACAAGCATGCACCAATTATGTCATCAACTTCGAAGAACCTGAACAAGGGGAAAAATACTGGGAGAAAACCATGGATGACTAATGCTATTTTAAAATCAGTCAAGAAGAAGCACAAGTTGTATTCTAAACTAAAGGTATCAAAATTTCAACAGAAAGACAAGGAAGAATACAAAAGGTACAGAAATGTTCTAACTACAGTTGTACGAAATGCAAAGAGACAATATTATAGTAACCTCTTCTTCATTATTAAGAATGATGGTCGTAAAACGTGGAAAACAATTAACGAGTTGTTGAGTGGTGGAAATGTCATAAATAAAGTGACCAATGTAGAGAAATTATCAAGCTCAGGTGGTGGAGAAAATAGAATGATGACATCTGACAATGAAATAGCTAACGAATTTAACAACTTTTTGTAAACATAGGTCTAAAGCTGGCAATGGAAATACCACCAGTTAATTCTGACTTTACAGAATATTTAGGATATAGAACATAAAACTCGCTATTTTTAAAACCAATAACAGAGAATGAATGGAAAAATGCCACTTACAGACTTTAGATATAAAAAAAAGCACGTGGATATGATAATTTGCCTGCAAGATTGTTGAGGGATGCTCCCCTATACATTTCAAGCTCATTAACATATATTTTCAATCTTTACATAGAAAGAGGTAAATTTCCAGACGCTCTGAAAGTAGCAAAAGTGACACCTATTTATAAAAAGGGACGAAAAGATCTAGCTGGTAATTACATATACCTATTTCAGTTTTACCTATACTGGGCAAAATCTTTGAGAAAATAAATAATCGTGTAATTGACTATTTGGAAGCAAATAATATCTTGTTTCAACACCAGTATGATTTCCATAAGACACATAGCACTAAGTTATCTTTGATTAATCTTGCAAATACACTATTGAAATACTGTGATGGAGGTAGAACAACAGTTGGTATCTTTATTGACTTTCAAAAGGCATTTGATACTATAAACCACAGCATTCTCCTCAAAGAAATGTCACACTATGGAATACGTGGGTTAGCCTTGCAATGGTTTGAAGATTATTTGTGTAAACGATCACAGTTTATACAATATAAAGACAAAATATCTTTGAAATTGAATAAAACATGTGGTGTCCCTCAAGGCTCCGTTCTTGGACCAATATTATTTTTACTATATATGAATGACCTACCTAACTCCACAAAAATTTTCAATTTCAGATTATTTGCTGATGACTCAAATCTATTTCATACTTTTGATATTAGACAAAAGGAAATTGATTTAGAAATTGTAAGTGAAAATTTAATGAAGGTGCAGGAATGGTGTAATCAAATCTATTTCATACTTTTGATATTAGACAAAAGGAAATTGATTTAGAAATTGTAAGTGAAAATTTAATGAAGGTGCAGGAATGGTGTAATGCAAATGAAGTCACAATTAACCTACAGAAAACAAACTATATGATTATGAAATACAAAGGTAGATCAATAGACAAAAAAGGATCTGTGGGAATATCAAGATCAGATATTAAAGAGGTATCCGTTGCATCATTTGTAGGAATTGAAATTGATTGTCACCTTTCGTGGAAAGAACATATTCAGACAATAAACAAATGCATACGAAAGAAAGTAGGCATTCTGTTTAAACTGAGACATTTTGTTCCCGAGAATATACTTGTGTTGTTATAATAAGGCTTTTATACAGCCTCACCTCTCTTATGGAGTAGAAGTATGGGGGAGCACTTACAAAAGTAATCTAAATTGTATATATTTAAGTCAAAAAATGGCAATGAGAGCAATTACATTCAGTCCACTTAGAACAGACTCCAAACCTCTTTTTCAAAGTCTAGAAATATTAACTATTTTTCAACTTCATGAGCTTCTTGTATGATTTGGTAAAAGGTGTTTTACCACACTCTTTAGTCGATTATTGTCAGATGATACAGCACAGATATGCAACTAGGAGAAAAGACAGTGGCTTACTCTAATGATCAACCAAAATGTAAGACAACGCAAGGGCAATTTTGTATTTTGTTTGTAGGAACAAAGCTGTGGAATGATCTCCCAGATGAAATTAAATTAAAAACATCGAGGTTATCTTTGCGGAGACATCTTTCCACCTCCCTTCTATGTAAATGACGTGGGCTCAATCCCACCCTCCCCCTTCGTTTTTCCTTTTATTTTACTTGTCTTCCTTTTATATATGTATACACTTGCTTGTTAACGAGTATAGCTGCCTTAAGCTTTTACAGGATTTGTGCATGTACGTACATCTGTATGATATTATTTTTTATTAATACACCTTTTTCATTTTTATGAACACATTGATGATTTTATTTGTTCAATGATTGGTTATCTTTCATTATAATGCTTTAACACTTAAACTTTGTGTTGTTTTTTTCTTCTTCTTTTTTTTCATTTTAGAAATGTAAAAAGTTACATGATACTGTATTATTTTGTTGTATATATGTATTAAATACAAAACAAACAAGTTTTACATTCATATGTATAAACAAATACAAATAAAAAATCTTGCCAAAGAATGGAACTAGGCTCGACTAGCACTTGTGCTAACTTCTAGTTCCCATTAACAACTTCACCTAAATATAGTATACACCTTCTACTGAATATAAGGATACCCATTCCTCTTCTGTCCACCTTTCTGTCTGCCCTGCACTCTCTTTCTCTCACTTCTTTCTTTCTGTCGCTCTCCATCTACATAAACCTCCCCAAATATCTCCTCCTCTCATTCTATATTTGGTTCATTTTATAATTAGATTGCATCTCACATGAATTTTGATTGCATCTACATTGATTGCTTTTATGAGGATGGTCATTTAAACTGTTGACCTATTTCTCATAATTTTATGAATAAAATGTCTACCCTTTAACTATACATTGTATTACTTCATTGAAAGCTTGTCATTTATTTGTATGGCAAAATATAGATTGTAATTTTAAAAAATACTGTCTATGTTTCATTCAATGATGTATAGGCCTAATGTGTGTCTCAACTGTCTTGTTATGACGGCCACATCACAAGCCTTACGATTTTATACAGGTAGAAGTTCACCTCTTTCCTATACATAGGCTTTTGAAATATAATCATTGATTGTACTATTCAGTATTGAATTGATACAAAAAGTAATTAAAATATTTTGAATCTTATTATTTTTGTATCCAATATGAATTGCTTATCCTAAAGTTTAATTCAATTCAATTCAGTATCATTTATTTCCTTCAAAATCAAAATACAAGGAACAGATTTTTAAATTAAGTAGAATGAAAATAAAATAAAGACAAATGAAGGAGTGTGTAGACTGCATGCAGTAAATGTGATTTATTACAGGTGTCATAATTTTAGAATGACATATTGGTATTCAATTTATTTGATATTGTGGATCAATTGCATGTAACGACCATATAATTATAATTGTTATAATTCATTCATGGAACACACAGGCTGTATGTAATTTCAATGTGTCAATTATATTCAACCACTGTAATATATCTTGTATTTGAAATCCAACTTGTTTATGAGGTTGTTAATGTTAATGTTAATTGTTAATGAAAATAAAATAAATTCTGATTTAGAAAATGCACAAAATAAATGAAAGCTAAATAAAGGGGAAAACAAATTTTAGTCGGTTGACTGCAGTTCAGAGACACAAACCCTATTATTTTGTAAGTTAGTGACTATTTCTGAATATCACGTTTAGAGTCTATACATCTACACATGCATATGCATCGGTAATTGGATAAGTAAAGGATGACAAACAATTGAATCTTTCAAGACAATCTACTATTCTTAAATGTATCATAAAATTGTAAAAATACGAAAAATAGCTAGAAACGAAAAAGGAAGCGGTTGTAAAATACGTTAATGAACTTTAAAAAAATGAAATTAAAGGTAGGAGAACATGATGTAATACAAGTAGTCTAGAAAGTATTTTTTTAAAGTTGATACTGATAAGAAGCTATATACATGTGTAATTACCAAGGAAAATATCGGTATAATTCTAGTTCTACTTTGGACCAATATCAACAACAATGGTGTCGCTAGTCGCTACACAATTTGGAAAGTGGGGCCGTTGGGGGTGGGGTGGTTCCTAATTTACCCTAGCATTTCCCAGATAAGCCACATATTTCGTCCTTAAGAATTATTGATATTTGTGGAATGTGCTTTTTATATTAGCAGAGACTTAGCAAGAAATTATCCCCACTGTACTACTTGCAGCTACTTGCTCCCTCTATATATAGAAAACAATGCCTAAGCGGTGCCCGTTGGTCCCACATGGTCCTCTTTTTCTTATGTTTATTGAGAGCTGAGTTGATGAGATAACCACCTGTCAGTGACCACCTTAATCCCCCTAATCCCCCTTGGCCAAACTAGTGCAGAGGGGCTTTAAATAACCCAGAGCCTATTTTAGCTTTTAATCAAATATAAATCAATCTTTGATGATCTTTGGTTTCGTGTATTTGTTTTATTGCTGTGCAGTACAAAGTATAGATACAACACTAAACATAGGCAAGGAGATATTTTAAGTAAATCATTCAGATTATGATGATTCTTCAGAGTTCACAGTAAACAGAAGCTCAAAACAAAAGAAGATAAAATTCTTTGTAAATTTTTTTCCTCGTCTCATCGTCCTTTTCTAGGAGGGAATTTTTAAAAACTAGCAAATTTAAGGGAGAGGAGGAGGGGGACTGTCCCATACTCCTCTTGAAACTCAAGTGGCATACCTTTATTACACAAGTCCTAAAATATACCCCTTTTCTTTAGGTGTCGTCTGTTTTGTTTTCTGTCTTTGCTTGTCAGAAAATTTTAGGTACATTATGCCCCCACCCTTTGGCAAAATCATGGATCAACCTGTTTTTAGAGTAATTATAGAGATACCAATATTTGTAATGGTCCTTTTTTGGTACATGTGGAAGGCTTACTTCAAATTATCTTTGAGCCTTTGAGGGGACAATATTGGATTTGAATGTTTGTTCATGTATTTAAAAAAAAGGATGGAGATCGTAACTGTATGTAGCTGTTTTTCTATCTTTTGTTATTACTCTATCTATGAATGCAAGTTAACATGTAAATAGCATTTAAAATGATGTTGGAATTTGATAGTGAAATAGCAATTTAAAGGAGAAATGTTCAAACTAAGCTCTTTATGATACAATATACATCTGTGTCTATTTTAATTCAGCCTGTAGAATATGAGCAATGAATGGCTAAGAAGTTTTCATTTGGGCTTACTTTGAATCATTGGGTCATGGCGTCAAGTCGCGTGGTCGCGTTACAAGACCTTTCGTGAATAAAACACGATGATCATGTGAAGATGCACGTTAAGGACAAGACCTTACGTAGATTTGCCCTAGCATTGGGTTTTTACAAAATGTCGGGTAAAGTGAACCAGATCATTAATTTTGTGGATGAGAGGGGTTTATTTCACAAACATTACTCCTGACATTTCGTGAATAAAGGGGCATATTTTCACAAAAAGTCTGGTAACGCCACCGCGCAACCTGACGCCATGACCCGATGATTCAAAGTGAGCCCATGTGGAAACCTTTACCCATCCATTGCTCATATTCTACAGGCTGAATTAAAATAGGCACATATGTATATTTTATCATAAAGAGCTTAGTTTCAACTTTTTTCCTTGAAATTGCTATTTCATTACCGAATTCCAACACTTATCTTTTTAAATGCTATTTACATGCATAACTTGCATACATAGAAGTAGTAATGACAAAAGCAGATAGAAAAACAGCTATATACAGTTACAATCACCATCCTGTTTTATACATATACAAACATTCAAATCCAACATTGCCCCCTCAAAGGCTCAAAGTCCACTGACTACCATAATTATGACAAACGACAAAAAAGGCACAATCTATACCATTCTTCACTTGTAATTTGTTTGTCCAATCTTTTTCACGAGAAAAAAAAATGGCTCAAAGTCCACTGACTATAATATCACAAACGACAAAAAAGGCACAATCTAAACCATTCTTCACCTGTATTTTTTTGTCCAATTTTTTTCACGAGAAAAAAATGCAAATACATTGAATATTTCAGGTTTACCAAAACGGACATGTATATGATTTTTAACAACAGATCCTAAATGTTAAGTACACCCCAAAAAAAAATGCATACTATATACTTTTTATTTTTAGGACAGGTTGAACATCATTCATCACACACATAATGGAATGTATACACGAATCCGATATCGCCCCAAGCTCCGAAGTGACTCTCTCTGAATATCACGTTTATAGTGTATAAATCTACACATGCATATACATCGGTAATTGGATAAGAACAAAATGACAAAAAATTGAATCTTTTCAAGATAATCTACTATTCTTAAATGTATCATAAAATTGTAAAAATATGAAAAATAGCTAGAAACGAACAGTGAAATTGTTGTACAATACTTTAATGAGCCCTTTTAAAAAATCAAAGTAATACGTAATACAAGTAGTCTAGAAAGTATTCTGTTTAAGTTGAAAATGATTAGTAGACATGTTCATGTGTAATTATCAAGGAAAATAGAGGTAATTCTAGCTCTACTTTGGACTAATATCAACAACAATAGTGTCGCAACTCGCTAAACGATTTGGAATGGGGGGTTCCTTACTTTCCCTTACATTTTCCAACAAGCCACCATTGTGTCCTAAAGAATGATTAATATTTTGTGAATATGCTTTTAATATTTGCAGAGACTTAGTAAGAAATTCTCATTTTGTAAGAAATTCTTACTTTTAAAAATATATAAATCACTCTTTGATGATCTTTGGTTTCATGTATTTGTTTAATTGCAGTGCAGTACAAAATAAAGACACAACCCTAAACATATATGCAAGATAAGATTTTAAGAGAATCATTCAGATTATGATGAATCTTCAGAGTTCACAGTAAACATAAATTTGAAACAAAAGAAGACAAAATTCTTCGTAAAACTTGTCATCGTCTCATCGTTCTCGTCTAGGAGGGGATTGTTTAGAACTAGCAAATTTGAGGGAGAGGAGGAGGGGGGAACTGCCCTTTGTCCCCTCTTGACCGGTGCGGATCCGGCCGGCGACGAAGGAGGGGGCCCCAGAAAATATTTAGCGATAAACGGGGGGGGGGTGGTAGTCAACACTAACTTTTTTGCTCAACGGGGAGCGAGAGCGGGGGAGGGGGGGGGGGAGTAGTGAGCACTAAATTGAGCATCATTTTTTGTTTACTCAACACACCCCCTCCCCATTGAGGAAAAAAAAGAGGTATAATTGTGGTTACCATTTTTTTTCTTTTAAAGGTAAAATTAACGTTACCATTTTTTAAAACTATTTGTTTGGCCAGCGGTTGGGGTCCGGGCCCCCTAGCCCCCTCCCCCTCCTGGATCCGCCCCTCCCTCTTGAAGCCCAAGTGGCATATCTTTATAACACAAATCCTCAAATATCCCCCTCCCCATTCTTTAGGTGACGCCTGTTTTTTTCTTTTCCAGTTTTTGCTTGTCAGCCAATTTTAGGAACATTATGCCCCCTCTTTTGCAAAATCAAGGATCAATCCGGATTTTAGAGTAATTATAGAGATACAAATATTTGTAATGGCCCTTCCTTTGGTACATGTGGAAGGCTTACTTCGAATTATCTGGTCATCGCGTCCGGTCGGGTGGTCGCGTTACAAGACCATTTGTGAAGCAAAAACGATGATCATGTGAAGATGCATGTTAAGGACAAGACCTTACGTAGATTTGCCCTACTAGTTTTCACAAAATGTCGGGTAAAGTGGACCAGATCATTGATTTTGAGGATGAGAGGGGTTTATTTCACAAACATTACCCCTGACATTTCGTGAATAAAGGGGCATGTTTTCAAAAAAGTTCGGGTAACGCGACCACGCGACCTGACGCCATGTCGCCATGATCCGATGATTCAAAGTAAGCCCATGTGGAAACCCTTAGCCATTCATTGCTCATATTCTACCGGCTGAATTAAAATAGGCACAGATGTATATTGTATCATAAAGAGCTTAATTTGAACATTTTTCCTTCAAATTTAAATTTCACTACCTAGTTTCCAACATTATTTTGAATGCTTTTTACATGTTAACTTGCATACATAAATTATATAGAGTATTGACAAAAGATAGAAAAAAAAAGCTACATTCAGTTACAGTGTACGATCACCATCCTTTTTCATACATTATACAAAGATTCAAATCCAACATCGTCCCCTCAAGGGTTCAAAGTCCACTGACTATAATATGACAAAGGACAAAAAAGGCACAATCTATACCATTCTTCACCTGTAATTTGTTTGGGCAATCTTTTTCACGAAAAAAAAGGCTCAAAGTCCACTGACTATAATATGACAAAGGACAAAAAAGGCACAATCTATATACCATTCTTAACCTGTAATTTGTTTTTGGCAATCTTTTTCACAAGAAAAAAAAGTATTGAGCCTTTTTTAACTTTGATCAAATACATTGAATATTTCAGGTTGACCAAAACTGACATGTATATAATTTTTAGCAACAGATCCTAAATGTTAAGTACGGCAAAAAAAGTGCATACTATATACTTTTGATTTTTAAGACAGGTTGAACATCATTCATCACACACAATAATGGAATGTATACACGAATCTGATATCGCCCCAAGCCCCATCTCCAACGCTAGCGGCTCTATGGCCGTCCGCCATTACTGGGGGCTTCCCTGTACAAGAAATCCACGCATCGCCTACAACAGCATACGTTCGGTCCCGTGACGTCGATTCGCTCGCTATTAGCTTCAATTTTTACATCTTGTAGATAAAATAAAGCGCAAGAAATATGTCCAAGAAGCCGAAGAAGGGTTCAGGAAAAAACTGTGAGATGTTTGACTCCGCATACACACAATACACAAGAAAATGACAAAGTGGAAGAAAGAAACCTGTGAAATTTAATAGGAAAATTAATGTGCTTCTTTTCAAACGCCAATAAGGGGTAGAAAAAAATCGTCCTCTTGAGGCGACATTCCCAATTATGTGGAACATTTCTTAGTTTATGGTACGCATGGTAATTGTAGTTGTAATTGTAGACAATATGAAATTGAGGGCACATGCACATGTCGGGAGATATCCCGACAAACTCATTTATTTGGGTTTTTATAACTTCCCTTTTTCCATTATTGTTTTAATATTTTAATGTACTTATGTATATTCTAGTAAAAGATTTTGCATGTTTACAGTACTATTTGCAAATGTAAATGTTCTTGTAATGTGATTTTTATGGGAATTAATAAACTGAATTGAATTGAATAAATGATTATCCATATTTATGTATATCGTCTACTATTGTTAAATGTTATATTGCATTTTCTATCATTTGTATTTTTCACTGTCAAAAAAGCCATTGGAAGCAAAATGTCTATGTAATGTTTGCATGCATGGACCAATAAAATAATCTTGAATCTTGAATCTTGAATTTATCCTGTATTTTAGACTAAATTTAGACTAAAACTTAAGACTTATTATCAAGATCAAGGGCCCTGGTATATTTTAAGTAGATAAGGTGACATATATGGAGTAACATTTTCATTTAGATGCAGGTACATGTATCAGTAACATTTTCCATCTATAATTCGTAAATATCTTACATACATATGCATATGAACTCTGACATGACATTCATACTTAGCCTATTGAAAGGAAATATTTTATCATTCATAATTTTATTCAAGAAGTTAAAAGTGTCTTTACACAAACTGTCCAGGTAAAATTAGTGTGTTTAAAGAGAAGGTTGAGTTTTGGGAAGAGGTGAAAAATAATTTGTGAGCGTTATCATTGTGATTATGCAAGTGTGGAAGAATATCAGATAAAAAATGGCTCTTCAAATGCCTTGATATTCTAAATATGGCATGTAACAGCATAAAAATCGGGACGGATTTTTATGCTACATGTTCGTGTAGTCCCATATACATATTTTTGTGACAGTGCTTGTAACTTTGCCAAGACTGGGCCAAATTTCTTATCATTTTAATGATTCCAGAACCTTGCAGTACACACCAATACTTATATGCTAGATGATCAACCTTTTCTGATCGATTCTACACTGTTTCTTTCACAATGCAATCGTATGACCAGGGGCATTTCATCAACATTTGTCCACCGACAACTGTCGGCGCCGACTAAATTTGACCAATCAGAGGCCTGGAAAATAGTCGGTGACAGTAAAATTGTCGGTGAAAATGATATTAGTCGGTGAAAACTACCGACTAATTGTTTCATGAAACGCCCCCCAGAACTCAACTTTATCTTTAAGCAATGTTTTTCTCGCAAATAGTTAGTCTGTGTATTGAACGCTGTAGCATATGAATGGTAATGTGTAAGCTTTACGTCCTGGAAGCCCCCAAGCTATTGCGATGATGTAAGAGGGCGTCCTTTCGTAGGCAGTCGGTCGGATTTGTGTATATTTCAGTAAACAGTGCACATCATATCCTTCCATTTTTCAGGAACAATAATCTCTAAGTACAACACACCATTGCTGATTTAATCCTTGTTTTTCAGAAAGATTAAACATCTTACACATAGATAATATGCATAGCTAAACATGGATCATATTCAAATATGAACTCATTTTTCTTCCAAGTGAAGTTTCATTTAAAAAACCACTCTGCTTGATTGCCATATCAATCTCACATGTACATGTATTATTATGAAATATTTTACACGTAATACCCTTTTGTATTATTTTTCAATGCTTGTTTTCTTGCCAGTGATCAATTGCAAAGACATTATTACAAAAAGTACTATATCATAATATTTTTATCAGAAAGAGCGGGGCAGTAAGGATAAACCTCATTACACAAATTTCTACATCCTTGGTTTAATGGTTGCATGGTACAGACTTTTGCCCGCTCTACCATCAGCAAAGGTGAAGTCCATTCCTGATGGCGTTGCTTCCATGTAGGAAAACCCTCCCAGGCTAGCCTCGTCATAGTGGAACTTCACCTGGTGGCTACTGGCTGGCACATTCCCTTGTGAGCCACTGAAGGATCTACCTCGTGAGCCGATCCACTCACAAAATATTCCACACTGGAGTTGTCTTCCTTGATGTGTTGCAGGTTGTGATCATGTTCATGACGCTGAAGTAAGCGTTCACGTTGTATTTGATCAGCAGAGGCATGTATGAAATGATTGTATTTTACAACATCCATTCATCTCTGTATTATTCCTGTGTTCTGGATATCTACGTAAACGGTGTCAAGCAATAAGCCTAATATAAACATGAAGCTTGTACGTAAATTATAGATGTACTGAAAAACGAAGAACTATAAATCACTTTAATTCTATTTTGCATCAAACAAAATTAGAAAAAAAAATACCCTGAATACCGATGTTATTGAACTTCATCTAAATCATACTACTTGGTATTTGTTTAGCAAAGTAAATCTTTCAAATAACCACCATGTTTTCATCAGTAATACTACAGAAAACAAACAGATCAAGAGGATGAAGGGACTCAGTTGAATATCCAAAGCGATTTTATTTTGTTTTTCATTGCATCAGTGACCTAAAATGCTGTGTATAGGAAATACATATTTATCACATTTTCCCATATGGACACGGCTATTGAAAAATGTAATTTCATGCTCTAATAATTCTTCAATTAATCCAAATGGCGATTCACACCTTATGATGAGTCGTGCATGTAGCTGTTAAATCACTCAGGAGATATATGTTAGAGATAAGAGAGTATGAGATGTATCTTTTGGGTAAACCTTAAAATGGATGTTTTAAAATTAATATTTTTCGACTTTGTTAATATCTCCATTTATTCAGCTTCGCCTTAAAAGTGTCTTTGAGCCAGATTTGAATACAATATTACTTGTTGTGTAACCATTAAACCAACTCCAAATTCATGTCTGCCGTAAAACCCACTTTCGATGACCCCACATCCGGTGGCTGGTGCTTCCTTACGTTGCTGGTGCGTGGCCAGACGGATGACCTATAAATTGGTAATGGAAGCGAAGTAGTTCAAAGAAGGCGACGTGCCGTCCATCTTAGATGTCCGTTCCTTAATTCGAAGATAACTGTCGCATTTCTTTATTTACGCCATGCATGCTCCTGCATTCGATATCATTTTGTATTTAAATTTGAGTACCGGTTATGCGACTGCACGTAGAAAACTTTATACCTTGTAATATCAAGAGTGGTTGATTGTGTATAACATACCAATTGTTTTTATTGGTATGGTTATTGAACATGAACCATCGAAATAATAAGTGATTGACTAAATCTTGATGGAAATCACTTAAGTGAAAACACCTCTTACAATAATGGGTTTGTGGGAGTACACATACAGGTTTTGATTTGATTTTATTTTATTTTCTTCTGCATTCATGTATTAAAATACACAGTTTTTCGATAATAATAATATGAAGTACAATAAGTATTTTTCCGACAATGAATCATAAATAAGCAAATATATGTATATAAAAAATTGTTATTTTCAAAACGAAATGATTAACTGTCATAGATACTAAATTTCCTCAAACATTATAAAATATTATAAAAATATTTGGGGAAGAAGGACTGTCATTGTAAGCAGTTTGCTTGATAATATGACAGCCCCAGAAAAAAAACTCATGAAATAGATAAACACATTTATTAAGCAGAACGGATAGGTAATTTAAAATACAAACTTTGTTGATGGTGATATTTTCCAATGCAGATGAGGATGATGATGAGGATGATGATGAGGATGATGATGAAGAAGATGATGATGATGATGACGATGATGATAATGATGATGATGAAAGAAGAGATGACATTATGATAAAGACTGAAGAGTTGACACAGAAATTTTATCTTGAATATTTTGATAACAACATATTTTTAACATTGGCTTTAAATGAGTAGAGGGAGCAACATGATTTAATAGATTCTGGGAGAGAGTTCCACAGGTCAGGACCATGGTGTCTTATGGATCTATGGGCAATAAGTAATTTTGGGTTTACTAGATGAAAATTTGAGGAATTACTGGTAGGGTAAGAGTGAATGGTTTTATTCATAGTGTAAAAGTTGTGAAATGAAAGAGGCAGCATATTATTTAAATACTTAAACATGATCAGTAAAGTTTGTAGCGAATTTATGTCGAATACTGTTAGGGTTTTCAGTTTGTAAAATATTGGACCAGTGTGAGATAAATATGGTGAACCAGTACATATACGAAGGGCTTTCTTTTGCAATAAATAAATAGAGTTGATTTTGGTTTTGGCGCTGGTGGCCCATACTAAGTTGCAATATGTTATATACGGTAATATCAATGAATTATAAAGCATAACAAGCGTATAACTTGGGATTAATTTCTTCATTTTATATAATAAACCAACATTCCTAGAAATAGAAGTCGTGATATGACGTATATGTTCATTCCAATTCAGATTTTCGTCGATAATGACACCCAAAAATGTTGTTGTTCTCTTTCTTTCGAGAGGGATATTATCGATAATTATGTTGTAAGGAAAATCAATGACATGAGAATTTGCGTGCTTGAAATACATGAAATTTGTTTTATCGATATTAAGGGATAACTTATTGGTGGTAACAGAAGAGGTCCAACATTTTAAACAATTATTAGTTATTCTGGGGACATAAGGAGCAAAGGAGGAAACGGGCATTTCTGTCATGTGACATTGCTGCTATATGTTCTTCTCCTAAAAGATTCGAAGGAGAAAGCTCTCAAATCATTTTACACATTTTACTAGAACCCAATCTTACCTTTAGACCATACACCGTTTGTTATACTGAAGACACTAAGATTAATGAATATTATCTATTGATTATTGACTGAGGATAAAATGTCAAGGAAAGGAAACTCGAAGAATCTCGCGCCTTTATTGTTGACATCCATCCTTCAAACTTTGTTCAAACACAAGCCTCATGATATTTAAGCCCACTCCAAATTTCAATACAAAACCATCATGCTTAACTGGGATATTTCCAGGTAAAAACTACGCCTTTCTTCCACTTCAAGATGCATTCTATTCAGAATTCTTGAAACAATTACCGAGTAATCGGAGACGCTTCAACCTCTTCTAAACAATTTACCAAAGTGGCGGCACACTAAGACGCAGACGACCTGGGTTGGAGTATATAATATTTCTCCGTCAGATAAAAGACAGCGGGGATAAAATGTCCAAGCTGAGGCACCAACATTCAGGAGATCCGTAACAAAAGAAACATCGACGCCAAAAATAAGCGCCAATCCAGGAAGAATTGAAAGAAGACGATACGGGTTGGTCTGGGAAAGAGAAAGTGAGTCCATGAAGGATCCTCGAGATATAATATGATCCATTTGTCACTTCAATATCATACTCCAGCCTTGCGTCCATGCGTGCACATACGAACATATCTATGACTCGAGGAGGAAACCGTGTGCTACCGCAAAGAATACCTAGTCACAGGATACCAACATACAGTAAAGGAATTCCAATAGGATATGCCAAGTTGACTATTTTTGTTGACAATTTCAGGAGGAAAAAATATCAACTGGTCATATTGAGAAAGAATATGAGAATGACGTACGGAGGATTGTTCTTCTATAAACTTAAGTCTATAAATTTACTGCACCTTCCCAAAAAGAATTTTCTTTGCGAGGCACATGTATAAATGAAAGCAAGAACCTCCTAAGCCGCACCCTCTTATAAATCTTTTCTTCTAGAACCTATTCTGCTTGTGATAACTTTTCCGGGGGTTGTGAGAATGTCGTCTTATTGGCTGTAGGTTTTATGGCCGTCGGTTCAATGGTGGTGGGGCCGTGGGGGAGGAGGTAACGAAATAGAAGGAGCACATGCAGTGTCTTCCATTTCAAACACCCACTCGTATAGCCTCCGTGTAATTATAGAAAAGTTGACAACCGACTTTTCTGTTAGTTATTCGAAAGTCAGGATCACCAAACCTCATCAACCAAACCCTGGTATGCAATTTTAAGTATTTATCAAATTCCAGCGGTTTTCCTTATGGCTTTACCTTTTGTTGGGGTCAGCAGTCTAATAACAAATATATTACATCCGGATAATTATAGAACAATTACGGGACTGTGTTCACGAACTATGTATCTATAGTTCCTTCTCTGATGACTCTTTGGAAAATACATCGTGTTTAATACACAGCAATGATCCATAACATACCGTGGATATGAGAAGCGCCTTGATGTTCCTTGCAATTCGACCCATGGCTAGAATTAACCCTTTCCATCAATCTCCCTGTATCTTAATGTTAGAAATTACTGCTATGATTCACGTTAATGTTGTCTCCAAGAAAATTGATTAATATAGGAGCAGGGCCTTGAGAGCGATTTTCCAATGGGGTTGGTGAGGTTAAAAAGTTATGTCCTTCTGTGGTGGATCTAGCCTTCTCTGGCCGGGGAGAGGGGGAGGGGGGCTGGGGTCAAGTTCTCTGATAAGCAACGAAAGATTTTTTTTTTTTTAATCGTAATAGGTCATTATGTTTTTTATTTATTTTATTTGGGAGGGGGGTAGTTCCACTCTAAAATTATATGATCATTATATTCATGCTAAAAAGCCCAATGAGCCTAACAAAACAAAGTTGCATGCGGAGACTAATTTTGGCATATATAGTAGACGAATATTTTTTTTCTTTATATTTGTTTGCGTGCACGATACCCGTCTGAACAAATATTTATCAGGTTCATTGATACATTCATGCCCGACGGACACAAACTCGTCACCTTTCAATAACAGTTTGCAGACCATGTGTGTTTTGACAGATAAATTGGATTGTTGTTATAGCATATCACTCACCGTGATAATATACTCATGAATCAGAATACATGACGATGTATAC
>CP137676.1:21066715-21130694 GCA_037976565.1 Mesocentrotus franciscanus
AAGGCC
This sequence comes from Mesocentrotus franciscanus, assembly GCA_037976565.1. Taxonomy (NCBI): domain Eukaryota; kingdom Metazoa; phylum Echinodermata; class Echinoidea; order Camarodonta; family Strongylocentrotidae; genus Mesocentrotus; species Mesocentrotus franciscanus. The sequence goes on from CP137676.1 coordinate 21,066,722, forward strand.
GAATCGGATTCAAATCGTCCCTCTGCCCTCCACCCCTGTATAAAAATACACAGCGTCTCTGCAGTAAAATTTTGATGGAAATGCAATGGTTTTTGGACAAATTAAGTATCTGACAACCATGGGGCATCAGGGATTCGTGTGACAACTAATCGATGAATGGTGGACTTGTGCTTAGGTCACGATGGTCAATCTGTGTCCTCTCCTGCTTTTGCTTTCACCATCAGTCATCTTGTCTCATTCAAGGTTGCATCATCGTATATTCTCTTTCTCTCGTTTCACTGCCTGTATCTCCCCCCCCCCCTCTCTCTCTCTCTCTGTCTCTTTTCCTCCCTCCCTCCCACTCTGTCAGCAAGAGGGCGGCACGAATATTTAAACACTGCGAAAGTCTATGATCCCTAGACACGAAATGTATAACGAGAAGAGAAATTTTTTGAAGGGAAGGGAATCCGTTAGTAATTTTTTGCCACCATCATAAGCATAATGCTTCTCCCTCTCACTCTCTCTCTCCCTCTCTCTCTCTCTCTCTCTCCAAGCAGAAAACTAAATAATATTTGTCTACGGAACTTATTTTTATATATACGGAAAATTTCTCACAGCTATTGTTCCATGAGTTATACACAAAATTATACAAATATTTCTTCTTTAACCACCCTGTGACCTTGAAATTCATTGTATATATTATATACAAAAATCGTAAATACGGTTGGGGTGATGTTATCGTTTATTTAACTAGTAATAATCATTGTTCTTATTTTGTGATCCTGTCAAAAGATAACCTCCCGTAGAGAACAAACGCGTACTCACTTTATATATATTATATGAGAAAAAAATAAAATTCAAGGACAACACTCCTATTCAATTTCTACCGCCTTGGGAAAATTACACCGTCAACTAGCCCCGTTAGCGACAACCGTGGGCCATTCATCCCCAGGCAAATACCCAACCCCCTAAATTCATTGCCCCCCCCCAGGTGCTTAGAGACAAGGGGTATTTGGGGGAAAGGGGATGGGTGCCCTGTGGAATTTAATTTGTATGCATCTACTGCAGATTTGCGTGGCAGCAGTCAACTTGGGAATTGTTTTAGGGCTTGACGTTGATCAATATTACAGAATTGCACACTGCATATTTCATTAATAAATAATTAATCGCTGATGTCACACAGACATAATTACAAAGAATTTTAGTAGGTGACACGAATAGGCAGGTATACATGTAGAGTGGCATTATGACTCAGCTACATGTATTAGCAAATTCGGTATTAGCAAATCCGGTATTGTCATAAAATTTCATGGTCGACCGCAGTTTTTATCACAATATTTAAATAGACAGAGAATAGATTCGAGCACCGTGAATGAATAACCAAGCAAAACATCATTTACGTATTAGAATGCAAAAATAAGCACGAGGGCAAAGTGGGTCCTAGTCCATTAAAATAATTGTTATATATCTAAAATCAAGAATGTTTTCATCTTCACAGAGTCATTGATACATATTTTTTGTACATATTATTTAATACACGGAGACTAGAACATTCTGCCTCTTTTAGAAATATTATTTGGTAAGAAGAACAAAAATGTTGTGATGGCCTTCGGTCCTTCTATGTTTCATTTCCTTTCAGTTGACAACAAAAGGTATGCCGGGACATGACTGTCTATATGTTTTTGTACGAAAAACCCCATGAAGTCCCGGCGTGTTGACATTTTTATTATATATTACCTTTGAAGATTCTGTTCCTAAATATGTCATGGATACAGCCAAGGTCCATATACCCCATACTTTTATGGAAATCGTATTTTGAGCTAACGGTAACGATATAGAATGCCCCCAAAGGGTGGTGGTGCTAAAATAGTGAAGAAGCACTGCATTAATAGAGCCATGCTTCGGGATATAATGCGTCAAGTCTAGTATAGCTGGAATCACTCAAAAAAATTAAAGCTCCGCAGAAGAAGTATTCACTCTTTCAACGATTCATCTTTAATTTCAGCATTATATTGTATACTAAAGAAATAAGCAGACTGCATATTTGCTGTTTTATCCTTGAATAATGAAATGGGATATCATAACACTCTGATGGTACAGAAATTTAAATCCCTTCCATTTAATCAAACAACGGAAGGGATTAACAAATTAGTAGCAAGAAAATATTATTTTTACTTTTCAGTCAGTGGCTCCGTGGTCCATTTTCTTACACCAGAGTTGGATTCCTCACCATAATTATTGTACCGATCATGAGAAGAAAAATAAGAGTAGATTTCAATTTAAATCAATGGTATTTTTAATTCTTTTCTATACTATTCAATTCAATAAACAAGAAAGACAAGTTTTCTGAAAAGCTTATTACCTAATATCCTTTTCACAAAACGGTAATGATAAAGAAGACAAATGTTTCCAAAGCGACACGTATTCATGAACACTACACTGATACCACTCATGAACCCATACAGTAATTCATTTCAAATGTATTTATCAGGGTGACGGATTTCTCAAAAAAGTCTTCCCTTATTCAATATTCCACAAAATGGAGAAGTACACGCATCATAAATACAGTGATCCAATCTTAAAAGTAATAATTAGGGTGACAAATATCTCAAAAGCTTACCTTCTATCTGTTTCACAAAGATGGCTATAGAAGAACAGGCACTAAATGAAAAACATTACTGTTTCCAAATAGACACATAAAACACATTTATGAACGTTACTCTGTTGAACCAATACAGTGATCCATTTTTAAAATAACAAGTAGGATGTTATATTTTTCAAAGGCTAATTACCTATGATTTATTTCGCACAAACGCAACAGAAGAAGAGACACTATAGTATTACAGAAATCACTGTTTCCAAAGTGACACATAAAACACATTTATGAACGTTACAATTATCATTGATGAACTGATACACCTATCCATAAAAAAAATCATAATATTATAGAGCGACAGATTTCTCAAAAGCTTACCTACTTTATTTCACAAAATGGCCCGACGAGTACAGTAAAGACCGTCTGTATGAGGAAGATTAAGGTTTCGAATCGCAATGCACCTTAATTGCTATATAGTTTCACTTCTCCGTAGGTGGTCCTATTTTCTCAATGCCCTGCTCACATCTATTTACTGAAGTATTTCAACAATAATAATAAACCTCGGCGGTGATTTGTTTTCTTCTCAATGTCATATTCCACGCATCAATACCCGCGTGATGTAAAAGATGTAGGTTTGAATGTCATGACTGTGTTAGCTTAAAAACGGCCGGGGGTAAAATCTATGGTGTCTATGGTGTCGTCTAAACTTAAAAGGTTAACGATTTTTTTTTTTTTAATATAAAATATGCTATCATTAATAATTACATATATATTATTAACAGTTACTTATCATATGATAATGGTAATCATTCACAGACGTTTTGCCGACGTGTTGCTGACGACACATTATCTACTGGATTACGGGTGCAAACTACATGCAAACTTCACTGAACGTTACCTTGCGTTATTACATGCGCTATTAAATAAAGTTTGTGAAGGCAATTATTACCAGCAATACATGCAATTACTTTGTCATGTTTGTGTATGATGTCACCCTGACATAGCGCGTCAAAGACTGCATCATTCACTGTTTGTGCATGTGCTTAGAGCATAAAAGATGTCCAAAATGATCGTAGAATGACTCTATGCGCTTCCAAAAGGACTTTGGACATTATTTCCCTGCATCATTCACTGTCAGTGTGCATATGCTTAGGGCATAAAGGATCATAGAATGACTCTATACGCTTCCAAAAGGACTTTGGACATTATTTCCCAAGTTTTAACTTTTATCGGTGCACAGTGCATTCAAAGAAATTCAAAGAATAAGTGCTTAGACTTACCTACTATTACTACACCTGGGTCGAGAGTGACAAAATGTAGATTAACGTCTTGCCAAAGAGCTTTATTGCCGTGCCGGGGCTCAAATCAGCGGCCTTTACATCCTAAGTCAAGTGTTTAAAAATAAACAGACTACGGCATTCCTGTCTTGTAAACTACGAAATTGATTCTACAGAATGAAATAAAATGAATCATCTATCAACAAAGACTCAACTGCTTTTCTACTGTTGACCACGGGCGTCGCTAGAGGGGGCTGTTTGGAGAGTGGGTGTAGTGTCCCTTTGTAAAAGGACACTAAGCTAAGTGGGTGCAGAGCCATCTATACACAGAGTTTGGCCAACTTGGTTTCACGGTGTCACAACATGGCGTATATTATTTTGTTTTGTGCTTGCCTAACAAAGCAGTAGTCGCCATATGGTGTCCAACTCGAACCGGGTTGGCCAAACTCTCCTAATCAATGACACTGAGTGGGTGTAGTGGGATGTCACATTCTTCAAGATATTTTTGTTTTCTATCGGCAAACAAGAAAAATTAAAACTTGACGACGAGCATTTATTCCTGTCGTCAAAATGATATTAGGTTTTTATTTTTGTATTACTTGATGTAAGTAGTTTCTGCTGACCTGTTGGTAAATGGGTATACCCCCCATCTGTCGCAATAAACAAAAATAGGAATACACATGCATGGTGTTGGTAGAGATAAAAGCCTGGTAGCCTGATAAATTTATATAGTTTTTGTTCTCAACTTTGCTTGAATTGCAGAGTCGAGATCGTTTCCTTTTAAGATATTGGCACAATATAGAAAGAGATGAAGTACCGTGCGTTGTATTCAACTCACGTAGATAGAATTGAATACCACACGCGCTGCAGGAAGTTCTAGAAATACATCCTCCTGACATTTTGGTTCCCATCTAGCCAAATTCAGAATCAAAGATGGAAGCCTACCCCACCGGAATGACAATTGGCAACCATCCTTTGTAATATATACACACTCTCTTGGTTACAATGTTTACTATTTGCATAACCCCAACCCCTTATATAGAGGACGAAAAGTATCCACTTTCTGCAGAAAAACATCCTGCATCTTGGGAAAGGAGAGTAGTTTCAGAGGCAAGTGTACACTGGAAAGGGTATATTTTTCATTTATTGTGCTCTATCTAACCTCACGTTCACTTGAAAACAGCTCTTGGCACTTTGAATTTGTCGAATGTGTCGCCTTATGACAGAGCACGTAATAGTAGTAAAAAAAGATGCAATTTAAAGTCACGAAAAGGGGAACGCCCCGACCCCGCCGCCCTTGTTTCTCTTATAACTGTGCAAAGATTAAACGGCGGCGCTTTCAATATGAAAACATAAACTGACGCCAATATGAATAAGAACCTCACAGTTTTGTAAATCTTCTTCTTTTGTAATAAAATAACATCCTTAATATTTTACACAGACGCACGTTCAAATGACGTCTAATAAGTTGCAGACTCTGTAACGCGATGTTATTTTGTCGGACACAAGGCATATTCAATAGACAAGAAGAATGATGTAATTGTTTTAAGGGGTAACGTCTTTAGGGCTAATGCTGTGTTACTGCTCTCCCATCAACTACAAGGCTCTGAGATAAAATAGTTTTAAGAGTCGCAGCAGTGTCGCGTTGTCAAACAGCTTACCAGGTGGCGGCAATCTCCAGGCTAAATTTGTTCACCCCTCTGCCTTTCCATCTTTCTGTCTCAAACTCTAGTGCTCTTTCTCTCATTCTCTTTCTCTCTCTCTCTCTCTCTCTCTCATTCTCTTCTCTCTCTTTCTCTCATTCTCTCTTTCTCTCTCTATCTCTGGCTCTCTCTCTCTTTCTCTATCGGTCTCTCTATCCATATGTCTTTCGCTCTCTTTCACTCTATTTGTCTCTGTCTCTCGCTCTCTTTCTTTCTCTTTCTCTCTCTGTCTATATATCTCTCGCTCTATTTCTCTCTCTTTCTCTCTCTGTCTCTCGCTCTCTTTACTTCTCTGTCTCTATATCTCTATGTCTCTCGCTCTCTTTCTCTCTCTGTCTCCTTATCTCTCTGTCTCTGTCTATTTCTCTTTTATTTATTGATTTGTATTTATTGCGTTTTATTTCAACAGGGCCCATCAGTAAATACTGTTATACTTAGGGGCCCTGCATAACATGAAAATACATATAAAGACATACATATACATGAAAATATCATTACATGGTGAATAGTAAACATGATATACCAGAAAGAATACAGATAAAATTTCAAATGTAAATGTTAATGCTAACTCAGCAAGTCAAAAAAGGATTCAAGAAAATCATGCATTAACAAATTTTGAAGAAAAAATCCTTATTTCGTAGTAACAGATTGTCTAAACATAAGTATACTCTCTGTCTCTCTATTTCTATGTCTCTCGCTCTCGTCCACTCTAAATCTCTCTCTCTCTCTATATATATATATATATATATCGCTCTATTTCTCTCTTTCTCTCCAGTGTCTCTTTATCTCTCTCTCTCTCTCTCTCTCTCGCTCTCTTTATCTCTCTTTCTCTATATCTCTATGTCTCACGCTCTCTTTCACTCGATCTCCTCAAATTGAGGATATGGAGCGTGCATGGATATATGTTTATAAAGGAAAGAAAGAAAACATGTTTACTATTATTCATCTTTTTTGTTCTTCAAGCTTAAATTTTTTCTCGAAATAAGTGGTGACAAAATGTCGCAATTTGTGACAGAAATCACCTATGCATGGCATGTCTCGTGTACCAAATATTTTATAAAAAAGGTAATAATTGTGAAATCCCACCTTGCCCCCACCTTCCTCTAACTGTTTATGAATGGTCGTCTAAGAATACTTGCCATAGCCCATGAATTGAATATTGTATGCGTCGAAAAGGATAACCTATTGGAAAATACATTGGAGTTTTATAATGCACATGATAGTCCTACATTCTATTCGACATAGTGGCATGATTCTAGAAGCAGCTGAGTTTAATTTCTAGCATATCTATATCATTCTCTTTTTTCTTAAAAATAGATTCAGTCTCTTAGACTTGTAGACGTTGAAAACATTATATATGTGACGACATAGGCATTAATGCAATTTGTCAATATTTAGGCTCACAAACAGTAGATATTCATCATGTCACCAATATCACAGACTCGGGTATACATCGTCATGTATTCTGATTCATGAGTATATTATCACGGTGAGTGATATGCTATAACAACAATCCAATTTATCTGTCAAAACACACATGGTCTGCAAACTGTTATTGAAAGGTGACGAGTTTGTGTCCGTCGGGCATGAATGTATCAATGAACCTGATAAATATTTGTTCAGACGGGTATCGTGCACGCAAACAAATATAAAGAAAAAAAATATTCGTCTACTATATATGCCAAAATTAGTCTCCGCATGCAACTTTGTTTTGTTAGGCTCATTGGGCTTTTTAGCATGAATATAATGATCATATAATTTTAGAGTGGAACTACCCCCCTCCCAAATAAAATAAATAAAAAACATAATGACCTATTACGATTAAAAAAAAAAAAATCTTTCGTTGCTTATCAGAGAACTTGACCCCAGCCCCCCTCCCCCTCTCCCCGGCCAGAGAAGGCTAGATCCACCACAGAAGGACATAACTTTTTAACCTCACCAACCCCATTGGAAAATCGCTCTCAAGGCCCTGCTCCTATATTAATCAATTTTCTTGGAGACAACATTAACGTGAATCATAGCAGTAATTTCTAACATTAAGATACAGGGAGATTGATGGAAAGGGTTAATTCTAGCCATGGGTCGAATTGCAAGGAACATCAAGGCGCTTCTCATATCCACGGTATGTTATGGATCATTGCTGTGTATTAAACACGATGTATTTTCCAAAGAGTCATCAGAGAAGGAACTATAGATACATAGTTCGTGAACACAGTCCCGTAATTGTTCTATAATTATCCGGGTGTAATATATTTGTTATTAGACTGCTGACCCCAACAAAAGGTAAAGACATAAGGAAAACCGCTGGAATTTGATAAATACTTAAAATTGCATACCAGGGTTTGGTTGATGAGGTTTGGTGATCCTGACTTTCGAATAACTAACAGAAAAGTCGGTTGTCAACTTTTCTATAATTACACGGAGGCTATACGAGTGGGTGTTTGAAATGGAAGACACTGCATGTGCTCCTTCTATTTCGTTACCTCCTCCCCCACGGCCCCACCACCATTGAACCGACGGCCATAAAACCTACAGCCAATAAGACGACATTCTCACAACCCCCGGAAAAGTTATCACAAGCAGAATAGGTTCTAGAAGAAAAGATTTATAAGAGGGTGCGGCTTAGGAGGTTCTTGCTTTCATTTATACATGTGCCTCGCAAAGAAAATTCTTTTTGGGAAGGTGCAGTAAATTTATAGACTTAAGTTTATAGAAGAACAATCCTCCGTACGTCATTCTCATATTCTTTCTCAATATGACCAGTTGATATTTTTTCCTCCTGAAATTGTCAACAAAAATAGTCAACTTGGCATATCCTATTGGAATTCCTTTACTGTATGTTGGTATCCTGTGACTAGGTATTCTTTGCGGTAGCACACGGTTTCCTCCTCGAGTCATAGATATGTTCGTATGTGCACGCATGGACGCAAGGCTGGAGTATGATATTGAAGTGACAAATGGATCATATTATATCTCGAGGATCCTTCATGGACTCACTTTCTCTTTCCCAGACCAACCCGTATCGTCTTCTTTCAATTCTTCCTGGATTGGCGCTTATTTTTGGCGTCGATGTTTCTTTGTTACGGATCTCCTGAATGTTGGTGCCTCAGCTTGGACATTTTATCCCCGCTGTCTTTTATCTGACGGAGAAATATTATATACTCCAACCCAGGTCGTCTGCGTCTTAGTGTGCCGCCACTTTGGTAAATTGTTTAGAAGAGGTTGAAGTGTCTCCGATTACTCGGTAATTGTTTCAAGAATTCTGAATAGAATGCATCTTGAAGTGGAAGAAAGGCGTAGTTTTTACCTGGAAATATCCCAGTTAAGCATGATGGTTTTGTATTGAAATTTGGAGTGGGCTTAAATATCATGAGGCTTGTGTTTGAACAAAGTTTGAAGGATGGATGTCAACAATAAAGGCGCGAGATTCTTCGAGTTTCCTTTCCTTGACATTTTATCCTCAGTCAATAATCAATAGATAATATTCATTAATCTTAGTGTCTTCAGTATAACAAACGGTGTATGGTCTAAAGGTAAGATTGGGTTCTAGTAAAATGTGTAAAATGATTTGAGAGCTTTCTCCTTCGAATCTTTTAGGAGAAGAACATATAGCAGCAATGTCACATGACAGAAATGCCCGTTTCCTCCTTTGCTCCTTATGTCCCCAGAATAACTAATAATTGTTTAAAATGTTGGACCTCTTCTGTTACCACCAATAAGTTATCCCTTAATATCGATAAAACAAATTTCATGTATTTCAAGCACGCAAATTCTCATGTCATTGATTTTCCTTACAACATAATTATCGATAATATCCCTCTCGAAAGAAAGAGAACAACAACATTTTTGGGTGTCATTATCGACGAAAATCTGAATTGGAATGAACATATACGTCATATCACGACTTCTATTTCTAGGAATGTTGGTTTATTATATAAAATGAAGAAATTAATCCCAAGTTATACGCTTGTTATGCTTTATAATTCATTGATATTACCGTATATAACATATTGCAACTTAGTATGGGCCACCAGCGCCAAAACCAAAATCAACTCTATTTATTTATTGCAAAAGAAAGCCCTTCGTATATGTACTGGTTCACCATATTTATCTCACACTGGTCCAATATTTTACAAACTGAAAACCCTAACAGTATTCGACATAAATTCGCTACAAACTTTACTGATCATGTTTAAGTATTTAAATAATATGCTGCCTCTTTCATTTCACAACTTTTACACTATGAATAAAACCATTCACTCTTACCCTACCAATAATTCCTCAAATTTTCATCTAGTAAACCCAAAATTACTTATTGCCCATAGATCCATAAGACACCATGGTCCTGACCTGTGGAACTCTCTCCCAGAATCTATTAAATCATGTTGCTCCCTCTACTCATTTAAAGCCAATGTTAAAAATATGTTGTTATCAAAATATTCAAGATAAAATTTCTGTGTCAACTCTTCAGTCTTTATCATAATGTCATCTCTTCTTTCATCATCATCATTATCATCATCGTCATCATCATCATCATCTTCTTCATCATCATCCTCATCATCATCCTCATCATCATCCTCATCTGCATTGGAAAATATCACCATCAACAAAGTTTGTATTTTAAATTACCTATCCGTTCTGCTTAATAAATGTGTTTATCTATTTCATGAGTTTTTTTTCTGGGGCTGTCATATTATCAAGCAAACTGCTTACAATGACAGTCCTTCTTCCCCAAATATTTTTATAATATTTTATAATGTTTGAGGAAATTTAGTATCTATGACAGTTAATCATTTCGTTTTGAAAATAACAATTTTTTATATACATATATTTGCTTATTTATGATTCATTGTCGGAAAAATACTTATTGTACTTCATATTATTATTATCGAAAAACTGTGTATTTTAATACATGAATGCAGAAGAAAATAAAATAAAATAAAATCAAAACCTGTATGTGTACTCCCACAAACCCATTATTGTAAGAGGTGTTTTCACTTAAGTGATTTCCATCAAGATTTAGTCAATCACTTATTATTTCGATGGTTCATGTTCAATAACCATACCAATAAAAACAATTGGTATGTTATACACAATCAACCACTCTTGATATTACAAGGTATAAAGTTTTTCTACGTGCAGTCGCATAACCGGTACTCAAAATTTAAATACAAAATGATATCGAATGCAGGAGCATGCATGGCGTAAATAAAGAAATGCGACAGTTATCTTCGAATTAAGGAACGGACATCTAAGATGGACGGCACGTCGCCTTCTTTGAACTCCTTCGCTTCCATTACCAATTTATAGGTCATCCGTCTGGCCACGCACCAGCAACGTAAGGAAGCACCATCCACCGGATGTGGGGTCATCGAAAGTGGGTTTTACGGCAGACATGAATTTGGGGTGGATTTAATGGTTACACAACAACATTTATTATTGTATTCAAATCTGGCTCAAAGACACTATTTGAGGCGAAGCTGAATGAAGGGAGATATTTACAAAGTCATGAGCTTGAAAACAATATTTTGAAATACCTACATTACAATCTCCTGAATAGTCTCTCTGTTTGATCGTTTGTTTGTTAATTTTACAGAACTGTCGGAGTTAGTTACCAGCTAGAAAGTGCCATTCCAATTTCGCTCAGTATGCTTGAGGGTTGAAATCCTTTGTTGGAACGTAAACCTATGTGTATGCAATTCATATTGTAATTCATGTATGTTGAAACAAAGGAATCCAGAATAATATAAACAAATTACTCTAAATAGGCCTATATTTGGGCGAAAAAATCTTCAGAATATTAATTTTAAAACATTAATTTTAAGGTTTACCCAAAAGATACATCTCATACTCTCTTATCTCTAACATATATCTTCTGAGTGATTTAACAGCTACACGACTCATCATAAGGTGTGAATCGCCATTTGGATTCATTGAAGAATTATTAGAGCATGAAATTACATTTTTCAATAGCCGTGTTCATATGGGAAAATGTGATAAATATGTACTTCCTACACACAGCATTTTAGGTCACTGATGTAATGAATAAACAAAATAAAATCGCTTTGGATATCCAACTAAGCCCCTTCATCCTCTTGATCTGTTTGTTTTCTGTAGTATTACTGATGAAAACATGGTGGTTATTTGAAAGATTTACTTTGCTAAACAAATACCAAGTAGTATGATTTAGATGAAGTTCAATAACATCGGTATTCAGGGTATTTTTTTTTCTAATTTTGTTTGATGCAAAATAGAATTAAAGTGATTTATAGTTCTTCGTTTTTCAGTACATCTATAATTTACGTACAAGCTTCATGTTTATATTAGGCTTATTGCTTGACACCGTTTACGTAGATATCCAGAACACAGGAATAATACAGAGATGAATGGATGTTGTAAAATACAATCATTTCATACATGCCTCTGCTGATCAAATACAACGTGAACGCTTACTTCAGCGTCATGAACATGATCACAACCTGCAACACATCAAGGAAGACAACTCCAGTGTGGAATATTTTGTGAGTGGATCGGCTCACGAGATAGATCCTTCGGTGGCTCACAAGGCCAATGTGCCAGCCAGTAGCCACCAGGTGAAGTTCCACTATGACGAGGCTAGCCTGGGAGGGTTTTCCTACATGGAAGCAACGCCATCAGGAATGGACTTCACCTTTGCTGATGGTAGAGCGGGCAAAAGTCTGTACCATGCAACCATTAAACCAAGGATGTAGAATTTTGTGTGATGAGGTTTATCCTTACTGCCCCGCTCTTTCTGATAAAAATATTATGATATAGTACTTTTTGTAATAATGTCTTTGCAATTGATCACTGGCAAGAAAACAAGCATTGAAAAATAATACAAAAGTGTATTACGTGTGAAATATTTCATAATAATACATGTACATGTGAGATTGATATGACAATCAAGCAGAGTGGTTTTTTAAATGAAACTTCACTTGGAAGAAAAATGAGTTCATATTTGAATATGATCCATGTTTAGCTATGCATATTATCTATGTGTAAGATGTTTAATCTTTCTAAAAAACAAGGATTAAATCAGCAATGGTGTGTTGTACTTAGAGATTATTGTTCCTGAAAAATGGAAGGATATGATTTGCACTGTTTACTGAAATATACACAAATCCGACCGACTACCTACGAAAGGACGCCCTCTTACATCATTGCAATAGCTTGGGGGCTTCCAGGCCGTGAAGCTTACACATTACCATTCATATGCTACAGCGTTCAATACACAGACTAACTATTTGCGAGAAAAACATTGCTTAAAGATAAAGTTGAGTTCTGGTCATACGATTGCATTGTGAAAGAAACAGTGTGGAATCGATCAGAAAAGGTTGATCATCTAGCATATAAGTATTGGTGTGTACTGCAAGGTTCTGGAATCATTAAAATGAGAAGAAATTTGGCCCAGTCTTGGCAAAGTTACAAGCACTGTACACAAAAATATGTATATGGGACTACACGAACATGTAGCATAAAAATCCGTCCCGATTTTTATGCTGTTACATGCCATATTTAGAATATTAAGGCATTTGAAGAGCCATGCTTTTCAGGGAACATTTTTTATCTGATATTCTTCCACACTTGCATAATCACAATGATAACGCTCACAAATTATTTTTCACCTCTTCCCAAAACTCAACCTTCTCTTTAAACACACTAATTTTACCTGGACAGTTTGTGTAAAGACACCTTTAACTTCTTGAATAAAATTATGAATGATAAAATATTTCCTTTCAATAGGCTAAGTATGAACGTCATGTCAGAGTTCATATGCATATGTATGTAAGATATTTACGAATTATAGATGGAAAATGTTACTGATACATGTACCTGCATCTTAATGAAAATGTTACTCCATATATGTCACCTTATCTACTTAAAATATACCAGGGCCCTTGATCTTGATAATAAGTCTTAATTTTTAGTCTAAATTTAGTCTAAAATACAGGATAAATTCAAGATTCAAGATTCAAGATTATTTTATTGGTCCATGCATGCAAACATTACATAGACATTTTGCTTCCAATGGCTTTTTTGACAGTGAAAAATACAAATGATAGAAAATGCAATATAACATTTAACAATAGTAGACGATATACATAAATATGGATAATCATTTATTCAATTCAATTCAGTTTATTAATTTCCATAAAAATCACATTACAAGAACATTTACATTTGCAAATAGTACTGTAAACATGCAAAATCTTTTACTAGAATATACATAAGTACATTAAAATATTAAAACAATAATGGAAAAAGGGAAGTTATAAAAACCCAAATAAATGAGTTTGTCGGGATATCTCCCGACATGTGCATGTGCACCTCAATTTCATATTGTCTACAATTACAACTACAATTACCATGCGTACCGTAAACTAAGAAATGTTCCACATAATTGGGAATGCCGCCTCAAGAGGACGATTTTTTTCTACCCCTTATTGGCGTTTGAAAAGAAGGACATTAATTTTCCTATTAAATTTCACAGGCTTCTTTCTTCCACTTTGTGTGTATGCGGAGTCAAACATCTCACAGTTTTTTCCTGAACCCTTCTTCGGCTTCTTGGACATATTTCTTGCGCTTTATTTTATCTACAAGATGTAAAAATTGAAGCTAATAGCGAGCGAATCGACGTCACGGGACCGAACGTATGCTGTTGTAGGCGATGCGTGGATTTCTTGTACAGGGAAGCCCCCAGTAATGGCGGACGGACATAGAGCCGCTAGCGTTGGAGATGGAGCTTGGGGCGATATCAGATTCGTGTAAACATTCCTATGATTATTGTGTGTGATGAATGATGTTCAACCTGTCTTAAAAATCAAAAGTATATAGTATGCACTTTTTTTGCCGTACTTAACATTTAGGATATGTTGCTAAAAATTATATACATGTCAGTTTTGGTCAACCTGAAATATTCAATGTATTTGATCAAAGTTAAAAAAGGCTCAATACTTTTTTTTCTTGAGAAAAAGATTGGACAAACGAATTACAGGTTAAGAATGGTATATAGATTGTGCCTTTTTCGTCCTTTGTCATACTATAGTCAGTGGACTTTGAGCCTTTTTTTTCGTGAAAAAGATTGCCCAAACAAATTACAGGTGAAGAATGGTATAGATTGTGCCTTTTTTGTCCTTTGTCATATTATAGTCAGTGGACTTTGAACCCTTGAGGGGACGATGTTGGATTTGAATCTTTGTATAATGTATGAAAAAGGATGGTGATCGTACACTGTAACTGAATGTAGCTGTTTTTCTATCTTTTGTCAATACTCTTTATATGGATGCAAGATTACATGTAAATAGCATTCAAAATAATGTTGGAAACTAGGTAGTGAAATATAAATTTGAAGGAAAAATGTTCAAATTAAGCTCTTTATGATACAATATACATCTGTGCCTATTTTAATTCAGCCTGTAGAATATGAGCAATAAATGGCTAAATGTTTCCACGTGGGCTTACTTTGAATCATCGGGTCATGGCGACATGGCGTCAGGTCGCGTGGTCGCGTTACCCGAACTTTTTTGAAATACATGCCCCTTTATTCAGGAAATGTCAGGGGTAATGTTTGTGAAATAAACCCCTCTCATCCTCAAAATCAATGATCTGGTCCACTTTATCCGACATTTTGTGAAAACTAGTAGGGCAAATCTACGTAAGGTCTTGTCCTCAACATGCATCTTCACATGATCGTCGTTTTTGCTTCACGAAAGGTCTTGTAATGCGACCACCCGACCGGACGCGATGACCAGATAATTCGAGGTAAGCCTTCCACATGTACCAAAGAAAGGGCCATTACAAATATTGGTATCTCTATAATTACTCTAAAATCCGGATTGATCCATGATTTTGCAAAAGAGGGGGCATAATGTCCCTAAAATTTGCTGACAAGCAAAAACTGGAAAAGAAAAAAACAGGCGTCACCTAAAGAATGGGGAGGAGGATACTTGAGGATTTGTGTTATAAAGATATGCCACTTGGGCTTTAAGAGGAAGGGGCGGATCCAGGAGGGGGAAGGGGGCTAGGAGCCCGGACCCCCACCCCTGGCCAAACAAATAGTTTTAAAAATTGGTAACGTTAATTTTACCTTTAAAAGAATAAAAAACGGTAACCACAATTTTACCTTTTTTTTGCTCAAGGGGGAGGGGTGCTCATTTTAGTGCTCACTACCCCCCATGCTCTCGCTCCCCGTTGAGCAAAAAGTTAGTGTTGACTACCACCCCCGCTTATCGCTAAATATTTTCTTGGGCCCCCTCCCCCGTCGCCGGCCGGATCCGCACCGGTCAAGAGGGGACATAGGGCAGTTCCCCCTCCTCCTCTCCTTCAAATTTGCTAGTTCTAAACCACCCCCAGACGAGAACGATGAGACGATGAAAAGTTTTACGAAGGATTTTGTCTTCTTTTTTTTTAAATTTATGTTTCCTGTGAACTCTGAAGATTCATCATAATCTGAAAGATTCTCTTAAAATCTTATCTTGCATATATGTTTATTGTTGTGTCTTTATTTTGTACTTCACTGCAATAAAACAAATACATTAAACCAAAGATCATCAAAGAGTGATTTAGATATTTTTAAAAGTAAGAATTTCTTACACAATGAGAATTTATTACTAAGTCTCTGCAAATATTAAAAGCATATTCACAAAATATTAATCATTCTTTAGGACACAATGTGTGGCTTGTTGGAAAATGTTAGGAAAAGTAAGGAACCCCCATTCCAAATCGTTTAGCGAGTTGCGACACCATTGTTGTTGATATTAGTCCAAAGTAGAACTAGAATTACCTCTATTTTCCTTGATAATTACACATGAACCTGTCTACTAATCAGTTTCAACTTTAAAAAATACTTTCTAGATTACTTGTATTACGTAATGTTCTCCTGCCTTTAGTTTGATTTTAAAAAAAGGGCTCATTAAAGTATTGTACAACCCTTTCACTGTTCGTTTCTAGCTATTTTTCATATTTTTACAATTTTATGATACATTTAAGAATAATAGATTATCTTGAAAAGATTCAATTGTTTGTCATTTTGTTCTTATCCAATTACCGATGTATATACATGTGTAGATTTATACACTCTAAACGTGATATTCAGAAAGAGTCACTAATTTAGAAAATAATAGGCTTTGTGTATCTGAACTACAGTTAATCGACTGGAAAAAAATTCCCCCTTCATTTAGCTTGCAATATTTTGTGCATTTTCTAAATCAGAATTTATTTTATTTATTTATTTCATTTACAACCTTACAAACAAGTTGGATTTTAAATACAAATAAGAATACTAAAAGATTAAAACAATATATGATAGTGGTCGAATATAATGTACACCTAAACATTTCATAAAGCCTGTGTGTTCCATGAATGCATTATGAGCAATTATAATTATATGGCCGTTACATACAATTGTTCCACAATATCAAATAAATTGAATACTTGAATGTCTTTCTAACATCATGTGACCTATAATTGTAATATATCATATTTACTGCATGTAGTCTACACACTACTTCATTTGTCTTTATTAGAGCAAGAAATTACATTTTTCATTATTCGTGTCCATATGGGAAAATGCGATAAATAAGTATTTCCTATACACAGCATTTTAGGTCACTGATGCAATGAATACCAAAAAACAAAAAACAAAACAAAACAAAATCGATTTGGATATCCAACTATTAAAGTCTCTTCATCCTCTTGATCTGTTTGTTTTATATAGTATATTGATGAAAACATCGTTGTTATTTGAAATATTTAATTTGCTAAACAAATACCGAGTAGTATGATTTAGATAAGTTCAATAAACATTGGTATTCAGGGTATTTTTTTCTAATTTTGTTTGATGCAAAATAGAATTAAAGTGATGTATAGTTCTTCGTTTTTCAGTACATCTATAATTCACGTACAAGCTTCAGGTTTATATTAGGCTTATTGCTTGACACCATTTACGTAGATAACCAGAACACAGGAATAATACAGAGATGAATGGATGTTGTAAAATACAATCATTTCATACATGCCTCTGCTGATTAAGTACAACGTGAACGCTTATACTTCAGCGTCATGAACATGATCACAGCCTGCAACACATCAAGGAAGACAACTCCAGTGTGGACTTCTTTGTGAGGACCGGCTCACGAGGTAGATCCTTCGGTGGCTCACAAAGGGGTGTGCCAGACACCAGGTGAAGTTCCACTATGCTGACGAGGCTAGCTTAGGAGGGGTTTTCTACATGGATGCAACGCCGTCAGGAATGGACTTCACCTTTGCTTTTGGCAGAGCGGGCAAAAGTCTGTGCCATGCAACCATTAAACCAAGGATGTAGAATTTTGTGTGATGAGGTTTATCCTTACTGCCCTGCTCTTTCTGATAGAAATATTATGATATATTACCTTTTGAATTATTATGTCTTTGTAATTGATCACTGGCAAAAAAACAAGTATTGACAATTTATACAAAAATGTGTTACGTGTAAAATATTTCATAATAATACATGTACATGTAAGATTGATATGGCAATCAAGCAGAGTGGGTTTTTTAAAGAAACTTCACATGGAAGATAAATGATTTCATATTTAAACATGATCCATGTTTAGCTATGCATATTATCTATATGTAAGATGTTTAATCTCTCAGAAAAACAAGGATTTCATCAGCAATGGTGTGTTGTACTTTTATTGTTATTCTTCCTGAAAAATGGAAGGATATGATTTGCACTGTTTACTGAAATATACACGAATCCGACCGACTGCCTACGAAAGGACGCCCTCTTTAATCGTCGCAATAGCTTGGGGGCTTCCAGGCCGTGAAGCTTACACATTACCATTCATATGCTACAGCGTTCAATACACCGACTAAGTATTAGCGACAAAAACATTGCTTAAACACACTAATTTTACCTTGACAGTTTGTGTAAAGAGACTTTTAACTTCTTGAATTAAATTATGAATGTTAAAATATTTCCTTTCAATAGGCTAAGTATGAATGTCATGTCACAGTTCATAATTATGTATATGTAGGCCTATGTAAAATCTTTACGAATTATAGATGAAAAATGTTACTGATATACCTGCATCTAATAGGAAATTTAACTACTTGTAGGTCACCTTATCTGCCTAAAATATACCAGGGCCCTTGATCTTGTTATTTAGTCTAAATTTAGTCTAAAATACAGGATAAACTAAGAAATGTTCCACATAATTGGGAATGTCGCCTCAAGTGGACGATTTTTTTCTACCCTTATTGGACATTAATTTTCCTATTAAATTTCATAGGTTTCTTTCTTCCACTTTGTCATTTTCTTGTGTATTGTGTGTATGCGGAGTCAAACATCTCACAGTTCTTTCCTGAACCCTTCTTCGGCTTCTTGGACATATTTCTTGCGCTTTATTTTATCTAGAAGATGTAAAAATGGCCTAATAGCGAGCGAATCGACGTCACGGGAGCGAACGTATGCTGTTGTCGGCGATGCGTGGGTTTCGTGTACAGGGTAGCCCCCAGCATTGACGGACGGACAAAGAGCCGCTAGCGTTGGAGATGGAGCTAGGGGCGATATCAGATTCATGTAAACATTCCATTTTTGTGTGTGATGAATGATGTTCAACCTGTCCTAAAAATTAAAAGTAAAAAGTATGCACTTTTTTGCCGTACTTTACATTTAGGATCTGTTGCTAAAAATTATATACATGTCAGTTTTGGTGAACCTGAAATATTCAATGTATTTGATCTAAGTTAAAAAAGACTCAATACTTTTTTTTCTTGTGAAAAAGATTGGACAAACGAATTACAGGTGAAGAATGGTATATAGATTGTGCCTTTTTCGTCCTTTGTCATATTATAGTCAGTGGACTTTGAGCCTTTTTTTTCGTGAAAAAGATTGCCAAAACAAATTACAGGTGAAGAATGGTATAGATTGTGCCTTTTTTGTCCTTTGTCATATTATAGTCAGTGGACTTTGAGCCCGTGAGGGGACGATGTTGGATTTGAATCTTTGTATAATGTATGAAAAAGGATGGTGATCGTACACTGTAACTGAATGTAGCTTTTTTTTCTATCTTTTGTCAATACTCTATATAATTTATGTATGCAAGTTAACATGTAAAAAGCATTCAAAATAATGTTGGAAACTAGGTAGTGAAATTTAAATTTGAAGGAAAAATGTTCAAATTAAGCTCTTTATGATACAATATACATCTGTGCCTATTTTAATTCAGCCGGTAGAATATGAGCAATGAATGGCTAAGGGTTTCCACATGGGCTTACTTTGAATCATCGGATCATGGCGACATGGCGTCAGGTCGCGTGGTCGCGTTACCCGAACTTTTTTGAAAACATGCCCCTTTATTCACGAAATGTCAGGGGTAATGTTTGTGAAATAAACCCCTCTCATCCTCAAAATCAATGATCTGGTCCACTTTACCCGACATTTTGTGAAAACTAGTAGGGCAATCTACGTAAGGTCTTGTCCTTAACATGCATCTTCACATGATCATCGTTTTTGCTTCACAAAAGGTCTTGTAACGCGACCACCCGACCGGACGCGATGACCAGATAATTTCATTTCATTTTTCATTTTTATTTTTTCATTTCCAACAAAATAGAATACATAATAACAAATGCAATGTAAAATACATACAAAACATAGTGACAATTGTAATAAACAAATCTTTACAGTAATTTATACATTTTGAAGAAGACAAAATTGTAAATTTAACTGCATTTATATTTTGAGGAAATGGAGAGGTCCACTGAAAAGCAGAGCTTGTAAATTGTGGACCCCTCGGATAATAAAGAGTGTGAAAAAGTATGATGAAATACATAATCAATCGAAGAAGAATAGCGGCCAACAGAGACAACATTTATTAAAACACGTAATGACTGTAAACAAGAAGACGTAAACAATTACAGTACATGACGGCGAAAAAACAGAAAAAAAGAAAAAAAAAAAATGTGGGCTGCGTTTGGAGAGAAGGAGAGGATAGAAAAGGAAAATTGTAGAGATCGAAATATAGGGAGCGCACAAAATCCTTGAGATAGCTGAAACAAAAAGAGCAAGAACATGATGGCAAGTAGTTTTGTCTTTTAGAGATGGGCAGAAGAAAAGAGGGGGAAAAAATTGGGAAGTAGATGTTCTACCACAATAAATTTCTAAATATTATATGATTGTAATAAGGAAAATTTTAACTTCTTTTTAAAAGCAATTAGTGAAGGGGAAATTTTCAAATCGTTCTGCAGAGTATTCCAAAATTTAGGGCCTTCAAAAATAAACGTGTTCTGTGCAGAACATGTTCTCAAAAGAGGTAAGTGAAACTCATCGGATTGTCGAGTGGGGTATCTATGAACAGCATGGTTTTTAAGAAACATATCATTAATCACAGAAGGCAGTATACCACTATTGTAATTAAACATAAATTGACCGAGCTGAAATAAGTACAAATCCTTAATTTTTAAGATGTTATTTTCAAAAACAGAGGATCAGTATGGGAGCGTATGGGGGCATTACAGATAATACGTATAACTCTCTTTTGCAGCAATAGAACTCTTTCCAACAATGTATGATGAGTATTGCCCCAAACTAGAAGACCGTAATTCAAATATGGTAAGATCAATGAAGAATACAGCATAAATAATGATGATTGTGGTAAGTATAATTTTAGTCTATTAATAACACCAATGTTGCGCGAAATGATTTTACAAATATTATCAATGTGTGGTTTCCAAGAAAGTTTATCATCGACTGTTATACCCAAGAATTTGGTAAGAGGTACATGTTTTAAAGGGGTATTGTCAAAAATAATGTCAGAGGGTAATGAATCCAAGGAGTTACTAAATAGCATGTAGTTCGTCTTCTGGAGATTAAGTGACAATTTATTTGCTCGTATCCATTGCAATATATTTAATAACTCGGCATTGATTTTATCAACCAGAACATTTGGATTTTTGTGTGAAAAAAATAAATTAGTATCATCTGCAAATAAAATAAACGACAGGGAGTTAGATGAATTACAAAAATCATTTATATAAAGAATAAAGAGTAGCGGGCCTAGCAGACTACCTTGTGGGACACCACAACTAATATTGCATAATTCAGATGCATGCTCGTTTAAGTGTACATATTGCTGTCTGTTAGAGAGGTAACTCCTGAACCACTCCAAGGCCCTTCCACGTACACCATAGTGAGATAGTTTGTAAAGTAAAATTTCGTGATTAATCGTGTCAAAGGCCTTGGAGAAGTCCAGGAATATGCCTACAGTATGTTCAGTTCAGTTCAGTTCAGTTCAATTTATTAATTCTTCTCAGGCATAAAAACAATAATATAATATATGCAAAAATGGTAAAATATACATAGTAAGAGAAAAAACGGAAACTACAAAAAAGTTTATAAAAACTTGTATGGAGTAGTTCCCAGTAAAGGAAAAATACATGGTATAAACAATAGCAATAACAAAATACAAAATTATGCAGATTAATCAGTAACACACTACACCGACAAACACCAGCAATCATACAGGGAGGGTGGGGGGTAATGGTAATTTTACATTTAATGGGAAAAAAAATTAATTTGAATAATCATCAATAAATACCCTTTTCAACTTTGCTTTAAATGAAGTTATATTTGTTGAACTCTTTAATTCCTCTGAAAGATTATTCCACACGCGTGGACCACTGTGTCTTAATGAGTTAAGTAAAATCTGTGTTTTAACTTTGGGATAATGAAATTTATTACTTGAGCGAGTACTGTGATTATGGACCGATCTATTTATGGTGAACATTTGGGAAACATTGCAAGGAATAATATTATGGATTGTACGAAACATTACTAATGCTATTTGAAATTTATGTATATCATATATATTTAGGGTTTTTAAACGGAAGAATAATGGTCGCGAATGTGATCTAAAGGAAGAATTTGTGCATATTCTCAAAATTTTCTTTTGTAATTTGTGTAACGGTTCCAATTTCGTTGTTCCAACATTCGCCCAAATAATATTACAATATTGAAGATAAGGTAAGGCTAGACAATTATAAAGCATAAACATTTCCTTTTGTGGCAAAAAATCACGAAGTTTACAAAGAATTCCTACAGTTTTTGAGATCTTGCTAGTTATAGTGGAACGATGGTTATTGAGAGATAGTTCGTCGTCTAAGGTTACTCCAAGAAATGTTATTGTTTGGGAACAACTTAAAGGGATCTGATTCATAAATAATCTTACATCAGAAATATCATGTCTTATATGATCTTTACAGAAATACATAACATTAGTTTTATCATAATTTATCACCAATTCATTGTATCAATTGCGTGGGCAACCTTCTCAACAAAAGACATTAAAGCATGGACGGTGCTGTGCTTTTCTCTGAAACCAAACTGAAAGTTGGAAAATACATCATATTTCTTCAAAAAGGAGATCATCCGGATATAAATTATTCTTTCCAAAACTTTAGAAAATGAAGATAATAAAGAAATCGGGCGGTAGTTACCAACATCCAGTTTATCACCCTTTTTAAATAACGGAATAATTTTGGCTATTTTCATAGAATAAGGAAATTGACCATGCAGAAGTGATATATTGAAGATGTGCACCAATGGATCTACAATAAAGGGGATAATGGATTTTAGTACGACATTATTAATTTCATCATATCCTGAACTTTTCTTATCTTTCAGATTAGAAACAATTTTCATAATTTCCTGCCTATTAGTTGGAACAAGGAAAATAGAATTAGGATTGTGAGGGCCTAAAAACTCCACAAAATTTTTGTTTGAAGGCGGAATGTCTTTAGCAAGATTATCACCTATTAAAGAAAAATAAGTATTAAAAATATGAACTATATCTTTAGGGTCGTCAACAATTTCATTGTCAAATATGATCTTATTTACCCCAGATTTATTATTAACTTGGTTCATTGCTTGTTTGATTACCTTCCAAGTGTTTTGCATATCATTTTTGAAAAGTTTCAAACGATTTAAAAAGTAATTTCTTTTTTCTAATCGAATAATCCGAGTCAAACTGTTTTTATAGGATGTATATTTTCTCCTCGATTGCTCAGTGGCTTTTATTTTATATTTATAATAAAGGTTATTGAAATTTCTTCCGATTTATTGATCGCAATATAGGCTTAGAAATCCAAGGGAGTTTGGGCGTTCTCTTATAACCATGTTTGACTTTTTGCTTCGGCATATTAGTATCTAATTGGTTGTTTAATATACTAGAGAACATTTCATATGAACAATTAATTTCATTTTCGGAATAAACACTAGACCAATCAGTATTTTCGAGATTAGCGCCAAGGCGAGCTAAATTCTCTACAGTTATTTTACGTCTACTTGGGTAAGGACCATTGTTGTTTAATGGCTGTGAAACCGTGTAGTGAGTCACAATGGGGTAATGGTCAGATATGTCCGAAAGAATAATATGAGAATCAAAAAGTGGAGTAACATTAGAAAAAATATTATCTATTAAAGTAGCAGATGTATTTGCAACACGAGTTGGCTTGGAAATAAGTGGCAAGAAAGAAGCAGACAAAATTGTTTCGAGAAATTCTTGAGAAACATTGCTATGTAAGTGCTTTAACAGGTCTATATTAAAGTCACCCATCAAAAAACAATCTTTATTGTTGAAGTTGCCGTTTTGTAATAGGTCAGATAAATACAATAAAAATTCATGTGCATTCGAACTCGGGGGTCGATATATCACGCCGACCATTATATTCTTATTACCGGGAATCACGATTTCAATAAAAAGGGATTCTATAATATTGTTGCATGTTGAGAGATTATCTAGAACTGTATAATTCAGTTTTTTAAGTATATATAAAGCAACGCCGCCACCCAGTCTTTCTTGCCTATTTTTATGAATAAAATCATAGTTATCAATAAAGTATGGGTGGTTGGAATCACAAGTTAACCAGGTTTCTGTAAGACCAATTAGGGATAATGGGTTTTGTGAGGGCTTATCAAGAAGCAAAAGTAGATCATCGAAGTGCCTATTCAAACTTCTAATATTCAAATGAAGCAAGGAGAAAGTATCATTACGAAATTCTTTCACAACATTACGAAACTGATTAACAGTTACATATTTAGAAACGTTGCGTTGAGCAGGATCATCAAAATCAAATTCAAATTCTAGTTCTTCGAGTGAGGAGTTGATATTGTCCGTAACAGAATTATCAAATGAATTGGCAGGGTGTTAGCTTCATCCTCAAGTCGAATAGGTCTGTGTAAATCAAAAAATCATCATCATTCACTGTATGGAAAGGGAATTGCGGCTTATCACATGAACCTGCCATTATGAATTCAGAATCAGTATCCGAATATGAATAATTGACGATATGAGGAAATAAAATACAGGATAAATTTTGGCGCTGAAAAGGAGAGATGGGGAAAGGAAAGGAAAAATAGAGTATCCAAGGGCAGCAAAAAAGAAGAACGGAACAAAACATATGCATAAACTGAACAAAACTAGGAAGATTGCTAGAATAAACACGATTAGAAGAGATGGGATAACCACTAGAAACAAGGAGAGGAGAACAGACACACGAAGTTCATATATAAGAACAAAAACATAAAATGAAACTCTGTCGGCATTACGAAGAAACGGCATACAAAGAAAAATACTTAAAATAAAACATACAATGTTCCCATGTTTTGCGAACATGATGAGTAAAAATATGAGCTCTTGATTTGCCTCTGGCCACCCCCTCTCCGTTCGTAGGTGTGGATTTTACATGCGTAATGCGACGTACAGATGATATTTTCATGGGTTAAACAGAACAATTAATAAACTCGAGGATTTTGTTTCTTTTTTTCTACAATATTGTCATTTTTCACCACTGTTTTAAATACACAATGCGTATGGTTGTGGTATTACTACTTCCAAGGTAGAATAACTCAATATGCTTCGCTACAGCAAGTTTGAAAGAATAGTCAGTTCAGTGTTTATACTTAAACAAAAATTCAAAATGAAATTGTAACCCACAACTTGGGGTTCGAGATATCTAAGTTTGATATCGTTGAACATCGTAACAACATAAAATTAAGTAAATGTTAAGAGATAAATTTAGTAAATGTTTAGAGATACATTAACTGAGAGAAAGAATTGCTTGTTTGTTGATTCACATAAAAATCATCCATTTAAGTTCAAAGGCTAGACATTGTCATTTTATACAAAATATGGAAGGTTGTGGTAGTGCCACTATAGAGGTAGAATAACCCAGACATGCTAGGCTACTGCAAGTTGTAAAGAATTGTCAGTTCAATTAAGATAACAATGTAAAATGAAATTGTAAGCCGCATCTTGAGCTTCGAGATATCTAAGTTTGATATCATTTAACTTTGAATACCAATAGAACATTTCTGCATTCTACTATTGTAAATATCACCAAACTTGTATGTTACACACCTGCAAGTGTAAATTTCACCTCAAGTATTTCCTGTGCAATAAAATACCTGCCAATCAATAATAAATCTACCATCTAAATGTTTAAGAGATACATTTACTGAGAGAAAGACTTGCTTGTTTGTTGATTCACATAAAAATCATCCATTTAAGTTCAAAGGCTAGACATTGTCATTTTATACAAAATACGTAAGGTTGTGGTAGTGCCGCTATAGAGGTAGAATAACCCAGACAAGTTGTAAAGAATTGTCAGTTCAATTAAGATAACAATGTAAAATGAAATTGTAAGCCGCATCTTGAGCTTCCAGATATCTAAGTTTGATATCATTTAACTTTGAATAACAATAGAACATTTCTGCATTCTACTATTGTAAATATCACCAAACTTGTATGTTACACACCTGCAAGTGTAAATTTCACCTCAAGTATTTCCTGTGCAATATAATACCTGCCAATCAATAATAAATCTACCATCTAAATGTTAAGAGATGCATTGACTGAGAGAAAGACTTGCTTGTTTGTTGATTTATATTTGTAAAAAAGCATCCATTTAAGTTCAATGGTTAGACGTTGTCATGTATACAAAATACGTAAGGTTGTGGCAGTGCCACTTTAAAGGTAGAATAACTCAAATACGCTAGGCTACTGCAAGTTGTAAAGAATTATCAGTTCAAATTAACAACAATGCATGTGGCAGTTTAAACATGAACAAGATTTCAAAATGAAATTGTAAGCTGCATCTTGGGCTTCGAGATATCTAAGTTTGATATCATTTAACTTTGAATAACAATAAAACATTTCTGCTTCTACTATTGTAAATATCACCAAACATGCTTGTTAGACACCTGCAAGTGCAAATTTCACCTCAAGTATTTCCTGTGCAATATTATACCTGCCAATCAATAATAAATCTACCATCTAAATGTTTAAGAGATACATTTACTGAGAGAAAGACTTGCTTGTTTGTTGATTCACATAAAAATCAACCATTTAAGTTCAAAGGCTAGACATTGTCATTTTATACAAAATACGTAAGGTTGTGGTAGTGCCGCTATAGAGGTAGAATAACCCAGACATGCTAGGCTACTGCAAGTTGTAAAGAATTGTCAGTTCAATTAAGATAACAATGTAAAATGAAATTGTAAGCCGCATCTTGAGCTTCGAGATATCTAAGTTTGATATCATTTAACTTTGAATAACAATAGAACATTTCTGCATTCTACTATTGCAAATATCACCAAACTTGTATGTTACACACCTGCAAGTGTAAATTTCACCTCAAGTATTTCCATCTAAATGTTAAGAGATGCATTGACTGAGAGAAAGACTTGCTTGTTTGTTGATTTATATTTGTAAAAAGCATCCATTTTAGTTCAATGGTTAGACGTTGTCATGTATACAAAATACTTAAGGTTGTGGCAGTGCCACTTTAAAGGTAGAATAACTCAATTACGCTAGGCTACTGCCAGTTGTAAAAAATTATCAGTTCAGATTAACAACAGTGCATGTGGCAGTTTAAATTCGAATTCGAAGTAAGCCTTCCACATGTACCAAAGGAAGGGCCATTACAAATATTTGTATCTCTATAATTACTCTAAAATCCGGATTGATCCTTGATTTTGCAAAAGAGGGGGCATAATGTTCCTAAAATTGGCTGACAAGCAAAAACTGGAAAAGAAAAAAACAGGCGTCACCTAAAGAATGGGGAGGGGGATATTTGAGGATTTGTGTTATAAAGATATGCCACTTGGGCTTCAAGAGGGAGGGGCGGATCCAGGAGGGGGAGGGGGCTAGGGGGCCCGGACCCCAACCGCTGGCAAAACAAATAGTTTTAAAAAATGGTAACGTTAATTTTACCTTTAAAAGAAAAAAAATGGTAACCACAATTATACCTCTTTTTTTTTCCTCAATGGGGAGGGGGTGTGTTGAGTAAACAAAAAATGATGCTCAATTTAGTGCTCACTACTCCTCCCCGCCTCGCCCCCGTTGAGCAAAAAAGTTAGTGTTGACTACCACCCCCGTTTATCGCTAAATATTCTCTGGGGCCCCCTCCTTCGTCGCCGGCCGGATCCGCACCGGTCAAGAGGGGACAAAGGGCAGTTCCCCCCTCCTCCTCTCCCTCAAATTTGCTAGTTCTAAACAATCCCCTCCTAGACGAGAACGATGAGACGATGACAAGTTTTTACGAAGAATTTTGTCTTCTTTTGTTTCAAATTTATGTTTACTGTGAACTCTGAAGATTCATCATAATCTGAATGATTCTCTTAAAATCTTATCTTGCATATATTTTTAGGGTTGTGTCTTTATTTTGTACTGCACTGCAATTAAACAAATACATGAAACCAAAGATCATCAAAGAGTGATTTATATATTTTTAAAAGTAAGAATTTCTTACAAAATGAGAATTTCTTACTAAGTCTCTGCAAATATTAAAAGCATATTCACAAAATATTAATCATTCTTTAGGACACAATGGTGGCTTGTTGGAAAATGTAAGGGAAAGTAAGGAACCCCCCATTCCAAATCGTTTAGCGAGTTGCGACACTATTGTTGTTGATATTAGTCCAAAGTAGAACTAGAATTACCTCTATTTTCCTTGATAATTACACATGAACATGTCTACTAATCATTTTCAACTTAAACAGAATACTTTCTAGACTACTTGTATTACGTATTACTTTGATTTTTTTAAAAGGGCTCATTAAAGTATTGTACAACAATTTCACTGTTCGTTTCTAGCTATTTTTCATATTTTTACAATTTTATGATACATTTAAGAATAGTAGATTATCTTGAAAAGATTCAATTTTTTGTCATTTTGTTCTTATCCAATTACCGATGTATATGCATGTGTAGATTTATACACTATAAACGTGATATTCAGAGAGAGTCACTTCGGAGCTTGGGGCGATATCGGATTCGTGTATACATTCCATTATGTGTGTGATGAATGATGTTCAACCTGTCCTAAAAATAAAAAGTATATAGTATGCATTTTTTTTTTTGGGTGTACTTAACATTTAGGATCTGTTGTTAAAAATCATATACATGTCCGTTTTGGTAAACCTGAAATATTCAATGTATTTGCATTTTTTTCTCGTGAAAAAAATTGGACAAAAAAATACAGGTGAAGAATGGTTTAGATTGTGCCTTTTTTGTCGTTTGTGATAATATTATAGTCAGTGGACTTTGAGCCATTTTTTTTTTCTCGTGAAAAAGATTGGACAAACAAATTACAAGTGAAGAATGGTATAGATTGTGCCTTTTTTGTCGTTTGTCATAATTATGGTAGTCAGTGGACTTTGAGCCTTTGAGGGGGCAATGTTGGATTTGAATGTTTGTATATGTATAAAACAGGATGGTGATTGTAACTGTATGTAGCTGTTTTTCTATCTGCTTTTGTCATTACTACTTCTATGTATGCAAGTTATGCATGTAAATAGCATTTAAAAAGATAAGTGTTGGAATTCGGTGTTTTATTCACGAAAGGTCTTGTAACGCGACCACGCGACTTGACGCCATGACCCAATGATTCAAAGTAAGCCCAAATGAAAACTTCTTAGCCATTCATTGCTCATATTCTACAGGCTGAATTAAAATAGACACAGATGTATATTGTATCATAAAGAGCTTAGTTTGAACATTTCTCCTTCAAATTGCTATTTCACTATCAAATTCCAACATCATTTTAAATGCTATTTACATGTTAACTTGCATTCATAGATAGAGTAATAACAAAAGATAGAAAAACAGCTACATACAGTTACGATCTCCATCCTTTTTTTTAAATACATGAACAAACATTCAAATCCAATATTGTCCCCTCAAAGGCTCAAAGATAATTTGAAGTAAGCCTTCCACATGTACCAAAAAAGGACCATTACAAATATTGGTATCTCTATAATTACTCTAAAAAACGGGTTGATCCATGATTTTGCCAAAGGGTGGGGGCATAATGTACCTAAAATTTTCTGACAAGCAAAGACAGAAAACAAAACAGACGACACCTAAAGAAAAGGGGTATATTTTAGGACTTGTGTAATAAAGGTATGCCACTTGAGTTTCAAGAGGAGTATGGGACAGTCCCCCTCCTCCTCTCCCTTAAATTTGCTAGTTTTTAAAAATTCCCTCCTAGAAAAGGACGATGAGACGAGGAAAAAAATTTACAAAGAATTTTATCTTCTTTTGTTTTGAGCTTCTGTTTACTGTGAACTCTGAAGAATCATCATAATCTGAATGATTTACTTAAAATATCTCCTTGCCTATGTTTAGTGTTGTATCTATACTTTGTACTGCACAGCAATAAAACAAATACACGAAACCAAAGATCATCAAAGATTGATTTATATTTGATTAAAAGCTAAAATAGGCTCTGGGTTATTTAAAGCCCCTCTGCACTAGTTTGGCCAAGGGGGATTAGGGGGATTAAGGTGGTCACTGACAGGTGGTTATCTCATCAACTCAGCTCTCAATAAACATAAGAAAAAGAGGACCATGTGGGACCAACGGGCACCGCTTAGGCATTGTTTTCTATATATAGAGGGAGCAAGTAGCTGCAAGTAGTACAGTGGGGTTTTAAAAAAGGGGAGAATTTCTTACAAAACGATAATTTCTTGCTAAGTCTCTGCTAATATAAAAAGCACATTCCACAAATATCAATAATTCTTAAGGACAAAATATGTGGCTTATCTGGGAAATGCTAGGGTAAATTAGGAACCACCCCCCCCCCACCGGCCCCACTTTCCAAATTGTGTAGCGACTAGCGACACCATTGTTGTTGATATTGGTCCAAAGTAGAACTAGAATTATACCGATATTTTCCTTGGTAATTACACATGTATATAGCTTCTTATCAGTATCAACTTTAAAAAAATACTTTCTAGACTACTTTTATTACATCATGTTCTCCTACCTTTAATTTCATTTTTTTAAAGTTCATTAACGTATTTTACAACCGCTTCCTTTTTCGTTTCTAGCTATTTTTCGTATTTTTACAATTTTATGATACATTTAAGAATAGTAGATTGTCTTGAAAGATTCAATTGTTTGTCATCCTTTACTTATCCAATTACCGATGCATATGCATGTGTAGATGTATAGACTCTAAACGTGATATTCAGAAATAGTCACTAACTTACAAAATAATAGGGTTTGTGTCTCTGAACTGCAGTCAACCGACTAAAATTTGTTTTCCCCTTTATTTAGCTTTCATTTATTTTGTGCATTTTCTAAATCAGAATTTATTTTATTTTCATTAACAATATATTTCATATTGCATTAACAACCTCACAAACAAGTTGGATTTCAAATACAAGATATATTACAGTGGTTGAATATAATTGACACATTGAAATTACATACAGCCTGTGTGTTCCATGAATGAATTATAACAATTATAATTATATGGTCGTTACATGCAATTGATCCACAATATCAAATAAATTGAATACCAATATGTCATTCTAAAATTATGACACCTGTAATAAATCACATTTACTGCATGCAGTCTACACACTCTTTCATTTGTCTTTATTTTATTTTCATTCTACTTAATTTAAAAATCTGTTCCTTGTATTTTGATTTTGAAGGAAATAAATGATACTGAATTGAATTGAATTAAACTTTAGGATAAGCAATTCATATTGGATACAAAAATAATAAGATTCAAAATATTTTAATTACTTTTTGTATCAATTCAATACTGAATAGTACAATCAATGATTATATTTAAAAAGCCTATGTATAGGAAAGAGGTGAACTTCTACCTGTATAAAATCGTAAGGCTTGTGATGTGGCCGTCATAACAAGACAGTTGAGACACACATTAGGCCTATACATCATTGAATGAAACATAGACAGTATTTTTTTAAATTACAATCTATATTTTGCCATACAAATAAATGACAAGCTTTCAATGAAGTAATACAATGTATAGTTAAAGGGTAGACATTTTATTCATAAAATTATGAGAAATAGGTCAACAGTTTAAATGACCATCCTCATAAAAGCAATCAATGTAGATGCAATCAAAATTCATGTGAGATGCAATCTAATTATAAAATGAACCAAATATAGAATGAGAGGAGGAGATATTTGGGGAGGTTTATGTAGATGGAGAGCGACAGAAAGAAAGAAGTGAGAGAAGGAGAGTGCAGGGCAGACAGAAAGGTGGACAGAAGAGGAATGGGTATCCTTATATTCAGTAGAAGGTGTATACTATATTTAGGTGAAGTTGTTAATGGGAACTAGAAGTTAGCACAAGTGCTAGTCGAGCCTAGTTCCATTCTTTGGCAAGATTTTTTATTTGTATTTGTTTATACATATGAATGTAAAACTTGTTTGTTTTGTATTTAATACATATATACAACAAAATAATACAGTATCATGTAACTTTTTACATTTCTAAAATGAAAAAAAAGAAGAAGAAAAAAAACAACACAAAGTTTAAGTGTTAAAGCATTATAATGAAAGATAACCAATCATTGAACAAATAAAATCATCAATGTGTTCATAAAAATGAAAAGGTGTATTAATAAAAAATAATATCATACAGATGTACGTACATGCACAAATCCTGTAAAAGCTTAAGGCAGCTATACTCGTTAACAAGCAAGTGTATACATATATAAAAGGAAGACAAGTAAAATAAAAGGAAAAAACGAAGGGGGAGGGTGGGATTGAGCCCACGTCATTTACATAGAAGGGAGGTGGAAAGATGTCTCCGAAAAGATAACCTCGATGTTTTTAATTTGATTTCATCTGGGAGATCATTCCACAGCTTTGTTCCTACAAACGAAATACAAAATTGCCCTTGCGTTGTCTTACATTTTGGTTGATCATTAGAGTAAGCCACTGTCTTTTCTCCTAGTTGCATATCTGTGCTGTATCATCTGACAATAATCGACTAAAGAGTGTGGTAAAACACCTTTTACCAAATCATACAAGAAGCTCATGAAGTTGAAAAATAGTTAATATTTCTAGACTTTGAAAAAGAGGTTTGGAGTCTGTTCTAAGTGGACTGAATGTAATTGCTCTCATTGCCATTTTTTGACTTAAATATATACAATTTAGATTACTTTTGTAAGTGCTCCCCCATACTTCTACTCCATAAGAGAGGTGAGGCTGTATAAAAGCCTTATATAACAACACAAGTTTATTCTCGGGAACAAAATGTCTCAGTTTAAACAGAATGCCTACTTTCTTTCGTATGCATTTGTTTATTGTCTGAATATGTTCTTTCCACGAAAGGTGACAATCAATTTCAATTCCTACAAATGATGCAACGGATACCTCTTTAATATCTGATCTTGATATTCCCACAGATCCTTTTTTGTCTATTGATCTACCTTTGTATTTCATAATCATATAGTTTGTTTTCTGTAGGTTAATTGTGACTTCATTTGCATTACACCATTCCTGCACCTTCATTAAATTTTCACTTACAATTTCTAAATCAATTTCCTTTTGTCTAATATCAAAAGTATGAAATAGATTTGAGTCATCAGCAAATAATCTGAAATTGAAAAATTTTGTGGAGTTAGGTAGGTCATTCATATATAGTAAAAATAATATTGGTCCAAGAACGGAGCCTTGAGGGACACCACATGTTTTATTCAATTTCAAAGACATTTTGTCTTTATATTGTATAAACTGTGATCGTTTACACAAATAATCTTCAAACCATTGCAAGGCTAACCCACGTATTCCATAGTGTGACATTTCTTTGAGGAGAATGCTGTGGTTTATAGTATCAAATGCCTTTTGAAAGTCAATAAAGATACCAAGTGTTGTTCTACCTCCATCACAGTATTTCAATAGTGTATTTGCAAGATTAATCAAAGATAACTAAGTGCTATGTGTCTTATGGAAATCATACTGGTGTTGAAACAAGATATTATTTGCTTCCAAATAGTCAATTACACGATTATTTATTATTTTCTCAAAGATTTTGCCCAGTATAGGTAAAACTGAAATAGGTATATGGTATTACCAGCTATCTTTTCGTCCCTTTTTATAAATAGGTGTCACTTTTGCTACTTTCAGAGCGTCTGGAAATTTACCTCTTTCTATGTAAAGATTGAAAATATATGTTAATGAGCTTGAAATGTATAGGGCAGCATCCCTCAACAATCTTGCAGGCAAATTATCATATCCACGTGCTTTTTTTGTATCTAAAGTCTGTAAGTGGCATTTTTCCATTCATTCTCTGTTATTGGTTTTAAAAATAGCGAGTTTTATGTTCTATATCCTAAATATTCTGTAAAGTCAGAATTAACTGGTGGTATTTCCTTTGCCAGCTTTAGACCTATGTTTACAAAAAAGTTGTTAAATTCGTTAGCTATTTCATTGTCAGATGTCATCATTCTATTTTCTCCACCACCTGAGCTTGATAATTTCTCTACATTGGTCACTTTATTTATGACATTTCCACCACTCAACAACTCGTTAATTATTTTCCACGTTTTACGACCATCATTCTTAATAATGAAGAAGAGGTTACTATAATATTGTCTCTTTGCATTTCGTAGAACTGTAGTTAGAACATTTCTGTACCTTTTGTATTCTTCCTTGTCTTTCTGTTGAAATTTTGATACCTTTAGTTTAGAATACAACTTGTGCTTCTTCTTGACTGATTTTAAAATAGCATTAGTCATCCATGGTTTTCTCCCAGTATTTTTCCCCTTGGTCAGGTTCTTCGAAGTTGATGACATAATTGGTGCATGCTTGTCACAGACTTGCGTAAACAAGTCGTAAAATACAGAGTATGACTCATTTAATTTTTAACCTAGAGCATCATGAAATTTATTAATATCATAATTTCTGAAGGTACGAAACACATACTTTTTGTGGCTTGTTTACTTGCCTTCCTAAGATGCTCAAATGCAACAAAGATAGGGACACGATCTGATATATCAATTTCTATAACTCCAGCATGAATAGAAGAAATTGTTATATTAGTGTAGAAATGGTCATGGTCATGGTCATGGTATACACATGTTTAAAGCTAACCGGACACAAAATCCAGAAATATAAACAAAAATATTACGGGGAGGGGCCACGGAGCACAGCTAGTTAAGGCAAGGAGCTTACTAACTCTGATCGGCCGGGCTGCAGCTCCCACCCCTAGCCTTCTCTCTCATTTTGCTATATACCACCACCAACCCCCCACTCAGTGTTATTTAGGGTACGCGTATGCTCGTTCTCTCCCTTTGAAAACACCCCTATTTCCGGGTGAAAAGTCAAATACACCCCTTTTTTACAATTCTCGGGCCGCATTTTGCCGCGCGAAAAAGTACCCCTTTACCGGAGATTTTGGGAACGCGCCAGCGGTCCCTCCGACCCCGGAGGCGTATTTTTTTCTTTACACGACGATTGCAACCTGTGATTTTTGCGGCTTTAATTTCAATAAACGCGCTCGCGAAGAGTTTAGCTAGCTATCTATAAACCAGTGCATGTGCACATGGTAACCGTTAGGGTTAGTGATAGGGCCCGGTGATAGGGTTATAATAATCATGCAAACTCACCTTTCATCAACCCATCGTTAGCTCAATCGGTAAGGACAGCGTGATACAACGTTGGGGTTGTGGGTTCGAATCTCATGTGTTTTTTATATTAATAGTTAGGCAAAGCAATAATCGAAGTCAAATTGTTTGTGACCGACCTCTCTTTCCAAGCTTTCGTAGCTGACCTAAACTAGTTATTTAGGCTCTAGACTCTTCGCGAGCGGGTTAGAAAAAATACGCACCCCGGAGGCGTCATTTTTCTGCGGCACAGATTGGGGCTTTTTTTTAAAAGGTAATGCAAAGTTTTGGGAAATTTTGAAATTGGATGGATAGTAATTCTTTAAATTTTTGATATATTTGGATGCCCCTGTGGATGTATTATAAGCACTAAAAAATTTAGCCCCTAAAACACTTCTGCTTTCGAGCACATTGAATAATCAAAATTTACCGGTGCTACCGGTAAATTTCAAATATTTCAAATAGCGCCTAAGGCCATTCCATGGTAGCTGCGACCATGAAAATCTCAGAATATGCAGTTCTGATATATAATTTCCAAACGGGAATAGCAAATCAGTCGATTGTAGTCAAGAAACATTGGTTTAAAGCTAAAGTAATATCAGTCTTGAGAGGGCGCTATACAACATAAAGAGTTTATTATTTACAATTTCATCACTTTAAACTCGATTTCAACCGCGACAACGATCATTGAATATTGTAAAAACATATATGCTTCCAATATGTTCATTTGAACCAATTCATGACCCCATACCAAAACTTTGTAATACCTTTAAAAGAGGTCTTGATTTAACCCTAACCCTAACCCTAACCCTAAACTTTCCCATAGGCTCAACACGCACCTAACCCCAATCTGTGCCGCAGAAAAAAATAACGCACCCCGGAGTGGGGGGGGGGGGGCGGCCGGGGTGGGCCTGCACCAAACGTCCACATTTACTACAAGTACAGTACACGCCGAAAATCTCCACAACACGATTACACGATTCAAAATTTACACGATTCAATTGCTCGCTGGAATCGTGTAACCATTTATTTTTACACGATTCGTCTTTTGCCACTTTATGGTGGGTTCCCACTGCCGATCAAACCAACCCGACCAAGCCCAATCAAGCCCGATCACCCATTTTCCCCCGACCAATCCCGACCACATGCCTAAACACAAGCTCTTCCCGACCGCTATTCGACCACTGACGACCCACATTCGACCATTCACGACTCCTGCACGACGTATAGTCGACCACAACTTCGATCTCTTCTCGATCATTCCGATCTACATACAATCCCAGCGCGATCCCTACTAGACCAACTAGACGTACACACGATCTCTACACAATCTCGGCCCGAGCAGATCGACCTGTTCGAACAGGGATCCAAGATGACTCGTGAATTGAGTGGTTGCACAAAATATTATCGTCAGCTGATGGTACAGTACTCATTTTTGATCAGCGTTCAGTTCATCTCAGACACTCAAGAAGGCTAAAAGGCTTATTTCGAAGTCAATGCATTCCACATTTCTTTAAACTTCCCCCTGCAGACCCAGTGCCATTTGCCAAAGTACTGTATTGCACATGATACTTAAAACATTAATTTTATTTGCCTTTTGAAACAAACTGTCAAGAGCTGCACGTGTCGCAGTCACATGTTACTACCAATTCTAGAAGCGAAATTAGTATCAATATACCGGTACGAAGAAAATGTGATTAGATCAGCACGTAATTGTGTCCTTGTTTTTTTGAATATTTATAAGGTGTTTTATTTTCTCAATACCAGAGGCAATACATATAACCGAAATCATGAAATTTACATCATACTCAGAACAATCAAAATACAACTCAGAATAATCAAAATACAATTCAAAAGTATTATTCTGAACGTCAATTGCTAAACAAAACAACTCTTTCATACATTTCCTTATTCGTTTAAAACAATAGTAATAATAATAATGATAAAATACTTAGTCACATCTCCGTGGTCATTTTATGTTCATTTTGTGCTTCTTTGAAGAAAAAACGAATATCTCTTGAATTAAAAATAAATAAATAAATGCTTGTACATGAAATATTACAGTCTGTCAAAATATTGTTTAAAAAGTACTACCTCTGAAAAGAGACAAACTCCCCCAAAGAGAGAGATAAAGATAAAAACAACCGAAAAACAACCAAAAACAACCCCCCCAAAAAAACAACAACAAACAAACAAAACAAAAACAAACAAATATAAACATAAAGCAAAGAAATACTGCTGGAATGGAGGGTTGGGAAGTTGCTTTTTTAAAAGTTAATTAATATTACACAAAACTTTCCAAGGTCTCCCATTTTTTAAAGTGAATAGAAAGAGTATCCCTTTCCATTGCAAGTTTTTTCCTCTTTCCTATTTTCGAGAATTTTATATTTTACTTCATCTACATTTGGAGGCTTCCTTCTCTCTACTATTAAAAATCATCAATTTAATCAAAATCAGAATGTGGTTTAGTAATTGCTCCGATTTCATATTACTCCCATTTATTCCAATATGAATTTCTTTCCACGACAGTTTCTTTAGAATTGGTAAATTGAGTTTATAAGCACATTTTTCCCAGAATCTTTTATTATATTACATTAAAAAAATACATGTTGATAGGTTTCCTCCAAAATATTGCAATACGAACACAAACCGTTTGTACGAAATTTAAATCTATGCAAATGATGGTTTGTATAAACTATTCTATGCAAAAGTTTAAACTGAAATTCTCTCAGTTTACTGTTTAATGTGCACAACTTTGGTTGAACAAAAAAATCCACTTCTTTAGTTGTAATATTATAAAGTTCCATTAAGATATGAAATGCTGAGCTGATTTCTGCATTCTTCTTGATTTGACTTTTATACACCATCTCTGCAGTTATTTCTTCAAATTTAAAAACCTTCTTTGCAAATATTAATTCTAAACTAAGGCCACAGTGGATGTACTTTCTTGCAGGCTGAACATTCTGTTTCCATTCGTGAGGAATTATTGAATAGATTTTGTTAACTTTTGTAATTTCTTCCTTACTTAAACCAATGGCAATAAAATATGCATCTTTTTAATAACCCTTGTTCATCGCATATGTGATGAAGTCGATATATATTTTTTTAAAACAAATTTTCCTCAAATAAAGTTTGACCTTCTAGTTGAATAAAATTATTATTATACAATATTTCATTCCCTCTGTATCTCTCTTCTGTTTTAACATATTCTTTCATATCTATCCATGCTTTCAGAAGATTCTGATAAAAAGAAGGTAACATGAGTTTCACTGTATCTCTCCAATAGTTGCAATAAAATATTAAATTCCCGCCCATTGGTCTCATTAAATATTTAAAGTAATGTTTCCATTTGATAACTTGAGTTACTGTTACAAGCCTTTTTATCCACATTATTCTCTGTGCCTTTACAAACAGTCGGAAATTTTGCCTTTACTTCTTCACAAAAAAAATCAAAACATATTTCTTCAATTTCGCTATACACCCATTCAGGAACCGGCATCAATGATGATAAATATATAAATTTAGAATAGCCATATACTTTCATTAATTGAATTTTCCCCATTAATGTTAAATCACGCTGCTTCCACCACGTAAAACGTTTTTTAATCTTGCTCAATATTTCTTTATAATTCATTTGTTCTTTGATATCTTCGTGTATTGAAAAATAAATTCCTAGTATTTTAACAATGTCTACTTGCTTCCCAAACGGAAATGTATGAGTGGATAATTGTGGACCTAAGGGCAAAATGAATGTCTTGTCCTTGTTTAACTTTAAGCCTGATATTTTATAAAAACATTCAAAAATATGTTTAATTTCCTTAAATGAATTTGAATCTTTAATGAAAAGCGTTATATCGTCTGCGTACAGAGAGAGAGAGAGAGAGAGAGTAGATCTCCCTGCCTTACTCCTCTTTCAACCTTGAAATAACCTGTTGATGTATATCCATTTATAACACAACTTTCTGCTTTAGTATAAAATTATTAACCCATTTACAAAACCCTGGTCCAAAATTAAATGATCGAAAACCTTATATAAAAATAAATGTGAAACAGAATCAAATGCTTTTTCAAAATCAATGGCCACCAGAAAAGCGTGTTCTCTGTAAAAGAAGTATGAGAGATCATGTCGTCATTATTCGTATTGCTTCTCCAATGTTCCTATCCTATATCCCAACTGATCAAAACTAACAATTTCAGGTAAAACTTCTTGTATTCTCTTTGAAAGTATCTTAGATAGGATTTTATAATCTACGTTTAGGAACGAAATCGGTCTGTAATTCTTAATAAGCTCCGGATCTTTGCCATCTTTATGTATCAAGATAATAACTGCTTGACTTTAAGAGCCTGATAATTCCCCTGTTGAAGAGCTTCATTAAAAGATGCAAGAACTAGATCTCCAATTACTGGCCACAATTTCTGATAAAATTCTGCACTTAAACCATCATTTCCAGGAGATTTGTTAAGTTACATATCTTTTAGTATTTCTATGCATTCCCTTTCTACGATCGTTTCCTCACATGAATCTCGTGATATATTATTCCATTTTGGCAGGTTATTAGGAAAGAAGTCCAAAGTGTCATCTTGTATAGAATTTATTTTGCTATATAGCTGCCCATAAAAATGATTTTATTCCTTCAATAATTTCTTTTTCGTTAGAAGTGGTATTTCCATTTCCATTTAATTTCTTTATTATACTTTTTTCTATTTGATTCCATTAACTGTTTGAAGAATGCTGTATTCTTTTCTTCACATTCATACCATGAGGATCTTGACCGTACTTTTAAACCTTCATTGATGTAATCGT
The DNA here is from genome assembly GCA_037976565.1 of Mesocentrotus franciscanus. NCBI lineage: Eukaryota > Metazoa > Echinodermata > Echinoidea > Camarodonta > Strongylocentrotidae > Mesocentrotus > Mesocentrotus franciscanus. Next base: position 21,107,019 of record CP137676.1, read on the forward strand.
GGAGTAAACTTAGTTGTTGTTTCTTAGTTTTCAAATTTTCAGAAATATCTTTGTGATGTCCAATCGACAATACATCCTCTTCTAAGTCTTTAATCTCTTTTACCAATTTTCCGATTTTTTTTCTTCTTTCTTTTCTTTCCTCCGCCCTTTTTCTTGATAGTTTAATTGTAAACTTCCGTGTTTCCATTTTCATGAAATCCCATAGTACTCTCTTATCTTTAATTTCAACATACAGTTTCTCTTTTAAAGTATTTATTTCTTCTCTAATCTTCTTAATGTATTCCTTGTCACTTAATAGACTATTATTAAACTTCCAATAAGATCTTTTATTTTTATTTTTGTCGATGACCTATTATGGATTACCAGATTAACTGCTGAATGGTCAGGCGCTATAGAGGGAACAATGTCACATTTGGATGTTATTTGCTCTAAATTCTCTGATATGATCCAATAATCTAAGCGACTTTGCATAAAAGGATTTCGTTGTTTATACGTGTATTGCTTTTTATCTTTATTTTTACTTCTCCATACATCACGTAATCTATAACTATCCATGAACTCTTCAAATTTTTTACTAAACTTTGTTTGCTTCTTTGACACTTGTCCAAAATAATCTAAATTCGTGTCTCTAATAACATTGAAGTCACCCCAAGTGCTACTGGTTTCCTTCTGTATTATTCCTATTGAGTTGAGTTGCGATCGGAAAGATCGAGTGCGGTCGAGAAGTGGTCGAGAAGTGCTCGGGATGTCATCGAGAAGCAGTCGAGAAGTGAGCGAGTTCGGTCGAGTGACTGTTTAGGGCAGACATGTATCGATCGTCAAGCGGTTGAGTTGTTGATCGAGTTGATCGGGAACCAATCGTGTAGAAGTTGTGTATAAATCGAGATGATCGGGTAGTGATCGGCGGAAAAAATCCACCGCGACCAAACTAGACCTCTATACGATCGATTCCCGATCAGCTCGACCTCTACTCGACCAATACACGATCGCTGTACGATCGCTTGTCTTCTCGACCCCTACACGATATTTTTTGACATGCCAAAAATTGTCGTGTAGGAAGCCAGATCGATACCGATCAAGGTAGACCGACCCCGATCAAGGTAGACCGACCCCGATTGCCCTTGTCGACCGAGCCCGACCAGGCCAAAATAGCTTGATCGGGCTTGGTTGGTTTGATCGGCAGTGGAACCCACCATAATGGTGGGTTCCCACTGCCGATCAAACCAACCCGACCAAGCCCAATCAAGCCCGATCACCCATTTTTCCCCGACCAATCCCGACCACATGCCTAAACACAAGCTCTTCCCGACCGCTATTCGACCATTGACGACCCACATTCGACCATTCACGACTCCTGCACGACGTATAGTCGACCACAACTTCGATCTTTCTCGATCATTCCGATCTACATACAATCCCAACGCGATCCCTACTAGACCAACTAGACGTACACACGATCTCTACACAATCTCGACCCGAGCAGATCGACCTGTTCGAACAGGGATCCAAGATGACTCGTGAATTGAGTGGTTGCACAAAATATTATCGTCAGCTGATGGTACAGTACTCATTTTTGATCAGCGTTCAGTTCATCTCAGACACTCAAGAAGGCTAAAAGGCTTATTTCGAAGTCAATGCATTCCGCATTTCTTTAACTTCCCCCTGCATGCAGACCCAGTGTCATAAGCCAAAGTACTGTATTGCACATGATACTTAAAACATTAATTTTATTTGCCTTTTCAAACAGACTGTCAAGAGCTGCACGTGTCGCAGTCACATGTTACTACCAATTCTAGAAGCGATTAACTTAATATTACGAAGAAAATGTGATTAGATCAGCACGTAATTGTGTCCTTGGTTTTTAAATATTTATAAGGTGTTTTATTTTCTCAATACCAGAGGCAATACATATAATCGAAATCATGAAATTTACATCATACTCAGAACAATCAAAATACAACTCAGAATAATCAAAATACAATTCAAAAGTATTATTCTTAACATCAATTGCTAAACAAAACAACTCTTTCATACATTTCCTTATTCGTTTAAAACAATAATAATAATAATAATAATAAAATACTTAGTCATTTCATGTTAATTTTGTGCTTCTTTGAAGAAAAAAAACCGAATATCTGTTGAATTTTAAAAAAAAAAAATGCTTGCACATGAAATATTACAGTCTGTCAAAATATTGTTAAAAAATTACTACCTCTGAAAAGAGACAAACTCCCCAAAGAGAGAGATAAAGATAAAAACAACCCAAAACATCACAACCCCCCCCCCCAAAAAAACGAACAAACAAACAAACAAATATAAACATAAAGCAAAGCAATACTGCTGGGATAGAGGGTTGGGAAGTTGCTTTTTTTAAAGTTAATTTATATTACACAAAACTTTCCAAGGTCTCCCATTTTTTAAAGTGAATTGAAAGAGTATCCCTTTCCATTGCAGGTTTTTTCCTCTTTCCTATTTCGAGAATTTTATCTTTTACTTCATCTACATTTAGAGGCTTCCTCTCTGCTATTAAAAATCATCAATTTAATCAAAATCAGAATGTGGTTTAATAATTGCTCCGATTTCATATTACTCCCATTTATTCCAATATGAATTTCTTTCCACGACAGTTTCTTTCGAATTGGTAAATTGAGTTTATCAGCACATTTTTCCCAGAATCTTTTAGTATATTACATTAAAAAATAAATGTTGATAGGTTTCCTCCAAAATATTGCAATACGGACACAAACCGTTTGTACGAAATTTAAATCTATGCAAATGATGGTTTGTATAAACTATTCTATGCAAAAGTTTAAACTGAAATTCTCTCAGTTTACTGTTTAATGTTGACAACCTTGGTTGAACAAAATCTTTTCCACTTCTTTAGTTGTAATATTATAAAGTTCCATTAAGTTATGAAATGCTGAGCTGATTTCTGCATTCTTCTTGATTTGACTTTTATTCACCATCTCTGCAGTTATTTCTTCAAATTTAAAAACCTTCTTTGCAAATATTAATTCTAAACTAAGGCCGGAGTGGATGGAATTTCTTGCAGGCTGAACATTCTGTCTCCATTCGTTAGGAATTATTGAATAGATTTTGTTAACTTTTGTAATTTCTTCCTTACTTAAACCAATGGCAATAAAATATTGCCTTTTTAATAACCCTTGTTCATCGCATATGTGATGAAGTCGATATATATTTTTTAAACAAATTTTCCTCAAATAAAGTTTGACCTTCTAGTTGAATAAAATTATTATTATACAATATTTCATTCCCTCTGTATCTCTCTTCTGTTTTAACATATTCTTTCATATCTATCCATGCTTTCAGAAGATTCTGATAAAAAGAAGGTAACATGAGTTTCACTGTATCTCTCCAATAGTTGCAATAAAATATTAAATTCCCGCCCACTGGTCTCATTAAATATTTAAAGTATTGTTTCCATTTGATAGCTTGAGTTCCTGTTACAAGACTTTTTATCCACATTATTCTCTGTGCCTTTACAAACAGTCGGAAATTCATCATTTTGAGCCCACCCTGCGGATAGTCTAAAAACATGATGCTCTGTTTAATTTTGCCTTTACTTCTCCACAAAAAATCAAAACATATTTCTTCAATTTCGCTATACACCCATTCTGGAACCGGCATCAATGATGATAAATATATAAATTTAGAATAGCCATATACTTTCATTAATTGAATTTTCCCCATTAATGTTAAATCACGCTGCTTCCACCACGTAAAACGTTTTTTAATCTTGCTCAATATTTCTTTATAATTCATTTGTTTTTATATCTTCGTGTATTGAAAAATAAATTCCTAGTATTTTAACAATTTCTACTTGCTTCCCAAACGAAAATGTATGCGTGGATAATTGTGGACCTAGGGGAAAATGAATGTCTTGTCCTTGTTTAACTTTAAGCCTGATATTTTATAAAAACATTCCAAAATATGTGAATTCGAATCTTTAATGAAAAGCGTTATATCGTCTGCGTACAGAACTTGCTTTATTTCTGTATTTCCAAAACTGATCCCTTTTATCTGATGATTATTTCTTATAATATGAGCTAAAATTTCAATACACAGAACAAATAAATATGGAGAGAGGGGATCTCCTGCCTTACTCCTCTTTCAACCTTGAAATAACCTGTTGATGTATATCCATTTATAACACAACTTTCTGCTTTAGTATAAAAATATTAACCCATTTACAAAACCTTGGTCCAAAATTTAATGATTGTAAAACCTTGTATAAAAATAAATGTGAAACAGAATCAAATGCTTTTTCAAAATCAATGGCCACCGAAAAAGTGTGTTCTCTGTAAAAGAAGTATAAAAGATCATGTCGTCTATTATTCGTATTGCTTCTCCAATGTTCCTATCCTTAACATATCCCAACTGATCAAAACCAACAATTTCAGGTAAAACTTCTTGTATTCTCTTTGAAAGTATCTTAGATAGGATTTTATAATCTACGTTTAGCAACGAAATCGGTCTGTAATTCTTAATAAGCTCCGGATCTTGCCATCTTTATGTATCAAGATAATAACTGCTTGCCTTTGAGAGCCTGATAATTCCCCTTGTTAAAGAGCTTCATTAAAAGATGCAAGAACTAGATCTCCAATTACTGGCCAAAATTTCTGATAAAATTCTGCACTAAATTCATCATTTCCTGGAGATTTGTTAAGTTTCATATCTTTTAGTATTTCTATGCATTCCCTTTCTACGATCGTTTCCTCACATGAATCTCGTGATATATTTTTCAATTTTGGCAGGTTATTAGGAAAGAAGTCCAAAGTGTCATCTTGTATAGAATTCATTTTGCCCATAAAATGATTTTATTTCTTCAATACTTTCTTTTTCGTTAGAAGTGGTATTTCCATTTCCATTTAATTTCTTTATTATACTTTTTTCTATTTGATTCCATTAACTGTTTGAAGAATGCTGTATTCTTTTCTCCACATTCATATCATGAGGATCTTGACCGTACTTTTAAACCTTCATTGATGTAATCGTGGAGTAAACTTAGTTGTTGTTTTCTTAGTTTTCAAATTTTCAAAAAATATCTTTGTGATGTCCATTGCCAATCGACAATAAATGCTCTTCTAAGTCTTTAATCTCTTTTTCCTTTCCTCCGCCCTTTTTCTTGATAGTTTCATTGTAAACTTCCGTATTTCCATTTTCATGAAATCCCATAGTACTCTCTTATCTTTAATTTCAGCAGACAGTTTCTCTTTTAAAGTCTTTATTTCTTCTCTAATCTTCTTAACGTATTCCTTGTCACTTAATAGACTATTATTAAACTTCCAATAAGATCTTTTATTTTTATTTTTGTCGATGACCTAATATGGATTACCAGATTAACTGCTGAATGGTCATGGGCTATAAAGGAACAATGTCACATTTGGATGTTATTTGCTCTAAATTCTCTGATATGATCCAATAATCTAAGCGGCTTTGCATAAAAGGATTTCGTTGTATTGCTTTTTATCTTTATTTTTACTTCTCCATACATCACGTAATCTATAACTTTCAATGAAGTCTTCAATTTTTTACAAAATTTTCTTGTTTCTTTGATACTTGTCCAAAATAATCTAGATTCGTGTGTCTAATAACATTGAAGTCACCCCAAGTGCTACTGGATTTCCTTCTGTATTATTCCTATTGAGTTAAGTTGCGATCGGAAAGATCGAGTGCGGTCGAGAAGTGGTCGAGAAGTGCTCGGGATGTCATCGAGAAGCAGTCGAGAAGTGAGCGAGTTCGGTCGAGTGACTGTTTAGGGCAGACATGTATCGATCGTCAAGCGGTTGAGTTGTTGATCGAGTTGATCGGGAACCAATCGTGTAGAAGTTGTGTATAAATCGAGATGATCGGGTAGTGATCGGCGGAAAAATCCACCTCGACCAAACTAGACCTCTATACGATCGATTTCCGATCAGCTCGACCTCTACTCGACCAATACACGATCGCTGTACGATCGCTTGCCTTCTCGACCCCTACACGATATTTTTTGACATGCCAAAAATTGTCGTGTAGGAAGCCAGATCGATACCGATCAAGGTAGACCGACCCCGATCAAGGTAGACCGACCCCGATCGCCCTTGCCGACCGAGCCCGACTAGGCCAAAATAGCTTGATCGGGCTTGGTCGGGTTGGTTTGATCGGCAGTGGGAACCCACCATAAGCGAAATTTGAATCGTGTAAACGTGTAATCGTGTAAAATTACACGATTCCTCAATTCAGGTCACTGGAATTGTGTTACAATTTATTTTCAGTGGTGATGGTGAGCAGGTTAGGAAGTCTTGTTCAGTAGAAGCGGGAATAGCCAAGAGCTGAGAAGGGAGGGAGGGTTGAACGAGGACAACGGGGACGAGGGGAGATTACTCTTTCTGTCTATAGCTCTTACATATTTTTAATTGCGGTGTGTGTATCTAGTTTTATTTTTAGACTGTAAAACATTAAAAATCAGTCCACTTCCCGAAAATTACTCTCGGATTTAATCCTCGGTGAGAAAAAGAAAAAGCGATGAACGACGATCGAAGGAAGGGGGAATTTTTTATTCCTAAATTGTAAATAAACAAAATTATTACAAAACTTAAAGGAGGGCTAACATAACTGAGTATGTTGTGATACTTTTACAATACAAGGCAGTACCAACTAGAATTATGTTCACCAGCTCATTCGTTACTATAATATATTTATCGATATATTATGTATTTTATTCCGTCATTATCCATATGAGAGGGCGAGGGCGTCATTTTTTCCCACGAGAGTTCCGGGCCTTGGCTGATATGTTTTACGTCATTGGCAGCTTGAAAAGGGTCACAAACAATTATACTTTGATTACTTATTGCTTTTTTGGCTTTCCTCATTTTCGTAAATTACCTTTTACAACATTGCATTCAGCTACATGTATGAAGAGCTACGGTCAAGGCTTAATGGCACACTTCCTGTCACATACAAAAGAAGCTTACTCTGAATGTAGCCTGCCATTGACCCTCGCCGGGGACAAAGGTCGTTGCCCTAGCTACAGGCAGTGTTGTAGATCATTACATAATACCTATTGTTCAGGGGATCCTATGTTCAAGGGGATAAAAGTAACACGGGGCAAATGTAACAGCGGCTCCCACCCCTAGTAGAAACGCGCTGTACGTATACGCCCTGCACGGAGCATGCGCATTTCATTGCCCGACATGCTGCCCTGAGGGTAGGCAGGTCAATACATCGAGGAACTTTTTACAGCCAAAACATCGGTTTTGGGGCACGGGAGTAAAATCTTCAATTACCTAAACAAAAATTCTGGACAAATATGTGCTTGTTGTATCACTGTCATTTTTAAATGGTCAACAAATAAGATTTTAGGCCTGCATTAGGCGAAATTTCAAGGTCGAAATTTAATGCTAGGATACAAAAATAAAAAAATATGGCCGCTCTCCTAGGGGCAAACGTAACAACGTTATAACTAGTATAAATTTCCTCACGTAACTGGAAAAAATATAATGTAGATGAGTCAAGCATATGTCATAGACATAGTTTATATTAACAATTGTTTTATTGGGGTTCTATGAAATACTGTTTAATTGATGACAATCTGTCCAGTGCGTAATCTTTCATAAACAAATAAAATAAAATAAAATCTTTCTGAGGGATATATGATTTGTAGGTACAACCTTCTACCCCATGCCACCTTATTCCTAACATATAATACGCTAGTTTTCCCGTATATAACATATTGTAATAGTGTATGGGCAAATTGTGGTTCGACAAAAATTAATTCTATTTTTAAACTGCAAAAGAAAGCCATACGTATTTGTACAGGTTCGCATTCCTTAGCTCACACTGCATGATCCTTTATTCTATAAACCTAAAACACTTTATTAAAAAAATCGATTTGAACACTATTCAGGTAGCAGTCATTATGTTTAAATATATTTATAATCAACTTCCACCATCCTTTGATAACATGTTTAGGTTTAATACTTCTGTTCATTCATACCCTACTCGCATATCTGGAAACTTCCATCCTACAAATCCCAAATTATCAGTAACACACAAATCTGTTAGACATTCTGGTCCGGACATTTGAAATAATTTTCCCGACAACATAAAGTCTTGTTCAACCATCTACTCCTTAAAAGCTACACTTAAACGACAAATAATACAATCATACGCTCCTCACTCTTTAAGTAAGTATAATACAATCGTGACTTATTTTATTCTTTATCATGCAATTGCTTTCTGCACCTGCACTTGCACTGCACCCACATGATCACTCAGTTTTTCCAAGAGAGTTATGTCGCCAATTCTTTTTTTTTGTATGAGGCCGCCATCCATCTCCAGCCCAACCGCTCACGATGGTGGTCTCCTGCGTTCTAAATTACCTCTCTAATTTATTGAAAAATATTTACTATATATTTCTCATCTTATTTGTACATGTTTATTGTATTATATAATTGTACATGATTTTCTATTTAATTACTTTTGTAAACATTTAATTCACATAATTATTTATTCAAGGGGGAGAGACCCCAATTCATGAGAAAATATTTGGCGGCGCATAAGCGGGGGAGGGGGTAGTGAGCACTATTTTTGTTTTACTCAACAACAGCCCCCCCCCGCCCTTAGCAAAAAAGAGAAAAGGGTAAAATTGTGGTTACCATCTTTTTTAAACTTTTTTTCCCAGGGTGGGGCCCGCCTTTTATTTTTAGAGATTTTTTTCGTTACCATCTTTTTATGATTAATTTTGCCAGGGTGGGGCCCAAGCCCCACCCTGGATCCGCCACTGCTACACAGAACAGTAGCAAGCCGAGAAAGAATAGAATAAGTGAGTGGAAAACTGTCTTGTGTTATGTTTAGCTAGCGGTACAGTGCCCCCTCCCCACAATTGTTCAAGTACCCCAAAAGTGCTTCTTTTTACATAGAACAAGTGCCCTTTCAACTTTACATAGGAAAAGTTACATTTTATTTTGACGAGTACCCCCATTAATTTGTAAAAGTGCCCCTTCCCTTTTTATGTCATGATCATCATTATTTTGGCTTTCCATTTTTTGGCTTTCCTCTTTTTCGTAAATTACCCTTTACAACATTGCATTCAGCTATACATGTATGGAGAGCTACGGTCAAGGCTTAATAGCACACTTCCTGTCACATACAAAAGAAGCTTACTCTGAATGTGGCCTGCTACAGGCAGAGATCCTTACATAATACCTTTTGTTCAGGGGGATCCCCCTTGAACATAGGATCCCTGAACAATAGGTATTACGGGGAGCAAGCCGAGAATGATATAGAATAAGTGAATGGCCAACTGTCTTTGCGTTACATTTAGCAGTGCCCCCCACTTTTTCAACTACCCCAAAATGCCCCTGTGTACGTAGAAAAAGTCCCCATTTTTCTCTGACATTTGCCCCTTTTAATTTGTAAAAGTGCCCCTTCCCCTTTTCAACTCCGATAAGTGCCCCTTTTATTTTGACACGTGCCCCTTTTCCTATTTAGTTCCTATATAGTTCCTATTTTCCTTTGCAATAAGTGTCCATTTTCCATTCTCATATGTGTCCTTTTTAATCTCTAGTAAGTAACCCTCTTTAGGTACTAGAAGTGCCCCTCTTCACTTTTGATAAATGCCCCCATCAACTCCGATAAATGCCCCTATTAAAATCTGATCGGTGCCCATTTTCTCTCAACTAATGCTTTTTCCATCCCCCCTCTCTCTCTCTCTTTCTTTCAATATCTTTCCACTGCCCCCCCCCCTTATCTTTCTCGCCCCTCTTTCTTTCATTGTGTTCCACTCTAGTACCTTATTTATTTTTCTCTTTTCCTCTCTGTTTCATAGCCTTTCTACTTCTCATTTCTATTTCTTTCATTATGTTTCGCCCGTCTTTATTCCTATCACTTTATTTCACTCTCTCTTTTCTTCCGGTCAACTCTTTTTTTTCGCTTTCTTTTTTTCTCTCTTGCATAGTATTTTCCTTATCTTTATCATGCCCTTTCAAACATCATTTTCCTTTGATATATTCCCTTCTCCTCGTAGCTATCTTTTTTCCTTTACTATCTCATCTATCGTGTCTTCTATTCCTCTTTCTGACGTTTTCCTACCTTGTCTCACGGATTAATATACGATACAGGTTAGTAGAAAGTGATAAGGTTTATTCATAAATATAAAGTACAGTAATTACTTGATGTAAGTAAGTGGTGTATAAAGCAATTACGTGGTTTAAGCAAGTGGTGTTAGCAAGACACGATTAAACGATTGTTGCAGCTGGCCGAATCATCCTACCAATGCCCTCATAACCATTATAACTATTTACACGATTACACGATTCAGAGCGGCAGTCTTCAATCGTGTAAATTTACACGATTACACAGTTACACGTTTGTTGCATCTGGTCGAATCATCCCACCAATGCACTTAACTATTTACACGATTACACGATTCAGAGCGACAGTCTTCAATCGTGTAAATCTACACGATTACACGGTTACACGATTTAGGTGAATCGTGTAAACCGTGTAATCCACAAAATTTATCGTGTAATCGTGTTGTGGAGATTTTCGGCGTGTACTGTATGCGACTTTGCGTTTTACACCCTGGCCTGGACCTTTTCCCAATAAATTTCAAGGAACCGACTGGGAAAAGTCTATCCATGACAAGATATTGCGCGCGCACGTAGCTCTTCTGCAATGCTCAACGTACGTCCTATATGTCCAGTGTCGCGGTACGCGGTACATGTACTTTTGTATCGAGACGTACGAGTGAGAGAAAAACAACGAATAACAACAGAAGGAAATAGAGAAAAACAATAAATAATTAAAGAACAGAGAGGAAACAAAGAATGTCATAAGCAGAGAGAGAAAACAAAAACTAACTTGAAAGAAAGAGAGAAATTAGAGAAGGAATTAATCAAAGTAAGGAAAGAGAGAAACCAAATAATATTATGGTTTTTGTGGTTTAATTCCGCCTTCTTCAGGGTTTCAATTTTTGACGTGTAGCCTACTTTCAAACCATTTGCTGATTCGGACCCCCCTAACACACGTGTACACATATCGACACATACACAGACTACACTCGACATAATATGTGTAATGGTAATGTAATACATAAACTGTGATTTAAATATTGCACTCGTACCATTTTCTATTATTGTGGGATCACGTCTTTCATTTTTAAATTCATGTCATTTGTTTCTAAGACCTAATTTCTCTAATTCTCTTGACCCCTCTCCCTTCATATTTGTTTTCTAAGACCTCCCCCTCATCTCTCTTCATATTTGTTTTCTAAGACCCATTTCTCCCCGCCCCCCATCTCTATTCATATTTGTTTTCTAAGACCTCTCTCTCTCGACCCACTCTCCCTCTCGTATGTATTTCTCAGACCCCTCTTTCTTTCTCTCTCATTAACCCCTCTTCATATTTGTTTCTAAGGCCTCTCTCTCTCTCTTCATATTTGTTTCTAACCCCCCTCTCTTTCTCATTTCTTGATATTTGTTTCTAAGACCTCTCTCTCTCTAGCTCTCAATTCATGATATTTGTTTCTAAGACCCCTCTCTTTCTCACTTCTTGAATTCATATTTGTTTCTAAGACCTCTGTCTCTCTCTCCCTTTCTCTCTTTCTCATTTTAAATTCATGATATTTGTTTATAAGACCTCTCTTTCTCTCTTTTTCCATTCTGTGCATGTACGATTCGATTTGGAACTGGCGCGCCCGATCGAGGAGCGTAGACTAGACTCATTCAAGCAGTTTCATTGCTATTTACCGGGAAAATGTCCAGGCCAGGGTGTAAAACGCAAAGTCGCGTACTGTATGTACTTTATTCGTCTGAGATCTGCGTATGTACGTACGTATGCGCGCGTACGCAGCGCATTCAACGGACGTTGTTTCGAAGATGGCGGACAGCTTGACGCTTCTCAACGGCAGGTTACTTAAAGATCTCTCTAATGATGACCGGAAAGAAATATTGAAGAGATATGAAGCGACATTTAATTCAGGGGATACAAAAGCTCAGCTAGAAGTGCATATGAAAAGGGTAAGGAATGGTGCACAGATATTGTATCAACTTTGGTAAATTTTGTCGAGTCATGTTCATACCGTAGCCTGCCCAGTTACCGCTCCCCTGATACAAGTGGCTTATTAGACACAACGGCCGTCTTCCATCGCCCGAGTTTCTCCGGTGAGCAACAAAGGCATGCAACTGTCTTGCCTATTGCAGTATACACATTGCGAGGAACGTATTGTACCGGCCGTCACCCTCGTTTAGGGCGTCGACCGCATCGCCCCTACCTTCCTTCACGGCGAGCCTGGTATTGGTGGCAATATCTCTTGGAAGAGAGATAGAAGCGATGTATCTAAATCCTAATTCGTTTCAGTCAAAATATATGACTATAGAAATACAGGTAGGCCTTATGGAATAACTAAATTGATACTCAAAAAGAAAAACACATTTGTTTGAGACAAGATTTTAGTTTGAACACAAAAACAAAAACTTCATTTTTATTCAATCATTTTTTTTACATTAATAGTATTATCGCCACTGTTACAAATTCAAATAAGTCTTTGTATATATATACACACAAGTTAATACTTATGTTATAAAATCTGTTTATTGTTATAACACTGTAAATTGGTAATGGACTTTAAATTTACTAAGGAACTATACCTGTTTGTTATGAAGGAGAGTTTAGGGAATTAGTAAATGTTATTTAAAGTTCAGCGTTAAGTTTGGACCAATTTGTTGGGCGACTCTTGCGAATCGACCTTGGACCAGTTTGTTGGGCGACTCTTGCGAATCGACGTTGGACCAGTTTGTTGGGCGACTCTTGTGAATCGACGTTGGACCAGTTTGTTGGGCGACTCTTGCGAATCGACCTCGAATCCGAAAAATCTATCTTATATATGCACTTCATGCGGACGTGGGGGAAATCTATGCGCGTGCTGTTAAGCAACGCCGCGATCATGCACAGAGATGCGCGTGCACATTGCAACCGTACCTTATAAAGTTCAAAATCCCCATTATAATTCAATATCAAATGCTTATTTATTCCAAAAGTTACACTGCTTTAGCAATGGAAACATTACAATGCGTTTATTTGAAACTTTATACAAGGCATAAGATAAATATTTCAAGCTCTCCTTTGTAATACAGGTGTAAGAGCAGAAACTTCACAAACAAATATTTCATAGCATAAATTTGGGATTCACTGTCTTATTTACATAATGCGCGTAAACCGCACAACCTGAATTCCGATCCTAGTTAATAAACTAAATAAGTACAAAATTCGAATTCTCTTACGTTTTCGACAAGAGATTGTTAAGACAATAATATGATATTAGGGATAATTTGTTTGTCTATCTGAATAAATATACAACTTAATCACATATTTCATAAATAATGAATTCTTAGGCATATTACTACGATTTATAGATTGGATCTATAGTGTGTCGGAAACAACGCGTAGGCTTCCGGTTGTGTTTATACGTGAAGTCGTTCATACTATAGGCTTCTTCAAACTAGAAATTTTGGCTTGTAAGCAGGTATTATACACAAAAACACACACAATCCAGACTATAACTCGCAGCGGTACTTCTGGAATAAAGTTAATCGAGATTAATTTTTACCTATCAATGAAGAATGTAAAGAAATGATGAGATTAGGCTGGCTGCATGCAAGGTCTCGGAGTGAGCGAGAGAGAGAGAGAGAGGGAGACATAGGAGAAAAGACAGAAATAAGACAAGATTGAGAAAAGAAAGGATGGGATGATTCAAGCTGCATGGAAATCAGTTACAAGTATAATATTGTGAGGGTGGGGGTCGTTACAGTATGCACGAAATATGGTACACTGTTTGAAGTTTGAAGTTTATTTGTTCCACATTTACATAAAAATATTTGTTTTTGTTTTTGTATACAAGCGTATATTAAAGCGTAAATTACACACAAAAAGTTAAAGATTTAAAATCAAGTATAATGTACGGAAAATAGATACGAAGTTTCGATCGTGCAATGAACGGGGATACGCGAATGACGTCACTGTGCAGCAGTGAGCATTGCGCTTATTTAGGTGTGAATCAACCTTTTTAAAAACATTCATGAACGTTCAGGAAAAAAATTGTAGAGGAAGATTTATTTTTGTTTATAGATATATGGAAATTAGAATTCGTGGTGTCTTACCTGAGCAAATTTCTTGTGGAAATTATTATTCATAAAAAAGTTATCGAGGCTTGAACTCGGCCATGTCACCCTGTGATGCCCCTGCCATATTTCCGCTCGCTGCTACACACGCGCTACTTCAATGTACATAAAAATAATAATAACGAGATAAGAATTCGTCACTGAAGACGATTAAGGTGGTCTGGACATATGGAAATAATCGAGATATTGCTCGAACAAGACTGGAATGTAGAATCAAGATTTCGGAAAAAGTCACCTCCCATAGGCATGACACGCAAATGACGGTCGCCTTTAATTGAAATTTTCACTATTATGACGTCATCGAAATGAATAATGATCTTGTAGAGAATTGTCTCGGCTACAACATATCAGAATTTGGTAGAAAATTGATCAATATCTACAGAGATACAATCAATTTTCCATAAATATGCTGACGTCATAATATGCAAATTCGTATTTTGAGTTCCAAAGCCATTATGATGTCACAATAAATTTAATGGCCAAATGAGACATGAAATCATATTTTCGACTCATATTTGATCCAAATATGAAGAAGAAAAAAATTGGCGGTCACCTTTTGCCAATATATGCTATGTATTACAAGAGCTCGCGCGCATTTATCTTGAACTGACGCTCATTCCGTTATTAATGGTCATAAATAGATAAATATGGTATCAAATTGTTGAGAGAAAAATGGGGAATATCGTGGGAGAAAAAGAAATGGCGATTCTATGTTGCGTACGGCTATCACGAACGAATACGCGCGCGCGTAAAATTACGAAATGCTTCAAATGGGCTGAAACGTACATTAAAACAATTTGCGCGCGCACTGACGCTCGGATGTACCCGTACGCGCGCGTTTGTTGACCTGATATTGAATGGACGGATATTGACCTTACTCGTGATAAATATGAATGAGAAATGACTTTCTGTTATGAAGATATGATCATGTGTTGATTTTCAGAAAATTTCACAAAATGGCGCCTGGAGGACGTCATGAAGACCTGATGATCTTGAAAAGGTTGCTGTCACGTCTTATGACAATGAATTATAAGTGTGCCAAAATTGTAAGAAATTGGCTGAACCGATTTTGAGTAATTTTCGGCACACAAAAAAGCGGGACACATTAAAACGAGATAAGAATTCGTCACTGAAAACGAATGAGGTGGTCTGGACGTTTTTTTTTAAGGATCTCATATGGAGAGATGAAGAGAGAGAGAGAGAGATGTATGGCAGTAGATAGATATTAAGGAGAGAGGAAGACAGGGTATAGTCATGTAGAAAATACATGAGCTGGACAGAGGGATTAAAGAGGAATCAGAATGCATGCACTTGGAAGGAGAGAGGGTAGTATAAGGAAACATGGTAGGGGTGAACTAAGGATACAAAGGGCAAAGGAAAGAGCTAGAGAAAATTAAGGAACGTACTTAGACATAAAAGAGGGAGAACAGGAGCCAGAGGCGAGAAAGCGCGAGGGTGAGAGGGGTGAGAGAGTAGAGAAAGAGCTACAGAGGCAGATACATAGCTCGGGAGACAGAGCAAAAGAAGAAGAGGGAGGCAATAGAGCAAGAGAGTGAGAGGGAGACAGATAGAGAGAAGGAGAGGGTGAAAGAGTAGAGAGAGAAAAAGAGATGTACTAGAATATAAATAGAGAGACAGAGCAACTGTCCCCTTCTAGAGGGGGCAGAACAAGAGAGGGGAAGAGAACAGAGCAAGAGAGAGAAGAGAAGAGAAAGAGAAAGATATGCAATGGAGAACGATGCATTCAATATTTCCAGCATAAATAGAATTGAATATTTACTCTATAGAGAAAGAGAGAAGTTATAGTCATGTAAACAATTAAATCTTCCCTTATTTCACGAGGTGACGGTAATGAGGAAAATCGCATATAATTTTAGCTTTGATTTTTTTTGCCATTTTGGACATCATTCACTTACATCTTAAACCTCACAAAATTTCGAACCACAATAATATCTAATTATGTCACTATGACGATGACGTAAACAAGAAAATACCTAGTAAAAGGATTTCCTGTTTTCATACGCGCTGCGCTTACAGCCGGCCGTCACTTCGTGAAATTCTCGTCCGCTCTTTTCTGCTTTTATTTGTTTCACGAAGTGACGGAAGTGAAAATTTCGCAATTTGGAACAGTCACAGACCATGAAAAGGTGAGTTTGTTATAGTTTTTTTCTTAGGTAAAGTAATGTGATACACTCTTTTGAGTTATTCTGATTCTTTGTAAGCCATAATTAATATGTCCATGAGCGCAGAAATGTATACAAAAATGCACCGCCGTTCCACACATCGCCCCATATACTTATTTTCATGTAAGTGAATAAAGGAGTGAAGTATGTGATGCAAAACTAATGAAAGACCAAATCATGTCTGAACAAACATACATCTGGACTAAATACCTTAAGTGGAGGGTCTTTCTTATCTCATTTCACATCAAATATTGATTTAATAAGGTTTTTGTTTTTTGTTTTTTTTTACATCTGCTTAAGTTAAGAATTAAGAACGAAGTTTTACGTTTAACGAAAGTTAGACTTAGAGTTTAGACCCTACTTTTGTTTTAGTTTTAGTTTTACTTGTACTTTTAGTATTAGTAGTTTAGCTAATTATACATTTTATTTAGAGTCTATAACTCTAGATCATCATTTCATAATTATCAATTTATGTCAGCCACTAGTCAGTAATCTAGAGGTGAGTAGATCAGGATCTAGACAAAACTGAGTCACTGTGGCTTTACTTGTAAAGGTGTGCTTGGGGTGTAAGCAGCTTCAGGGCTCCAAGCCCAAGGCCAACATGGCCAAGGGCAAGGGGAGTTATGAAAATTATCATCATGCTGAGCTGAGATGGCATGGGATATGTAGACCCTCCTGTTTAACTGATAGGGAATTCACTGAGTTGCCTTTCAAGCAAAAAGGGACATGAATGAACAGTTATTTAAAAATGAAAATCAAATAGTCTACGGTCCTACCCTGAAAATGACTAAATGGCACCATCCGGAAATGGGATACTTTTGTTTGGACACTGAAGTAATCTCATGAGTAGTCTACCAGTTGGGGAACAATGTCCACACGTTTAGCTTATTTTCTTCCATTGTCTGTACTCAAGGTGTGTTTTAAAGGCAGCACTTTAGTATCCTTGGTCCCTCGCCCTATAAAATCACTAAAGCACTAGGACTGGTACATCTACTTTTCAACAATGCCGCAGGCCAGATACAAATCTAGGGGAGAATAGTTTTCATGGTCTGTGCAAGAAAATCACACATTAGCAGCATATAGAGAGTTATGATTAATCATGACCGGTCTGTATAATGCCATCCATTGATTTGCGCTCACTACCGACCTTGCGATCGATAAAAATCTTTGAAATACACTGCTATTATATATGATGGCTACATAAGCAATTAAATATTAACAGGGAAATATAGATATGGAATATGTAATGCACTTAGCAGACATAGTACAAAGCTGGACAGGAACGTATTTCTAATTTTGGCGAAGGCTATATATGTACATGACCATTGGTATATAATATTTTCAGCTAAAACTTCTATGAACCAAAATTGGAATATTTGTTGTAGAGTGTAGAGAGTCAAGTCTTGATCATCTTGTATGACAAGTACCAAGCACACTCACTGCATATGTGCATTGGTGGTGGTAGTTGTTTGGTAGGGGCAATTGAAAACGTCTGATTGGGGTCAGTTATGCCTAGTAATTAATTTGATGTACAGAAGATAATATTAGATTTATTTCTTTACCTCAGCTTGCAAAAAAAGAAGGAAAATAACTTGTACTGTAATTATTTCTTTTATTCTACAAAATTAGATTGGATACAGGGACCGACATGCTGGTTAGATGGGTCCTTGATAATTCACTGAACACAGAGCTGCAGATGTGACTTGGCATGGTGACCTCAACGTGGGAGCGGTATGGAATTGTTGAAGCAATTCACTGAATACAGTCAGAGCTGCAGATGTGACTTGGCATGGTGACATCAAAGTAGTTCAGATGGCTTCGCTGGCGATTCTGATGATGAGCCACTGTCTATGCTTGTGAACAAGTCAAAAGGTATCTTCTTCCCTTCTTGATCGTTTCCCAATAGATGAAGTTTGAGATATTCCTAATTAATTGTTTTTAATGTTTAGGTCTCTTAGTTTAAGGGAATGAGTAGTCCTATCGAGGTCAGCATCTAATATTTTTTTTAATCCTTAACAAAAATTGCTAGTACTAAGGTTATACCAATAAAAGTATCTAATTTAAGAGCCTCTCTAAAAGTTGGTACCAAAACTAGGCAAAATAATTTCACCTAATCATAAATATATTGATAAATATAATGCACTGTAAAGTTTCCCTTTCATAATTGACATTCTGATAATGATTTTCTATTGATTTTGACTTGCAATTTTTTTTATTATGATTTTTCTTTCTCTTATTTCCTTTTGCTTTCAAGCAGTCTAGATCAAGAATCTTCGCTGTTTCAACCACTATTGCTTGGATGACATACGTGTGAAGAAACTTGAAGAACTTTTGTTGAAGAGCATGTTTAAGAAACTAGAATCAATCATATTGATCGTACGTTGTGGCAATGTTTCAATGTTTCTATACCTCAATCTCTCTTTTATACTGTTTAATTGTAAACATTTTGAATATCATAAATATAGAAAACTCCACTCATAACTTTAGTTGTGTGTAGAATTCAGTAATCGCAATGAAATTGATTGATTGGTAACTGGTAACATTGTCCATGATTTCTGAAACAATGAACTGAATTTTATTGAAATACCCTACAAAGAGATTGTGTAAACTGACTTGCTTCTGATACTCTACTCACAAAAACAGTGATGAACAAAAAAGTAACGTTGATGATTATATTAGTCATATTTCCCATTGAAAACTGCACCATCTTTTTTTTTTCAAGACTGCCTTGTTTCGTTACGATCAACATATAAACCTTTCAGCTAGAACATGATAACCATGGCGTGCAAGAAAGAGACTATACCACACATTACTGTTTTGAATACCTCTTTTGTCTTCAGGTAAACAATCTATGCAGATGATGAGGATGATGATGCAAAAGATAAAGACATTTTAGCATATTTACAAGTACTGTATAATGTTTGAAATAACCTTCGTATTCCGTGGATGTATATATACCTGATGAGTCTTTTCCACAAAACCCCAAATGTACGTTTCAAAATGCAATACAGTGTTGATGATAATTGATGATATGTTTGGTATGAATTATTTGATATTTTAAATTTATGTTTACCTCATTTTTGTTTATTGTTGTAAAGAAGTTATTGGCATGCACCCAGTCGATTTTCATCATGTGTTTGATCTTGTTATTGAAAACAAGATCAAACACATCATCATAATCTACAGAGTGCAAGCAAAATTTTCTTAACAACAATTGAAATTTCTTTCAGGAAGCCTAACAATAAAAGCTGTTTTTGATTCAAAGAGCATCGTAGAGACGATGAACAAATAAGAATAATAATACAACGTCGTTAAGCGTGAGACCGTTCACTTCTATCTCTCCCCGCCAAATAATCCGAAAAAAGAGTCAACCGAGGGGAATCAAATGTTAAACAATTTGTTTTTCCTACTGAGCACACCCCTGGGCAAAAAGAAAGAAGAAAAAATGATGGGGTTAACCCTCAAAACACCCCCCCCCCCTCCCGTGCACGCGCCTGCACATGCACATTACATGTACATACTCCGTGGCAAAAAAGGAAATAAGCGAGGGAAAGGAAGGGCAATGACAAAAGAGAGAGAGAGAGAGAGGGGGGGGGGTAGCCTATGACCCGGGTTCAAATTCAGTTCTCTTTAATTTATTAGACCCAGTACTGATGATCATAATTTTATCTACCATGTGATTGCCATGTGTACGCCACACCGAATAGCACCTCATTTTTGTTTATTGTTGTAAAGAACTTATTGGCATGCACCCAGTAGATTTTCATCATGTGTTTGATCTTGTTATTGAAAACAAGATCAAACACATCATCATAATCTACAGAGTGCAACCAAAAATTTCTTAACAACAATTGAAATTTCTTTCGGGAAGCCTAACAATAAAAGCTGTTTTTGATTCAAAGAGCATCGTCGAGACGATGAACAAATAAGAATAATAATACAACGTCGTTAAGCGTGAGACCGTTCACTTCTATCTCTCCCCGCCAAATAATCCGAACAAAAGAATCAACCGAGGGTAATCAACTGTTAAACGAATGTATCATGAGTCCTTCAAAAATAAAGTAATACTGCTTGTCATAGTATTATTGAAGAACAGCAAAGGCGAACGATTGTCGCTACAATTCAGAAACCGTTGCTTGGATTGCTTTTCTCTCAAAATTACCGTGAGATATCAAGCTACATAGAACTATGATCGACAAAAAAGATATTGTCTTGAAAAAAGTCAGAAACATTGGAACTTGAATGCATAAAACATAATGGCAAATGAATAAGACTAGAATGAATAGCACACAAATTCATTTTTACCATTTAAATCATCCAGTACCAAATACCTAAGCAAAATTCGAGCCAGATGCATATAATGGTAAGCTTAAAAACAATGATTCATGACAAATTGTCAATTGTCATGCCTTTGAGTTTATCGTCTATACGTATTGCAAAAGATTATCAGGATAATAAGGATCAGAATGATACCTCTACTACTAGGCCTACTTTTACATGTATTATACTACACTACTGCCATTGTTGAGTATCATGAAATTGCTTCACACAATAAAAATCCCATGTTTTATACGCGCGCAGCTACGAGCCGTCACTTCGTAAAAACAAAATCAAAGCGTTCTATGTAATTTGTGTTTTCACGAAATGATGGTTAAGTTCAAACAGAGGAATAAAAAAAGCAGCTACAGAAAGAGGAAAATGTACTCTATCTCGTAGTTCGAGTTATTTTATCTGTACATCAATTAAACATGACGTTTTGCCGTATTTAGTGTCCATTTCGGGAATTCCATCCACGAGATAAAAAATCCCGTATGTTTTACGTGCGCGGCTACGAGCCGTCACTTCGTGAAGACAAAATTACAGCGCATCCTTGAATTTCGTGTTTTCACGAAGTGACGGTTATGTTTACAGCTCATTTCCCCCAAAATATAAGAAATTATGGAAATAATTAAACATAGAACTAAACATTGAGATATGTTCTATCCAAGGATATAACATTTATTTGCCCTTGATACATTAAAGAGGTTGAGATTATAGTTTGAAAGTTTGAAAGCGATTTATTCAAAACTAAGTTTCTTTTAATTGCGCGCTCATCCGTCACTTCGTGAAAATAGGGACGAAATGTCCGTGAGAGAGACGTACACATTGCATATACCTGGGCTGAATAGCTGGACAAAATATAAACGTCTGGAAAAGAGACTAGCATCAGAGAAATGGGACGATTTGATATTGTTTTAGACTTGGGAAATTAACCCTGTAGGTTTAATCGACGGCAAGGAATCAGATTTCCCATAGGGTTGTACACAAACTATGGACATTCCTATCCCATAGCTATAGTACGCAAAATTAGGCATTTTATACATTGTTTGTGATTGTGTATGTTATGATAGTCGAAGAAGGGGATAAAATCAAATGTAAAACGGACCCCAAAAAAAAAAAATAAAAAATAAAATAAAATAAAATAAAATAAAATAAAAAATAAAAATAAATAAATAAATAAAAAAATAAAAAAATAAATAAATAAAAAAAATAACGAGAAATTTAATTCGTCATTGAGGATGAATTAGGTGGTCTGTTATGTAATCTGATTAAATGATCTTGTAGAGAATCGTCTCAGCTACAACATATCGAAATTTGGAAGAAAATCGATCAATATTTACAAAGATACAATCCATTTTCCATAAATATGCTTACGTCATAATATGCAAATTCGTATTTTGAGTTCCAAGGCCATTATGATGATGTCACGATGTATTTAACGGCCAAATGAGACATGGAATCATATCTCCGACTCATACTCTATCCAAATATATAAAAACATTGTGGGGTCAACGGGCATCCCGAAGAGCTTTAATGGATTTTGTATAGGCATGTTTTGGCCCATATATGCTATGTATTACAAGAGCTCGCACGCACGAACATTTATCTTGAACGGACGCTCATTTCGTTATTAATGGTCATAAAGAGATAAACATGGTATCAAATTGTTCGGGAAAAAAATGAGGAATATCATTTTTAAAAAAGAGAATAGGATTTATGTTGCGTTCGGCCATGACGAATGAAAACGCGCGCGCATTTGCGTGTGCGCGTTTTTTTGCGAAATGCTTAAAATGGCCTGAAACGTACTCTAATGTCGAAATTTTCAATTGAAAGTTGAAATTGCGACTATGCCAAGGCCGTTTGTCAGCTTTGCATGTAAAGTCTATGAGAAATATTTTAGTTTATTGGTTAAAGCACTTGCCTCCCATTTGGCTGTCGTTTTATATTTGATTTTATCACCTTCTTCGACTATTATAACATATATTATACAATTTTAAAAAAGTAATAAAATGCCTAATTGTGCGTGTTATATCTTTGAGTGAGGAATGTCAATAGTTTGCGAGCATCTACTATCATTATCCTCCTCATTTTTCAAGTCATAAATGTCATCTCTACTATTATCCTTATGATCATCGTCATCATCCCTATCACCATCATCATGATCATCAATGTATACTGCAACATCAATTCGTCCCATATATATATATATGATTCTACTCTCCTTCAAAGATGTTTATAGTTTTCCAGTTATTCAGATTAAATAACAGACCACCTAATTCGTTCCAATGACGATTTAAATTTCTCGTTATCATTATTATTAGGTGATACGTACGTAGTTATACGTATCACCTTTTGATTTCGTCAAGATTTTTCTTTATTTATTATTCTGCCATGAATTTGTTCGCAGGATATCTCAAGAATGAATAAAGCCATTATCATGAAACTTGCCATGATGATAGATATTAGTCTAACTTAGAACTGCGTGACTTTGCAGTGACTCAAGATCATCATGACGTCATCCAGGCGCCATTTTGTGAAAATCAACTTTTGATCATATCTTCATAACGGAAAGTCATTTCTTATTCATATTTATCATGATCAAGGTCAATATCTGTCCGGTCAATTTCAGATCAATAAGCGCGCGTACAGTACGTCCGCGCGTAAACGCGCGCAAACTTATAAATTACTCCAAATCGTCTAAAATTCATTTTGCATACGTTTTAGGCCATTTTGAGCATTTTTCAAAAATCACGCACACGCACATGCGCGCGTTTTCGTCCGTTTTGGCATTACACAACATGGAATCGCCATTTTTTTTTCTTTCATGATATTTCCCATACTTTTCCGAACAATTTGATACCATGTTTATATCTTTATGACTATTAATAACGGAATGAGCGTCTGTTCAAGGTAAATGTCCGTGCGCGCGAGCCCTTGTAATACATAGCATATATGGGCAAAAACATGCCTATACAAAGTCCATTATAGCTCTT
>CP137676.1:21131194-21402184 GCA_037976565.1 Mesocentrotus franciscanus
AAAATATTGTTCAAATAGCCTTGTAGAGACGATGAACTCTAATGCAAAGTCGTAAGCCATGACAATGTCAATTTCTATCTCGCTCTGCTAAAAAATCCGAACAATAGAACCAACCAAGTTGAAACAAATTACATATTCCGTGGTAAGAAAGAAGTAAGCGAGGGAAAATGAAGGCAATGACAAACGAGAGAGAGAGAGAGAGACAGACAGAATATGGCCGGGTTCAAATTAAGTTTTCTTTAAATAAATAGACCCAGTACTGAGGATCTTTTTATCTGCCATGTTTTTGTTATTTGACGGCTTTTGACGCTTCATAGAAATGCCGTCTTTTGTCACCAAATATTGTTCAAATAGCATTGTAGAGACGATGAACACTAATTAATGCAAAGTCGTAAGCCATGACAATGTCAATTTCTATCTCGCTCAGCTTAATAGTCCGAACAATAGAATTAACCGAGAGGAATCGACTGAAATTTCTTAACAACAATGAAACTTCTTCCAGGAAGCCAAACAATAGATTTGTTCCCATTCAAATAGCTTTGTAAAGGCGGTGAAGAAAAAAAAAATACTTCGTCGTTAATGGTGAGTATATTCACGGCTATCTCTCTCATCTAATTCCTGCGAACAGTGGGCTCAACCAAGTGGAATCAACTGTTAAACGAATTTATCATGAGTTCTGAAGATTTAATTTGTTACTGCACGTCATAGTAGTATTAAAGAGCAGCAATGGCGAACAATTGTCGCTAAAATTCAGAAATTGTTGCTTAGATTGCTTTTCCACTAAAAATTAACATGAGACATGAAGCTACATAGAACTATGATCGACAAACATGATAGTGTCTTGAAAACAGTCAGAAAAACATTGGAACTGAAATGAATAAGAGATCATGCGATCATGTAAACATTTTGTCCATGTTAATCCTCCAGTACCAAATACCCAAGAAAAACTCAAGCCAGATGCAAATGAAGAGCTTGCAACCAAAGGCGCTAAATCCACTTTTCACCAAATTGCATGTTTTAAACGATTTGAATAGACCTCTCTCATGTGTATCTAAATCACTAAATTTTCCCTCAGAATTGTTTCAGGAAAATATGAAAATATTGATTTGAAATTTATACTTTCAACCAAAGGCGCTATATCCACCTTTCTTTTCTTTCCTTTCAGTTTCAGTTTCAGTTTCAGTTTATTTTCATATTTCACATGTTGTATAATACATCGTTACATTTGGCATGTTACTTTTTTTTTTCATTTGTTTTGTATTCATACAAACGAAGAGATTTATATATAAGACTAAGTTAAGTAAAAGGAGAAATATGATGGACCCTAAAGAGAAAGCAATGCTTGTAGGTCATAGGCTCCGGCATACCAGCTTGTGGAAATTTGATCAATCAGAAAGCAGAACACAAAAAGCATAGCACAGGCAGACTTCCTAGATTCGTTTTACTATTCACGTTTCGAAATACCTCATTTTCTGGCGATTTCATCATGGATAAATTATTGTACCAGTGGTTATGTGATGAAAGTTTTTGCACATTGGTGATCATGTGTGTGTGGTGTGTGTGTGTGCGCGCGCGTGTGTGTGTGGTGAGGGGGGAGGGGGCTACTATGATTCAAGTACAGGTAAGCATAGTTAATAAACAATTCAGAAGCATTTACACACAAATGACATCCTTCTATACTAATGTCAGTAAACAACTCTATATTGACTGTAAAAAGTGTTCTGTCAAAAGGCGCTATATCCATGATTTCTGCCAAAAGGCGCTAAATTCGAAAAGAAATGAAATATGAAAAATTATATAAAATACATGCTGTACGCAGGATTTTCTAACTTGCATTTGTATGACCTATAGTGGTAGTTCTTCGACCTGTAGTATAGATTTGATTAATAAACAGAGACAAATGTGTGAAATTAAAAAACAATGATTTTCTCGAAATTAACCGGAATGGATTAAGCCCTTCAAATAAAGGTTAACTTAAAGGTGAAATTCTAGGATAATCCCAAATATTGAGATAATTACATCAATAGAAATCTTGTAACCCCCAGAATAACACTAAATGGCGTTAAACCGACAAAACAAGTTCAGAATAGTTAATTTATGCGAGTAAACTCCACAAACATCTCGAAGTCGGAAACCCGGAAATGCACGGAATTGCCGGGTCCTCTATTCTTGACGTCACGACCGGGGATCATGGGCTGAGTGAGTGAATGCCAATGATATGCCTACGTAAATGCTATATCCTGTTAGAGCTTTGAATTTTTCTTGTTAATGAGTGTTTGTGATAGATTTTCTGTTTTTATTTGAATGAAGAATAACTAAGCAACTTTCCAGTCGTTGATTTCTTTTTATATCCTCACATTATCCTTTTGGTAGAGTTTTAAGACGGGTTTACTGCTTGGAAAATATGGTTAAATCATATGCAGGTATGAATAGGCGGGTGTACATATACATTATCTTGTCATCAGATAAGGTACAGGAGCAGTTTTGTGAAACGAATAGGCCTAGAACTGTGACTGTAATTATCATGGATGTGTTTGACTGCCTCAAAAAGGATACAGAACCAGTTAGATATTTGTTTTAAATATATATATCACACTTGAACGAGATCAAGCTTCCTCTATTTAGCGGACGACGTCTATGAACGATATTCATCCGCGAGTGATACGGCTCTTGCACGAACGTTCGTGAAGCGAGCTAGCGGAATCGGCAGGTAAGACCAGGCCTCTGCTCTAGGCGGCTTGTTGAACGTACATCGCCGAAATTGTCATTGAGCTCCATGTTGAAATTCTTGCAGCCGTATTTTAAACTGTTACTGTCAATGGATGACGTCATCTTCCTCCATGCGCAGTAACAGTTTAAAATACGGCTGCAAGAATTTCAACATGGAGCTCAATTTCGGCGATGAAAA
This sequence comes from Mesocentrotus franciscanus, assembly GCA_037976565.1. Classification (NCBI taxonomy): domain Eukaryota; kingdom Metazoa; phylum Echinodermata; class Echinoidea; order Camarodonta; family Strongylocentrotidae; genus Mesocentrotus; species Mesocentrotus franciscanus. The sequence continues at coordinate 21,134,103 of CP137676.1, forward strand.
TCCGGAAAAAGACCCTTAAACGCATCATACAGTCAATCTGGTAAGTGGAACCGATGTAGTTTAGCCTAGGCCTAATTTACAATAATAAATGCATCGGATATGCATCGGGTAAAATGTAGTGTATTTTGGGCATAAGTTTACTGCTCGGACGCGAGCAGTAGTTTGCAATGCAGTCGCTATGGTCGGCTTCTGTCTCTAAAGAGAGAGCCGACCCTACCCAAATCAGAGCCAGAGGCAGAAATCTTCGGTCTAGACTGCCGCTACTCCCCGGCCCCGGCTGCAGGAACGTCGACATGCTCTCCGACTTCTCTATCGTCTTCTCCCCACTTGTACTTGCGTCCTCCAAACTTCCATCATCATCCTCGTCTGCACTCGTCCCTTTCTCCTTTATTACTTTCATCATCTTTCTCCATAAACTCTTCAAAATCCATAAAAAGATCGTTCTGGTCAAACTCTCCAGCCATTATCAATTGATATAATTATATAATATGTACCGCACGTGAATCGAAAGTATATGTATAAATTAAGCGAGCTAGACCGAACGCGAGAAAGACTCGAACGAAGCCAAACGACCGGATCTACTTTACCGAGCACACGAAAACAATCTCACCAAATTCAACACACTCGAACAAAATAACATGGTGAAAATATCGACTAATATCGCATCGTTGGCTTGTTTATGTCATAATTCTGAAAAGGGAATTGATATTAGTACTATGAAATATTAGGGGAAGGTGAAGAATTCTACATAGAGTTATGAAACTAAACTTTGAAACTAAATAGCAGAAATTCGTATCTGGCTGCCCATGTTTTTCTATGGAACATCCGGGTACGTGAATATACTCGTCCCCGGGCGTGACGTCACAAATAGTGGACCAGCTCCGTGACTGACTTTCTAGGCAAAGAGAGGAGGCTATTTTTCGACATTTCAATTGAGGATATCCAGTAGCTAGAAGATTTTTGTGATATGCAATGAAAATGAACAACTTCGAAATAACAAAGGCGTGCCGTAGGTACCAAATTAATGGACATTTATTGTCCTAGAATATGAGCTTTAAAGATACTATGTCCCTTTTGCAGCCAACATCAAATTCTGTAGAACTTTGCAGGAATTATGAATATGTCATGTATGTCCTATCTGTGAAATTTAAACGTTAGCAGTGTCCTAATATTCAAATTATGCAAGGAAACCCGTTTACTTGCTAGACTTCACTGTCAGACACTATTGAGTGACTGACTGGCTTTTTTCTTCTTTGGTAATAACATACATAAAATGAGCTGTAAAGGGTACATGAGCATTTGTCTACATCAATAACCCACTTCTTGTAATGGCCAAAATTAAACTGATTGAATCTTTGCGCAGCATAAAACGTACGACCATTCGGTACAATGGTCTGAAAATCAGACTATTACTTACTGGCTTATAGCTCTTAAGTCGATTCGACAACTAATAGTCGTTATTTTCCCACTTAAAGACATTTTCAAGCCCCTTTTTTTAGGGAAGTTCTAAATTAGTATTATCTTTCAAATGCCGTTGGAATTTAACCTTTTCATTTTGGGCCTGCAAATGGGACATAGTATCTTTAAATACATTAATTTATGACATATTGTCTATTGTCTTGATTGTTTTCTACTTAGTTCTTTTTCCTATCTTATTTTTTTCAAGATATATTCTAATGTTTCCTTGTATTGATTAGCTTCATTTATTTTCATTTTTGGAGATAGCCTCAATTCTCCAAAAATATGCTGACGTCATAATATGCGAATTCGTATTTTGAGTTTCAAGGCCATTATGATGACGTCCCGATCTACTTGATGGCCAAATGAGACATGAAATCATATCTCCGACCCATACTCTATCCAAATATGGAAAAGGTTTGAGGGTTCCGGTGCATCCAAAAGAGCTACAATGGATTGTTTATAGGCATGTTTTTGCCCATATATGCTATGTATTAAAAGAGCTCGCGCGCACGGACATTTAACTTAAATGGACGCTCATTCCCTTATTAATGGTCATAAAGAGATAAGCATGGTATCAAATTGTTCGAAAAAAAATGAGGAATATCGTGTCAAAAAAAATCTAGGAGGAATTATTTTGCGTTCGGCCGTGACGAACGAAAACGCGCGCATGCGCGTGTGCGCGACTTTTATGAAATGCTAATGCTAATAATGGCGTACGTGCGCGTTTTTGACCTGAATTGACCGGACGGATATTGACCTTGATCATGATAAATATGAATGAGAAGCGACTTTTCGTTATGAAGATATGATCAAGAGTAGATTTCAAAAATTTTTACAAAATGGCACCTAGATTACGTCATCAGTCAAGGTCAAGGTTGAAAACGTTATTTAGATTTTTCCATGTGCCTATACATTTTCAAGGGATTTGATTTAGCCATTTTCAAATTATCTTGCTAACAAAAAGTGATTGGAAATAAGAAAAATAAACTATTAGTGTGCCAAATTTCATGTCTATACAAAGCAATGTTTTAGAGAAACCATGTACAGTATATTTGACCTTTAACCTTAAAATCTAAATAACATAATGACATTTTTTAATTTTTATATCAACATGCAACATTTCAAGTCAATTGCGACCAATATACCAAAATACTCCACATAGACATTACACGTATACGGAATATGGAATTTTCAAATCACATTTTGTAGTTAAAATATCACCATGATCTCATTATCTGATTTTAAAAAAAAATGACATCCTGTGTAGGAAATTGTCCCAGCTACAACATATCCGAAGCTGGCAGAAAATCGAGCAAAAATAATCGAGATATTGCTCAAACAAGACTGGAATGTAGAATGAAGATTTCAGAAAAAGTCACCTCCCATAGAGAATACACGTAAAATTAGGCATTTTATTACATTGTTTGTGATTGTATATGATAATATGTTATAATAGTCGAAGAAGATCATAAAATCAAATTTTAAACGACGGCAAAAAAAAAAAAAAAAATGACCCACCGGGAATCGAACATGGGTCGCCGGAATGGGAGGCAAGTGCTATGACCACTATACCAAAATAATCCACATAGACATTACACGTGAACGGAAAATGGAATTCTCAAATCCCACTTTGCAAGTGAAATATGAGCATGATCCCGGCATCTGATCGAAAAATAAAGGGCACATTGTGATAGCTTATCGTCTCAGCTACAACATACTCGAAGCCCAGCGAAAACAAAACTGAAACGACGGAGATATTGCTCGCGAAAGACAGGAATGTAGAATCCAGTTTTGAAAAAAGTCATGTCCCATAGAGAATACACGCAAAATGTGAAAAATTGACATGCCTCCTTTAATCGCAAAAATACGCCATGATGCCTTCGTCAAAATTAAAATCGTGGTGACTGCATTTGTAGAAAATTGTCTCAGCTAGAACATATCAAAATTTGGAAGAAAATCGATCAATATTTACAGAGATACAATCAATTTTCCAAAAATATGCTGACGTCATAATATGCAAATTGAAATTTTGAGTTCGGAGGCCATTATGATGACGTCATGAGTTAATTGAGGGTCAAATGAGACATGAAATCATATCTCCGACTCATAATCTATCCAAATATGAAAAAAATTGGGAGTTCCCATCCATTCTGAAGAGTTACAATGACTTTTGTATAGGCATGTTTTTGCCCATATATGCTATGTATTACAAGAGCTCGCGCGCACGGACATTTATCTTGAATGGACGCTCATCTTGTTATTAATGATTATAAAGAGATAAAAATGGTATCAAATTGTTTGAAAAATATGGGAAATATCATGAAAGAAAAAAATGGCGATTTTATGTTGTATAATCGTGTTACGCGCGAAAACGCGCGCGCATGTGCGTGTGCGCGATTTTTATAAAATGCTTAAAATGGCCTGAAACGTATCCAAAATGAATTTGAGACGATTTGGAGCATTTTGAAATTTTGCGCGCGCTGACGCGCGGACGTACGCATGCGCGCGCTTTTTTTACCTGAAATTGACCGGACGGATATTGACCTTGATCATGATAAATATGAATGAAAAATGACTTTTCGTTATGAAGATATGATCATGAGTAGATTTTCAGAAAATTTTACAAAATGGCGCCTAGATGACGTCATCAGTCAAGGTCAAGGTTGAAAACCTTATTGTGCTTTGTTTATATGCCAATACATATGTGTGCCAAATTTCAAGGTATTTGATTTAACCATTTTCAAGTTATCTTGCTAACAAAAAAGTGGGTCGAAATAAGAAAAATAAATAAATAACTAGACATTTAATTCGTCATGAGGACGAATTAGGTGGTCTGTCTACAATTCTTATGATCATGCTCATCTTCAATTCAATGATCCAATATAATGATGTTAATGTAAAATGATGTATTAAGATATGAATTGATGAATGAAGTACTGATGAACTGATAGATTGAACTGATGTGAAATGAACTGAATTGATGAGCTAAACTGAAGTAATAACTAAACTGATGAACAAAATATTGAGAAATGATTATGATCAAGATCATGATCATAATGAAATTTGATGAAAATATAGAGATAGAGAAGGAAAGAGGGAGATTGGTTATAGTCATGTAAAAATACATGAGCTGGACCGAGGGATGAAAGAGGAATCAGAATGCATACACTTGGAAGGAGAGAGGAAAGTACAAGGAAACATGGTAGGGGTGAAATAAGAATACAAAGGGCACAGCAAAGAGCTAGAGGAAATTAAGGAACATCCTATAAGACATAAAAGAGGGAGAGCAGGAGCCAAAGGCGGGAAAAGGAGAGGGTGAGAGAGTAGAGAAAGAGAGAGGCAGAGACAGCTAGGGAGACATCAGAGCTAGAAGAAGAGGGAGGCAGAACAAGAGAGGGAGAGGGTGAAATAGAAGAGAGAGAGCGATGCAAAGCTGACAAACGGCCTTGGCATATTCGCTATTTCAACTTTCAATTAAAAATTTCTACATGATTCAAACATCTGATCAAAAAACGGAAGGCGCACTTCCGATAGCTCATAGTATCAGCTATAACATACTTAAATTGGGGGGGGGGGGGGGGATTAGAGCAAAAATAAGCGAGATACTACTCACAGAACAATGTCATGTAGATTCATTATGTGAACGAAATTCGACTTCCGTAGACATAGCATAACATAACATAATGTCACCTTTAATTGAAATTTTCACTATGATGACGTCATCAAAACGAAAAGTGAGGGTGACTTATCTTGTAGAGAATTGTCTTAGCTACAACATATCAAAATTTGGGAGAAAAAGAGCACAAATAAGCTAGATAGTGCTCCAAGATTAATGTTATGTAGATTCATATGATGTGAACGAAATTCACTTTCATAGACATAACACGCAAATTAAGAAAATTCTGACATGTCGCCTTTAATTGAAATTTTCACTATGATGACGTCATCAAAACGAAAAGTGAGAGTGACTTATCTTGTAGAGAATTGTCTTAGCTACAACATATCAAAATTTGGAAGAAAAAGAGCACAAATAAGCTAGATGGTGCTCAAAGATTAATGTTATGTAGATTCATATGATGTGAACGAAATTCACTTACATAGACATAACACGCACGTTAAGAAAATTCTGACATGTCACCTTTAATTGAAATTTTCACTATGATGACGTCATCAAAACGAAAAGTGAGGGTGACCTATCTTGTAGAGAATTGTCTTAGCTACAACATATCAAAATTTGGAAGAAAAAAGAGCACAAATAAGCTAGATGGTGCTCAAAGATTAATGTTATGTAGATTCATGATGTGAACGAAATTCGACTTCCGTAGACATAACACGCACGTTAAGAAAATTCTGACATGTCGCCTTTAATTGAAATTTTCACTTTGATGACGTCATCAAAACGAAAAGTGAGGCCAACTTATCTTGTAGAGAATTGTCTTAGCTACAACATATCTAAATTTGGAAGAAAAACAATCAATATTTACAGAGATACAATCAATTTTCCATAAATATGCGGACGTCATAATATGCAAATTCGTATTTTGAGTTCCAAGGCCTTTATGATGACGTCACGATATTTGTACTGGCAAAATGAGACATGAAATCATATCTCCAATTCATACTCTATCCAAATATGAAAAAAATTGAGAGGAATTCAGGCATTCTGACGAGCTATGGCGGATTTTATATAGACATGTTTTTACCACTTTTACATTATATTGCCCATTGACGCGCACGAATTTAAAAGTTTGACGCACGCGTAGGGCATTATAGAAGGTCGAGAATGACTGGAAATAGTTGAAAATTGTCAAAAATAGTGTCAGGAATACAAACCATGCGAAAAAACGGCGTGTTTACGATGTGTACGTGCTGCGCGCGTAACGCGCGCGCGGACGCGCACGGACGGAAATTTTGAAATGCTTAAAATGACCTGATTCGTACTTTCGTTTAATAGTTAAGTGATTTTGAGCATTTTAAAATTGACGCGCGCGTACGCGCGTCATGACCTTTATGTGACCTTTGATGACATGACCTGTTGACCCTTGAGGTAAAGTATATGTGATATGAATATAAATAACCTTTGATGACGCATCATGAAGATATGATTGATAATGTGATTTCACAAAATGGCGCCTGGATGACGTCACGATGACCTGATGACCTTGAAAAAATGGTGGCACTTGAATTTGATAAGCCTGATGACTGACAAAAATTTGATGAAAATTGATGGAGCCGAATTTGAGCAATCACGCTCACAAGAAAGTGGTGGGAAAATAAAAATAAACAAGTGCGTTACCGATATAAAAACATTTCCCATAGCGATTACACGTGAACGGAAAATGGAATTCTCAAATCCCACTTTGCAAGTGAAATATGAGCATGATCCCGGCATCTGATCGAAAAATAAAGGGCACACTTGTGATAGCTTATTGTCTCAGCTACAACATACTCGAAGCTCAGCGAAAACAAAACTAAAACGACGGAGATATTGCTCGCGAAAGACGGAATGTAGAATCCAGTTTTGAGAAAAGTCATGTCCCATAGAGAATACACGCAAAATGTGAAAAATTGACATGCCTCCTTTAATCGCAAAAATACGCCATGATGCCTTTGTCAAAATGAAAATCGTGGTGACTGCATTTGTAGAGAATTGTCTCAGCTAGAACATATCAAAATTTGGAAGAAAATCGATCAATATTTACAGAGATACAATCAATTTTCCAAAAATATGCTGACGTCATAATATGCAAATTGAAATTTTGAGTTCGGAGGCCATTATGATGACGTCATGAGTTAATTGAGGGTCAAATGAGACATGAAATCATATCTCCAACTCATGCTTTTTCTAAATATGATAAAAATTGGGTGAATGGACTATCTGAAGAGCTATTATGATTTTTATATGGCATGTTTTTGATCAAATTTGCATTATATTGCCCATAGCAGCACGCGCGGATTTTGAACTTTGACGCGCGCTCACGGCCTTATGAAAGGTCAAGGGTGACTGAAAAAAAATGTAAATTGTCATTTACGGTAAGAGCAATCTAAATCATGTAAAAATTTTGAATTTGACCTTTTCCGCGCTATGAGCGCGCAACGCGCGCGGGGACACTTACGGACGGAAAATTTTGAAATGCTTAAAATGACCTGATTCGTACTCTCCTTCAATAGTTAAGTGATTTTGAGCATTTGTAAATTTTGACGCACGCGTACGTGCGCGTCATGACCTTTATGTGACCTTTGATGACATGACTTGTTGACCCTTGACCTGAAGTATATGTGATATGAATATGAATGACCTTTGCTTATGGATCACGAAGATATGATGGATAACGTGATTTCACAAAATGGCGCCTGGATGACGTCACGATAATCTGATGACCTTGAAAATGTTCCTGTCACGTCTCATGACAATGACCTATGACTGTGTCAAAATTGAAAGAAATTAACACAACCGATCTTGAGTTAACCGATAAACAAAAACGGGAAGAAATAAAAATAAATAATAATAAAGAAAGAAAATTCTGACGAAATCAATAGGTGGTCTGTTGACAACAGACCACCTAATAAAAGAAAATTCTGACGAAATCAATAGGTGGTCTGTTGACAACAGACCACCTAAAAATGACCCACCAGGAATCGAACTTGGGTCGCCGGAATGGGAGGCAAGTGCTATGACCACTATACCAAAATAATCCACATAGACATTACACGTGAACGGAAAATGGAATTCTCAAATCCCACTTTGCAAGTGAAATATGAGCATGATCCCGGCATCTGATCGAAAAATAAAGGGCACACTTGTGATAGCTTATTGTCTCAGCTACAACATACTCAAAGCTCAGCAAAAACAAAACTAAAACGACGGAGATATTGCTCGCGAAAGACGGGAATGTAGAATCCAGTTTAGGAAAAAGTCATGTCCCATAGAGAATACACGCAAAATGTGAAAAATTGACATGCCTCCTTTAATCGCAAAAATACGCCATGATGCCTTTGTCAAAATGAAAAATCGTGGTGACTGCATTTGTAGAGAATTGTCTCAGCTAGAACATATCAAAATTTGGAAGAAAATCGATCAATATTTACAGAGATACAATCAATTTTCCAAAAATATGCTGACGTCATAATATGCAAATTGAAATTTTGAGTTCGGAGGCCATTATGATGACGTCATGAGTTAATTGAGGGTCAAATGAGACATGAAATCATATCTCCGACTCATAATCTATCTAAATATGAAAAAAATTGGGGTATCCATCCATTCTGAAGAGTTACAATGAGTTTTGTATAGGCATGTTTTTGCCTATGTATTGTGGATAGAGATAGCGCGGTCCGCGGGTGCTGTTATACTTTGACGGACGCTCATTGCGTTATTACTGGTCAGAAAAAAGAGAACAAGGTATCAAAATGCTTGGAAAAATGTGCCAAATATGATGCAGAAAAATTCGGTGATTTGATGTTGCAAAATGCCAAAACGCGCAAAAACGCGCGCATAAGTGCGCGCGCAAATTTTGAAAATGCTTAAAATGGCCTGAAACGTGTGCAAACAAAATTTGGGACGAATTGGAGCATTTTGAAATTTTGATGCGCGCGCGCGTCGAGGTGCGCACGCGGATTTTGTCGACATTTTTGTTGACCTTTGACCTAAAATTGATGTATACCAAATATGGTTGATTTTTGATGACTCGTTATCGAGATAAGATAATGACCTGATGTTTACAAAATGGCGCCTGGATGACGTCACGATGACCCCATGACCTTGAGAAAGTTACTGGAACTTGATATTATAGGGCCTGATGACTGACAGAAATTCGAAGGAAATTGACCATGTCGATTTCGAGTAAACGTTTACACAAAAAAGTGTACGGATGAAATAAAAATAAATAAAGAATAAAGAATAAAGAAAGAAAATTCTGACAAAATCAATAGGTGATCTGTCGTTGACAGATCACCTAATAAATAAAGAACTAGAAAAGTAATTCGTCATCAGGACGAATTAGGTGATCTGTCTTCAATTCTTATGATCATGCTAATCTTCAATTCAATGATCCAATTTAATGATGTTAATGTAAAATGATGTATTAAGATATGAACTGATGAATGAAGTACTGATGAACTGATAGATTGAACTGATGTGAAATGAACTGAATTGATGAGCTAAACTGATGAACTGATGAATGAACTGATAGATTGAACTGTGACCTGAACTGAAGTGATAACTTAACTGATGAACAAAATATTGAGAAATGATTATGATCAAAATCATGATCATAATGAAATTTAATGAAAATATAGATATAGAGAAGGAGAGAGGGAGACGAGTTATTGACATGTAAAAATACATGAGCTGGACCGAGGGAAGAAAGAGGAATCAGAATGCATACACTTTGAAGGAGAGAGGACATGGTAGGGGTGAAATAAGAATACAAAGGGCAAAATGAAGAGCTAGAGGAAATTAAAGAAAATTACAATAGATATCGGAGGGAGAACGAGAACCAGAGGCCGGGAAAGGGAGAGGGTGAGAGAGTATACAATGAGAGGCAGAGACAGAGGGAGCTAGGCAGAGCAAGAGAGGGAGACAGAGATAGGGAGAGAGTGAAAGAGTAGAGAGAGAGATGCAATGAGAGAGCAAGAGAAGGATAGAGGGCAGATCAAGAGAGGGGAAGGGAAACAGAGCAAGAGAGAGCAAGAGAAAGAGATGCAATGGAGAACGATGCATTTAATATTTCCAGCATAAATAGAATTGAATATTTACTATATTATAGAGAAAGAGAGAAGTTATAGACATGTAAACAATTCTATGTCCGCGGGAGAGACGTAAACATTGCATATACCTGGGCTGAAATACTGGAAAGTATAAACGTCTGGGAAGGAGACTAAACATCATGAAAATGGGATGATTTGATATATTCCAACAGACTTGGGAGATTAACCCTATAGGTTTAATACACGACAAGGAATCAGATTTCCCATAGGGTTGTACTCAAACGATTGACATTCTTCTCCCATAGATATAACACGCAAAATTAGGCATTTTATTACATTGTTTGTGATTGTATATGATAATATGTTATAATAGTCGAAGAAGATCATAAAATCAAATTTAAAACGACGGCAAAAAAAAAAAAAAAAATGACCCACCAGGAATCGAACTTGGGTCGCCGGAATGGGAGGCAAGTGCTATGACCACTATACCAAAATAATCCACATAGACATTACACGTGAACGGAAAATGGAATTCTCAAATCCCACTTTGCAAGTGAAATATGAGCATGATCCCGGCATCTGATCGAAAAATAAAGGGCACACTTGTGATAGCTTATTGTCTCAGCTACAACATACTCAAAGCTCAGCGAAAACAAAACTAAAACGACGGAGATATTGCTCGCGAAAGACGGGAATGTAGAATCCAGTTTTCAGAAAAAGTCATGTCCCATAGAGAATACACGCAAAATGTGAAAAATTGACATGCCTCCTTTAATCGCAAAAATACGCCATGATGCCTTTGTCAAAATGAAAAATCGTGGTGACTGCATTTGTAGAGAATTGTCTCAGCTAGAACATATCAAAATTTGGAAGAAAATCGATCAATATTTACAGAGATACAATCAATTTTCCAAAAATATGCTGACGTCATAATATGCAAATTGAAATTTTGAGTTCGGAGGCCATTATGATGACGTCATGAGTTAATTGAGGGTCAAATGAGACATGAAATCATATCTCCGACTCATAATCTATCCAAATATGAAAAAAATTGGGGGTATCCATCCATTCTGAAGAGTTACAATGAGTTTTGTATAGGCATGTTTTTGCCTATGTATTGTGGATAGAGATAGCGCGGTCCGCGGGTGCTGTTATACTTTGACGGACGCTCATTGCGTTATTACTGGTCAGAAAAAGTGAACAAGGTATCAAAATGCTTGGAAAAATGTGCCAAATATGATGCAGAAAAAATTTGGCGATTTGATGTTGCAAAATGCCAAACGCGCGAAAACGCGCGCGCATAAGTGCGCGCGCAAATTTTGAAAATGCTTAAAATGGCCTGAAACGTGTGCAAACAAAATTTGGGACGAATTGGAGCATTTTGAAATTTTGATGCGCGCGTACGCGCGCGTCGAGGTGCGCGGATTTTGTCGACATTTTTGTTGACCTTTGACCTAAAATTGATGTATACCAAATATGGTTGATTTTTGATGACTCGTTATCGAGATAAGATAATGACCTGATGTTTACAAAATGGCGCCTGGATGACGTCACGATGACCCCATGACCTTGAGAAAGTTACTAGAACTTGATATTATAGGGCCTGATGACTGACAGAAATTGAAGGAAATTGACCATGTCGATTTCGAGTAAACGTTTACACAAAAAGTGTACGGATGAAATAAAAACTAGAAAAGTAATTCGTCATCAGGACGAATTAGGTGATCTGTCTTCAATTCTTATGATCATGCTAATCTTCAATTCAATGATCCAATTTAATGATGTTAATGTAAAATGATGTATTAAGATATGAACTGATGAATGAAGTACTGATGAACTGATAGATTGAACTGATGTGAAATGAACTGAATTGATGAGCTAAACTGATGAACTGATGAATGAACTGATAGATTGAACTGTGACCTGAACTGAAGTGATAACTTAACTGATGAACAAAATATTGAGAAAGATTATGATCAAAATCATGATCATAATGAAATTTAATGAAAATATAGATATAGAGAAGGAGAGAGGGAGACGAGTTATTGACATGTAAAAATACATGAGCTGGACCGAGGGAAGAAAGAGGAATCAGAATGCATACACTTTGAAGGAGAGAGGACATGGTAGGGGTGAAATAAGAATACAAAGGGCAAAATGAAGAGCTAGAGGAAATTAAAGAAAATTACAATAGATATCGGAGGGAGAACGAGAACCAGAGGCCGGGAAAGGGAGAGGGTGAGAGAGTATACAATGAGAGGCAGAGACAGAGGGAGCTAGGCAGAGCAAGAGAGGGAGACAGAGATAGGGAGAGAGTGAAAGAGTAGAGAGAGAGATGCAATGAGAGAGCAAGAGAAGGATAGAGGGCAGATCAAGAGAGGGGAAGGGAAACAGAGCAAGAGAGAGCAAGAGAAAGAGATGCAATGGAGAACGATGCTTTTAATATTTCCAGCATAAATAGAATTGAATATTTACTATATTATAGAGAAAGAGAGAAGTTATAGACATGTAAACAATTCTATGTCCGCGGGAGAGACGTAAAGATTGCATATACCTGGGCTGAATTACTGGAAAGTATAAACGTCTGGGAAGGAGACTAAACATCATGAAAATGGGATGATTTGATATATTCCAACAGACTTGGGAGATTAACCCTATAGGTTTAATACACGACAAGGAATCAGATTTCCCATAGGGTTGTACTCAAACGATTGACATTCTTCTCCCATAGATATAACACGCAAAATTAGGCATTTTATTACATTGTTTGTGATTGTATATGATAATATGTTATAATAGTCGAAGAAGATCATAAAATCAAATTTAAAACGACGGCAAAAAAAAAAAAATGACCCACCAGGAATCGAACTTGGGTCGCCGGAATGGGAGGCAAGTGCTATGACCACTATACCAAAATAATCCACATAGACATTACACGTGAACGGAAAATGGAATTCTCAAATCCCACTTTGCAAGTGAAATATGAGCATGATCCCGGCATCTGATCGAAAAATAAAGGGCACACTTGTGATAGCTTATTGTCTCAGCTACAACATACTCAAAGCTCAGCAAAACAAGACTAAAACGACGGAGATATTGCTCGCGAAAGACGGGAATGTAGAATCCAGTTTTGAGAAAAGTCATGTCCCATAGAGAATACACGCAAAATGTGAAAAATTGACATGCCTCCTTTAATCGCAAAAATACGCCATGATGCCTTTGTCAAAATGGAAAATCGTGACAACTGCATTTGTAGAGAATTGTCTCAGCTAGAACATATCAAAATTTGGAAGAAAATCGATCAATATTTACAGAGATACAATCAATTTTCCAAAATATGCTGACGTCATAATATGCAAATTGAAATTTTGAGTTCGGAGGCCATTATGATGACGTCATGAGTTAATTGAGGGTCAAATGAGACATGAAATCATATCTCCGACTCATAATCTATCCAAATATGAAAAAAATTTGGAGTTCCCATCCATTCTGAAGAGTTACAATGAATTTTGTATAGGCATGTTTTGCCCATGTATTGTGGATAGAGATATGCGGTCCGCGGGTGCTGTTATACTTTGACGGACGCTCATTGCGTTATTACTGGTCAGAAAAAGGTGAACAAGGTTTCACAATGCTTGGAAAAATGTGCCAAATATGATGACAGAAAAAATTTGGTGATTCTATGATGCAAAATGCCAGTACGCGCGAAAACGCGCGCACATGCGCGTGCGCGTTTTTTTGCAAAATGCTTAAAATGGCCTGAAACGTATCCAAAACGAATTTGAGACGATTTAGAGCATTTTGAAATTTTGCGCGCGCTGACGCGCGGACGTACGCATGCGCGCGTTTTTGACCTGAAATTGACCGGACGGATATTGACCTTGATCATGATAAATATGAATGAAAATGACTTTCCGTTATGAAGATATGATCATGAGTTGAAAGTACCAAAAAAAACACAAAATGGCGCCTGGATGACGTCATGAAGACTTGATGACCTTGAAAATGTTACTGTCACGTCTCATGACTATGACCTATGACTGTATCAAAATTGAAAGAAATTGACCGAACCGATCTTGAGTTATCCTCTACACAAAAAAGGGGCGGAAATAAATAAAAATAAATAAATAAATAAAGAAGAAAGAAAATTCTGACGAAAACAATAGGTGATCTGTCGATACCGACAGACCACCTAATAAATAAAGAATAAATAAATAAACTAGAAAAGTAATTCGTCATCAGGACGAATTAGGTGATCTGTCTTCAATTCTTATGATCATGCTAATCTTCAATTCAATGATCCAATTTAATGATGTTAATGTAAAATGATGTATTAAGATATGAACTGATGAATGAAGTACTGATGAACTGATAGATTGAACTGATGTGAAATGAACTGAATTGATGAGCTAAACTGATGAACTGATGAATGAACTGATAGATTGAACTGTGACCTGAACTGAAGTGATAACTTAACTGATGAACAAAATATTGAGAAAGATTATGATCAAAATCATGATCATAATGAAATTTAATGAAAATATAGATATAGAGAAGGAGAGAGGGAGACGAGTTATTGACATGTAAAAATACATGAGCTGGACCGAGGGAAGAAAGAGGAATCAGAATGCATACACTTTGAAGGAGAGAGGACATGGTAGGGGTGAAATAAGAATACAAAGGGCAAAATGAAGAGCTAGAGGAAATTAAAGAAAATTACAATAGATATCGGAGGGAGAACGAGAACCAGAGGCCGGGAAAGGGAGAGGGTGAGAGAGTATACAATGAGAGGCAGAGACAGAGGGAGCTAGGCAGAGCAAGAGAGGGAGACAGAGATAGGGAGAGAGTGAAAGAGTAGAGAGAGAGATGCAATGAGAGAGCAAGAGAAGGATAGAGGGCAGATCAAGAGAGGGGAAGGGAAACAGAGCAACAGAGAGCAAGAGAAAGAGATGCAATGGAGAACGATGCTTTTAATATTTCCAGCATAAATAGAATTGAATATTTACTATATTATAGAGAAAGAGAGAAGTTATAGACATGTAAACAATTATATGTCCGCGGGAGAGACGTAAAGATTGCATATACCTGGGCTGAATTACTGGAAAGTATAAACGTCTGGGAAGGAGACTAAACATCATGAAAATGGGATGATTTGATATATTCCAACAGACTTGGGAGATTAACCCTATAGGTTTAATACACGACAAGGAATCAGATTTCCCATAGGGTTGTACTCAAACGATTGACATTCTTCTCCCATAGATATAACACGCAAAATTAGGCATTTTATTACATTGTTTGTGATTATATATGATAATATGTTATAATAGTCGAAGAAGATCATAAAATCAAATTTAAAACGACGGCAAAAAAAAAAAATGACCCACCAGGAATCGAACTTGGGTCGCCGGAATGGGAGGCAAGTGCTATGACCACTATACCAAAATAATCCACATAGACATTACACGTGAACGGAAAATGGAATTCTCAAATCCCACTTTGCAAGTGAAATATGAGCTTGATCCCGGCATCTGATCGAAAAATAAAGGGCACACTTACGATAGCTTATTGTCTCAGCTACAACATACTCGAAGCTCAGCGAAAACAAAGCTAAAACGACGGAGATATTGCTCGCGAAAGACGGGAATGTAGAATCCAGTTTAGGAAAAAGTCATGTCCCATAGAGAATACACGCAAAATGTGAAAATTGACATGCCTCCTTTAATCCCCAAAATACGTCATGATGCCTTTGTCAAAATGAAAATCGTGGTGACTGCATTTGTAGAGAATTGTCTCAGCTAGAACATATCAAAATTTGGAAGAAAATCGATCAATATTTACAGAGATACAATCAATTTTCCAAAATATGCTGACGTCATAATATGCAAATTGAAATTTTGAGTTCGGAGGCCGATATGATGACGTCATGAGTTGATTGAGGGTCAAATGAGACATGAAATCATATCTCCGACTCATAATCTATCCAAATATGAAAAAAATTGGGGGTATCCATCCATTCTGAAGAGTTACAATGAGTTTTGTATAGGCATGTTTTTGCCTATGTATTGTGGATAGAGATAGCGCGGTCCGCGGGTGCTGTTATACTTTGACGGACGCTCATTGCGTTATTACTGGTCAGAAAAAGTTGAACAAGGTATCAAAATGCTTGGAAAAATGTGCCAAATATGATGACAGAGAAAATTTGGTGATTTGATGTTGTAAAATGCCAATACGCGCGAAAACGCGCGCGTATAAGTGCGCGCGCGCAAATTTTGAAAATGCTTAAAATGGCCTGAAACGTGTGCAAACAAAATTTGGGACGAATTGGAGCATTTTGAAATTTTGATGCGCGCGTATGCGCGCGTCGAGGTGCGCACGCGGATTTTGTCGACATTTTTTGTTGACCTTTGACCTAAAATTGATGTATACCAAATATGGTTGATTTTTGATGACTCGTTATCGAGATAAGATAATGACCTGATGTTTACAAAATGGCGCCTGGATGACGTCACGATGAACCCATGACCTTGAGAAAGTTACTACAACTTGATATTATAGGGCCTGATGACTGACAGAAATTCAAGGAAATTGACCATGTCGATTTCGAGTAAACGCTACACAAAAAGTGTACGGATGAAATAAAATAAATAAATAACTAGAAAAGTAATTCGTCATCAGGACGAATTAGGTGATCTGTCTTCAATTCTTATGATCATGCTAATCTTCAATTCAATGATCCAATTTAATGATGTTAATGTAAAATGATGTATTAAGATATGAACTGATGAATGAAGTACTGATGAACTGATATATTGAACTGATGTGAAATGAACTGAATTGATGAGCTAAACTGATGAACTGATGAATGAACTGATAGATTGAACTGTGACCTGAACTGAAGTGATAACTTAACTGATGAACAAAATATTGAGAAAGATTATGATCAAAATCATGATCATAATGAAATTTAATGAAAATATAGATATAGAGAAGGAGAGAGGGAGACGAGTTATTGACATGTAAAAATACATGAGCTGGACCGAGGAAAGAAAGAGGAATCAGAATGCATACACTTTGAAGTAGAGAGGATAGTATAAGGAAACATGGTAGGGGTGAAATAAGAATACAAAGGGCAAAATGAAGAGCTAGTGGAAATTAAAGAAAATTACAATAGATATCGGAGGGAGAACGAGAACCAGAGGCCGGGAAAGGGAGAGGGTGAGAGAGTATACAATGAGAGGCAGAGACAGAGGGAGCTAGGCAGAGCAAGAGAGGGAGACTGAGATAGGAGAGAGTGAAAGAGTAGAGAGAGATGCAATGAGAGAGCAAGAGAATGATAGAGGGCAGATCAAGAGAGGGGAAGGGAAACAGAGCAAGAGAGAGAGGAGAGACAGAGCAAAAGAAAGAGATGCAATGGAGAACGATGCTTTTAATATTTCCAGCATAAATAGAATTGAATATTTACTATATTATAGAGAAAGAGAGAAGTTATAGACATGTAAACAATTCTATGTCCGCGGGAGAGACGTAAAGATTGCATATACCTAGGCTGAATTACTGGAAAGTATAAACGTCTGGGAAGGAGACTAAACATCATGAAAATGGGATGATTTGATATTCCAACAGACTTGGGAGATTAACCCTATAGGTTTAATACACGACAAGGAATCAGATTTCCCATAGGGTTGTACTCAAACGATTGACATTCTTCTCCCATAGATATAACACGCAAAATTAGGCATTTTATTACAATGTTTGTGATTGTATATGATAATATGTTATAATAGTCGAAGAAGATCATAAAATCAAATTTAAAACGACGGCAAAAAAAAAAAAAAAAATGACCCACCAGGAATCGAACTTGGGTCGCCGGAATGGGAGGCAAGTGCTATGACCACTATACCAAAATAATCCACATAGACATTACACGTGAACGGAAAATGGAATTCTCAAATCCCACTTTGCAAGTGAAATATGAGCTTGATCCCGGCATCTGATCGAAAAATAAAGGGCACACTTGTGATAGCTTATTGTCTCAGCTACAACATACTCAAAGCTCAGCAAAAACAAAACTAAAACGACGGAGATATTGCTCGCGAAAGACGGGAATGTAGAATCCAGTTTAGGAAAAAGTCATGTCCCATAGAGAATACACGCAAAATGTGAAAAATTGACATGCCTCCTTTAATCCCAAAAATACGTCATGATGCCTTTGTCAAAATGAAAATCGTGGTGACTGCATTTGTAGAGAATTGTCTCAGCTAGAACATATCAAAATTTGGAAGAAAATCGATCAATATTTACAGAGATACAATCAATTTTCCAAAAATATGCTGACGTCATAATATGCAAATTGAAATTTTGAGTTCGGAGGCCGATATGATGACGTCATGAGTTGATTGAGGGTCAAATGAGACATGAAATCATATCTCCGACTCATAATCTATCCAAATATGAAAAAAATTGGGGTATCCATCCATTCTGAAGAGTTACAATGAGTTTTGTATAGGCATGTTTTTGCCTATGTATTGTGGATAGAGATATGCGGTCCGCGGGTGCTGTTATACTTTGACGGACGCTCATTGCGTTATTACTGGTCAGAAAAAGTGAACAAGGTATCAAAATGCTTGGAAAAATGTGCCAAATATGATGCTAGAAAAATTCGGTGATTTGATGTTGCAAAATGCCAATACGCGCGAAAACGCGCGCGCATGAGTGCGCGCGCGCAAATTTTAAAAATGCTTAAAATGGCCTGAAACGTGTGCAAACAAAATTTGAGACGAATTGGAGCATTTTGAAATTTTGATGCGCGCGTACGCGCGTCGAGGTGCGCACGCGGATTTTGTCGACATTTTTTGTTGACCTTTGACCTAAAGTTGATGTATACCAAATATGGTTGTTTTTTGATGACTCCTTATCGAGATAAGATAATGACCTGATGTTTACAAAATGGCGCCTGGATGACGTCATGATGACTCCATGACCTTGAGAAAGTTACTAGAACTTGATATTATAGGGCCTGATGACTGACAGAAATTTGAAGGAAATTGAACATGTCGATTTCAAGTAAACGTTTACACAAAAAAGTGTACGGATGAAATAAAAATAAATAAATAAATAAATAAATAATAAAGAAAGAAAATTCTGACAAATAATAGGTGATCTGTCAATGACAGATCACCTAATAAATAAATAAAGAAAGAAAATTCTGACAAAATCAATAGGTGATCTGTCAATGACAGATCACCTAATAAATAAATAAAGAAAGAAAATTCTGACAAAATCAATAGGTGATCTGTCAATGACAGATCACCTAATAAAGAATAAAGAATAAAGAATAAAGAATAAAGAAAGAAAATTCTGACGAAATCAATAGGTGATCTGTCAATGACAGATCACCTAATAAATAAATAAATAAAGAAAGAAAATTCTGACGAAAACAATAGGTGATCTGTCGATACCGACAGACCACCTAATAAACGCGCTCGCGAAGAGTTTAGCTAGCTAGCTATAAACCAGCGCATGTGCACATGGTAACCGTTAGGGTTAGTGATAGGGCCCGGTGATAGGGTTATAATAATCATGCAAACTCACCTTTCATCAACCCATCGTTAGCTCAATCGGTAAGGACAGCGTGATACAACGTTGGGGTTGTGGGTTCGAATCTCATGTGTTTTTTATATTAATAGTTAGGCAAAGCAATAATCGAAGTCAAATTGTTTGTGACCGACCTCTCTTTCCAAGCATTCGTAGCTGACCTAAACTAGCTAGCTAGGCTCTAGACTCTTCGCGAGCGGGTTAGAAAAAATACGCACCCCGGAGGCGTCATTTTTTTCTGCGGCACAGATTGGCGCTTTTTTTTTAAAGGTAATGCAAAGTTTTGGGAAATTTTGAAATTGGATGGATAGTAATTCTTTAAATTGTTGATATATTTGGATGCCCCTGTGGATGTATTATAAGCACTAAAAAATTTAGCCCCTAAAACACTTCTGCTTTCGAGCAAATTGAATAATCAAAATTTACCGGTGCTACCGGTAAATTTCAAATATTTCAAATGGCGCCTAAGGCCATTCCATGGTAGCTGCGACCATGAAAATCTCAGAATATGCAGTTCTAATATATAATTTCCAAACGGGAATAGCAAATCGGTCGATTGTAGTCAAGAAACATTGGTTTAAAGCTAAAGTAATATCAGTCTTGAGAGGGCGCTATACAACATAAAGAGTTTATTATTTACAATTTCATCACTTTAAACTCGATTTCAACCGCGACAACGATCATTGAATATTGTAAAACTAGCAGGACCCGCGGAAAATCCGCGGGATTCTAGGGGGTGTAAATAGATACCGGTATATAAATTAAAACCACCAAGAACTGTATTTGCAAATTAGAGGAAACCATAAGTTCCCCACTCAACTTTATTTGCCATTTAGAGGATACCATAAGTTCCCGATAAGGCGTTGCACGGCGTGCGCCCCATGAAGCTCAGGGTTTTAGGCATATACGGTCAGATGAGCCTCCAGGGGCCATCCTTAGAGCTTTTGGTGGGGTCCAGGCAGAGCCCCGAAGCTCAGGGTTTTAGGTATTTAATTACGGTCAGATGAGCATCCAGGGGCCCTCCTTAGGGCCCTTGGTGGGGTCCAGGGCGGAGCCCCGTAAGCTCAAGAGTTTTAGGCAGTTTTACGGTCAGATGAGCATATTTTGATACTTCATTTTGTGACACTGGCAGTTGAGAAAAAATCCGGGAAAATCATATCATTTTAGCAACATTTGTATATTACTGGTATCGAATAAGAAATTAACGACGTGTGAATTTTATTTGGGGGGTAACTGTCCCCCCATCAGTACGCCAGTGTTCAGGGGCTCATAACTTTTCACTCCTATAATAAAAAACACACGCTTTCCATCCTCTCACAATATTTCCACGATATGCGCATAACGCTATTATAAAATCCTCCATTAATTGTTAAATATAGGGGCCTGAGGAATGTTTAAGAAGTTTAATTCCTGTTTACTCTCCTTTTCTTTGAATGGAATGTAATTTTTATGTGATTCAATTCATTTTTTATTTTATTTTTGGTTAAAAAATACAAACCATTTTTTAATCCTTAACTGCTTTTTTTTTTTTTGGTGGGGCTTTGGGGGCGAAAATACGTTTGCCCCCACCCCACACTTCCGGCGCCCCTGCACTTGGGTATGAAAAATATACACACAAACAGGTTTTCACACCCCCTTTCACTTTCCCTCCTCCTCCCCATAAACCAACACACAATTTTACACATGCATATATAGGGCGTTTAAACATCTACCTTACCACAAATATTCAGTTTAACACTATATAGCAGAGAGGGGATGAGGGGGGAGAAATGGAAGGAAGAGAGAGAGAGAAAGAGGATGAAGAAAGAGAGGAGGAAAGAAGTATACTGTATGTATGAACATGAATGATAAATAGTACAGAAAGTGGAAGAGTGAGAATTAGAGAGTGATACATAGAGAGCGACATTAGAGAGATAAATAGAAAGAGAAAGAGAGAGGTGAAAAGAAAGAAAGAAAATTTAGTTTTATTTTGTATTGCTATTTTCTTATTTTATGTGCGAATTATAATTACTTTGCTTCAGCAACAACAACAAATATTTGATGGACACAAATTCACTCAAACACTCATAAGCAAGTACCATCAATCATCACATACACATCATCTTGTTATTGATAGCTGAGTTATGTATGAAGGGTATATACAATAAATTTAGGTGTATAATGAAAATTTAACGACACAGTCATAGAAGTATATTTTTAGTTTATTAAATAATGTTTGTATACTGTTATTATCAAACAGTATGATACATCATACATGTATATGAAAACATTAAACAATACTTTGGAAAAGCAAGAAATAGGCTGAGTATTATAATAATTGTTAAAAGTAGACATAAATAACAATTATCATTATCATGATGGTTTTTACTATGTTTAATTACATTTTTAATAAGTCAACAGTAATGATAGTTATATGCAGCTGCATAATGCACATTTAGTTCTGGGCGTAAGATTGAATTGTCATCTCAATCGCATTTGTCCTATGAAGAACTTGAACTATTATCTCCTTGCAGAGTAAGGTGATTCTTGACTTGTAGTTGGTGTTGACTGAAGGTCAGTTTGGAGCATTGGCATTGCAGGTTCTGGGTCTTTTGTATAGGTATGGTCATGCGAAAAATTTGAAGTACTTGGCATCGCCTTGACGTTGGGTTGCTAGTTGTCGGTGTTGAAGTCTTGGAGGACTGTAAATAAAATGAATGAAAAGTAACGATACACAAATTATTGAACTATACCAACAGCATATACAATATTTTTTTCTTCAGTTTACATGATATAATGATATAATGACCCTACCCCATTCCAAATCATAGGCTAACGAACAAAAGAGACAGAAATTTTCGGTCTATAGGGCCCGCCAAGCATTTCAGGAGCCGTCAGAAATCAGAACTACAGAGTACAGAGTAGTACAGTACATAATTGAGTCATAACTTTATAAGGCATTAAAGGCATCGTTTAGATGCACAGGCCAGCACAACGTGTTATCAGTGTCTGTGATATGGTGTAATATAGAAGCCCTAAAAAAAAATCACGCTTCAAAACGATCAAGAAGTGCCTCAAAAAAGTTAAAATCTTTGAGTGACCAATTTTACCATACTCGTTTTCCCCAATAGACTGTAGTGTTATAATAAAAACCGTTAAAGCGCAAAATTTGGTTTTGATTTCCAATCATAAATATCTTGATAATCAGACAGGCGATCGGCTTGTAAAAGTCATGGGATGGGGTTCCTGGCCTGACTGACCTAAGGCTAAAGCCTAAAGGTTTATAATTATCATTGCAGCATGAGCTAAAGCCTAAATCCAGGATTTTGTTTCAGAATCTGAGACAAAGTTACCGGATATCGCGGTCCCTATAACTATAAGGGATAAAAGTAAATTAAAGATGTGAGGGCCACTATATAACAACACACAAAAACCTCATGCATGCATGTTTCAACTTTAGAAATAGACCCTGCTACCACCAACAACAAACACGCCAAGCCCAAGGCCAGTGAGCTGAGCTAGTAGTACGTGCATGCATGTTTACTATTCAGAGTCTACTAACCTGCTAACACGACCAACCACCACACACAGCACAGTGCAGCAGCGTCAACGCGTCGTGCATATTATAGCGCATGCATCTAAATTTGTCTAAGAAATGTTGAGAACGTCAACGGTACTTATTAATTTGTATAGAATGCAATTGATTTTGGAGTGTGTGAACTTACTGTTTACGAATTCTGCATCAACACTCAGGGCCCGTAATAGATGAAGTAGAGTTTAAAATGTGAGTCGATGTGATGAATCTCCGAAGGCGAAGTCGCAAAGGAACGATATGGATATGGCGATAGGGAAAAGCCCCAGCTAGCTAGCTAGCTATATTGGTTGCCAATTACACTATTGAAACTTTTTTGTTACTTTTTGCGTATATTCAATATAATCAGGATTATAAAAAATATATTACTAAATATTTTATTACAATATCATGTATTTGCTAAACATTTCAAATAAAAAACAAAAAACAAAATGTGTATTGCTGATTTTGGCAGACAATTAATGGATCGAGGTCGGACGGTGCTGCTCAAAAGTATAAGCTAGGTCGTTCCTTTTGCCTTGATATATATCTCCATTTTATCAAATTGTTATTGACTGTATAAACAGAATAAAAACATAATCGTAATTCTTTGAATATTTTTTGTTAGAATGATATCAAATTAGAATAAAAACAATATTTTAGTGGCGATGGATTGAAACAGTTCGAGGCTCATGCATGCATGCAACAGGTCATGCATAATATTCATGGGCGTGTCTTATCGTTTTTTTACGATTTCCTGGTCGATGGCGGGACAACATGGGTAAAGACCCGGACGTTGCTATATAGAATAGTTTTCCTCGTCCCCCGGGTCGGGTCCCGTCCCCCCTCGACCCGTCGTCCGGGAGGAGATAGCTCTACCGACGTCGAGCCCGGACGCGTCTTATTTTTTCGTACCACGGCGAGCCCAGATTCCTATTATTTCATGAATATTCATTACGCAGGGTCGGGGAAAGTCTCGATTCTCTTGAATATTCATGTATGATCGAGGCGGGAACTATCCTAAGCGTGTAGAATGCGCAGCATCGAATATCGTGTGTAACACGTTGGATTAATGGTATAAACGACATAGAAAAGCAATGTCATGGTCATTTAGATAAAACAGTCATAAATGCTGTGTTCAATTACTAGTAAATGCCAAAATGTCAGAAGAAGATATATAGCATATATTTCAAGCAAGAGTCTTGATAGGCAATTTATGAGTAGGCCTACTTTTCTGAGGTCAAGTTGAATCTAGTTCTTTTCATGAAGGAAAATAATCAGTTCGCGGTTTGCTTTTTAAATATTACAAGCAGATGTTGAATTTTGGTATTCAATATATGATACATTCATATAAACATGAGTTAAGTTCAATTAGCAAAGGTGAATTTGATACCCTGCTTGTATAGACTAGTGACTTAGTTTTGTCCCTTTGGTTATCAGTATTGAACAAGTGTGTATATTTGATGCTTAGGAAAGAAAGCAGTTATTTTAATCCGGTTAGAATTGGTGAGAACAAATATAGCACTGTGTGTCACAAATAAATCCTTATTCGTTTAATACGAAAGAGTATCTTTACGAGGATAAAGTACGTAGCTATAGAGTTTGATTTTATAAGTCATTTATTATGACAGGTACATCATATGTGAAACGACACATCATGCAGGCACTAAAGTTATCATAGTGGTAATATTATGCAGTTAAGTGAGCATAGATCATAGAAATAATTTAAGTGCAATACACAGGTATTTATTTTGGCTAACTTGATGTCTGTATGTAGGCCTATATTATATTCTTGTTATTTTTTTATACAGATTGAATTGTCACTACGACCTCTAAAGAATAAAACACACCAGAAGTCAGTCAAATCCAGTTTTATCAAATTCACCTTTGCTAATTGAACTTAACTCATGTTTATACTGTATCACATATTCAATACCAAAATTCAACCTCTGCTTGTAATATTTAAACAAGCGAACCTAGAACTGATTATTTTCCCATTCATAACAAGAACTAGATTCAACTTGACCTCGAAAAGTACTCATAAATTGCCTATCAAGAGAACAATCATTTTACTCTTGCTTGAAATATATGCTATATATCTTGTCTACTGACATTTTGTTTCGTTTTTGGCATTTTTAATAATTAAACACAGCATTTATGACTGTATTATCCAAATGACCATGACATTGCTTTTCTTATGTCGTTTTACACCATTAATCCAACGTGTTACACGCGATATTCGATGCTGCGCATGCTACGTATGTAGGATAGTTCCCGCCTCGATCAACATGAATATTCAAGAGAATCGAGACTTTCCCCGACCCTGCGTAATGAATATTCATGAAATAATAGGAATCTGGGCTCGCCGTGGTACGAAAAAATAAGACGCAGCCCGGACCCTCGTTAAGTGACGCAGATCGACGCGTTTCGACGCGAAATACGTCATCGGACCGCCCACAATCGGACCCATGGAGCTTGTCGTATTATATATATAGACTAGAAGGACCCGCGGAAAATCCGCGGGATTCTAGGGGGTGTAAATAGATACCGGTATATAAATTAAAACCACCAAGAACTGTATTTGCAAATTAGAGGAAACCATAAGTTCCCCACTCAACTTTATTTGCCATTTAGAGGATACCATAAGTTCCCGATAAGGCGTTGCACGGCGTACGTGCGCCCCATGAAGCTCAGGGTTTTAGGCATATACGGTCAGATGAGCCTCCAGGGGCCATCCTTAGAGCTTTTGGTGGGGTCCAGGGGGCAGAGCCCCGAAGCTCAGGGTTTTAAGTATTTAATTACGGTCAGATGAGCATCCAGGGGCCCTCCTTAGGGCCCTTGGTGGGGTCCAGGGGGCGGAGCCCCCGTAAGCTCAAGAGTTTTAGGCAGTTTTTACGGTCAGATGAGCATATTTTGATACTTCATTTTGTGACACTGGCAGTTGAGAAAAATCCGGGAAAATCATATCATTTTAGCAACATTTGTATATTACTGGTATCGAATAAGAAATTAACGACGTTTGAATTTTATTTGGGGGGTAACTGTCCCCCCATCAGTACGCCAGTGTTCAGGGGCTCATAACTTTTCACTCCTATAATAAAAACACACACGCTTTCCATCCTCTGACAATATTTCCACGATATGCGCATAACGCTATTATAAAATCCTCCATTAATTGTTAAATATAGGGGCCTGAGGAATGTTTAAGAAGTTTAATTCCTGTTTACTCTCCTTTTCTTTGAATGGAATGTAATTTTTATGTGATTCAATTCATTTTTTATTTTATTTTTGGTTAAAAATACAAACCATTTTTACTCCTTTACTGCTTTTTTTTTTTTTTGGGGGCGAAAATACGTTTGCCCCACACTTCCGCGCCCCTGCACTTGGGTATGAAAAATATACACACAAACAGGTTTTCACACCCCTTTCACTTTCTCCTCCTCCCCATAAACCAACACACAATTTTACACATGCATATATAGGACGTTTACACATCTACCTTACCACAAATATTCAGTTTAACACTATATAGCAGAGAGGGGATGAGAGACAGAGGTAGGGGAAATGGAAGCGAGGGAGGGGGAGAAATGGAAGGAAGAGAGAGAAAGAGGATGAAGAAAGAGAGGAGGAAAGAAGTATACTGTATGTATGAACATGAATGATAAATAGTACAGAAAGTGGAAGAGTGAGAATTAGAGAGTGATACATAGAGAGCGACATTAGAGAGATAAATAGAAAGAGAAAGAGAGAGGTGAAAAGAAAGAAAGAAAATTTAGTTTTATTTTGTATTGCTATTTTCTTATTTTATGTGCGAATTATAATTACTTTGCTTCAGCAACAACAACAAATATTTGATGGACACAAATTCACTCAAACACTCATAAGCAAATACCATCAATCATCACATACACATCATCTTGTTATTGATAGCTGAGTTATGTATGAAGGGTATATACAATAAATTTAGGTGTATAATGAAAATTTAACGACACAGTCATAGAAGTATATGTTTTAGTTTATTAAATAATGTTTGTATACTGTTATTATCAAACAGTATGATACATCATACATGTATATGAAAACATTAAACAATACTTTGGAAAAGCAAGAAATAGGCTGAGTATTATAATAATTGTTAAAAGTAGACATAAATAACAATTATCATTATCATGATGGTTTTTACTATGTTTAATTACATTTTTAATAAGTCAACAGTAATGATAGTTATATGCAGCTGCATAATGCACATTTAGTTCTGGTCGTAAGATTGAATTGTCATCTCAATCGCATTTGTCCTATGAAGAACTTGAACTCTATCTCCTTGCAGAGTAAGGTGATTCTTGACTTGTAGTTGGTGTTGACTGAAGGTCAGCTTGGAGCATTGGCATTGCAGGTTCTGGGTATTTTGTGTAATGGTCATGCGAAAAATGAAGTACTTGGCATCGCCCTTGACGTTGGGTTGCTAGTTGTTGGTGTTGAAGTCTTGGAGGACTGTAAATGAAATGAATGAAAAATAACAATACACAAATTATTGAACTATATAAACAGCACATAAATATTTTTTTCTTCAGTTTACATGATATGATGATATGACCCTACCCAATTCAAAATCAGAGGCTAACGAACGAAAGAGACAGAAATTTTTGGTCTAGGGCCGCCAAGCATTTCAGCGGCCGTCAGAAATCAGAACTACAGAGTACAGAGTAGTACAGTACATAATTGAGTCATAACTTTATAAGGCATTAAAGGCATCGTTTAGATGCACAGGCCAGCACTACGTGTTATCAGTGTCTGTGATATGGTGTAATATAGAAGCCCTAAAAAAAAATCACGCTTCAAAACGATCAAGAAGTGCCTCAAAAAAGTTAAAATCTTTGAGTGACCAATTTTACCATACTCGTTTTCCCAATAGACTGTAGTGTTATAATAAAACCGTTACGAAAGCGCAAAATTTGGTTTTGATTTCCAATCATAGTTATCTTGATAATCAGACAGGCGATCGGCTTGTAAAACTTGGGATGGGGTTCCTGGCCTGACTGACCTAAGGCTAAAGCCTAAACTAAAGGTTTATAATTATCATTGCAGCATGAGCTAAATCCAGGATTTTGTTTCAGAATCTGAGATCGCGGATCCCTATAAAAAGTATAAGGGATAAAAGTAAACTAAAGATGTGAGGGCCACTAACAATACACAAAGACCTCATGCATGCATGTTTCAACTTTAGAAATAGACCATACCACCAACAACAAACACGCCAAGCCCAAGGCCAGTGAGCTGAGCTAGTACGTGCATGCATGTTTACTATTCAGAGTCTACCAACCTGCTAACACGACCAACCACCACACACAGCACAGTGCAGCAGCGTCAACGCGTCATAGCGCATGCATCTAAATTTGTCTTAAGAAATGTTGACAACGTCAACAATACTCATTAATTTGTATAGAATGCAATTGATTTTGGAGTGTGTGAACTTACTGTTTACGAATTCTGCATCAACACTCAGTGCCCGTAATAGATGAAGTAGAGTTTAAATTGTGAGTCGATGTGATGAATCTCCGAAGGCGAAGTCGCAAAGGAACGACATGGATATGGCGATAGGGAAAAGCCCCAGCTAGCTAGCTATATTGGTTGCCAATTACACTATTGAAACTTATTTTGTTACTTTAAGCGTATATTCAATATAATCAGGATTATACAAATATATTACTAAATATTTCATTAAAATGTCATGTATTTGCTAAACATTTCAAATAAAAACAAAAACAAAATTTGTATTGCTAATTTTGGCAGACAATTAATGGATCGAGGTCGGACTGTGCTGCTCGAAAGTATAAGCTAGGTCGTTCCTTTTGCGTGATTATATATCTCCATTTTATCAAATTGTTATTGACTGTATAAACAGAATAAAAACATAATCGTAATTCTTTGAATATTTTTTGTTAGAATGATATCAAATTAGAATAAAAACAATTTTTTAGTGGCGATGGATTGAAACAGTTCGAGGCTCATGCATGCATGCAACAGGTCATGCATAATATTCATGGGCGTGTCTTATCGTTTTTTTACGATTTCCTGGTCGATGGCGGGACAGCATGGGTAAAGACCCGGACGTTGCTATATAGAATAGTTTTCCTCGTCCCCCGGGTCGGGTCCCGTCCCCTCGACCCGTCGTCCGGGAGGAGATAGCTCTACCGACGTCGAGCCCGGACCCTCGTTAAGTGACGCAGATCGACGCGTTTCGACGCGAAATACGTCATCGGACCGCCCACAATCGGACCCATGGAGCTTGTCGTATTATTATTATAGACTAGAAGGACCCGCGGAAAATCCGCGGGATTCTAGGGTGTAAATAGATACCGGTATATAAATTAAAACCACCAAGAACTGTATTTGCAAATTAGAGGAAACCATAAGTTCCCACTCAACTTTATTTGCCATTTAGAGGATACCATAAGTTCCCGATAAGGCGTTGCACGGCGTACGTGCGCCCCATGAAGCTCAGGGTTTTAGGCATATACGGTCAGATGAGCCTCCAGGGGCCATCCTTAGAGCTTTGGTGGGGTCCAGGCAGACCCCCGGAAGCTCAGGGGTTTTTAAGTATTTAATTACGGTCAGATGAGCATCCAGGGGCCCTCCTTAGGGCCCTTGGTGGTCCAGGCGGAGCCCCGTAAGCTCAAGAGTTTTAGGCAGTTTTTACGGTCAGATGAGCATATTTTGATACTTCATTTTGTGACACTGGCAGTTGAGAAAAATCCGGGAAAATCATATCATTTTAGCAACATTTGTATATTACTGGTATCGAATAAGAAATTAACGACGTTTGAATTTTATTTGGGGGGTAACTGCCCCCCATCAGTACGCCAGTGTTCAGGGGCTCATAACTTTTCACTCCTATAATAAAAACACACACGCTTTCCATCCTCTGACAATATTTCCACGATATGCGCATAACGCTATTATAAAATCCTCCATTAATTGTTAAATATAGGGGCCTGAGGAATGTTTAAGAAGTTTAATTCCTGTTTACTCTCCTTTTCTTTGAATGGAATGTAATTTTTATGTGATTCAATTCATTTTTTATTTTATTTTTGGTTAAACAATACAAACCATTTTTACTCTTTTACTGCTTTTTTTTTTGGTGGGGGTTTTTTTAAATACGTTTGCCCCCCACACTTCCGGCGCCCTGCACTTGGGTATGAAAAATATACACACAAACAGGTTTTCACACCCCCTTTCACTTTCCCTCCTCCTCCCCATAAACCAACACACAATTTTACACATGCATATATAGGACGTTTACACATCTACCTTACCACAAATATTCAGTTTAACACTATATAGCAGAGAGGGGATGAGAGACAGAGGTAGGGAAATGGAAGCGAGGGAGGGGGAGAAATGGAAGGAAGAGAGAGAAAGAGGATGAAGAAAGAGAGGAGGAAAGAAGTATACTGTATGTATGAACATGAATGATAAATAGTACAGAAAGTGGAAGAGTGAGAATTAGAGAGTGATACATAGAGAGCGACATTAGAGAGATAAATAGAAAGAGAGAGAGGTGAAAAGAAAGAAAGAAAATTTAGTTTTATTTTGTATTGCTATTTTCTTATTTTATGTGCGAATTATAATTACTTTGCTTCAGCAACAACAACAAATATTTGATGGACACAAATTCACTCAAACACTCATAAGCAAATACCATCAATCATCACATACACATCATCTTGTTATTGATAGCTGAGTTATGTATGAAGGGTATATACAATAAATTTAGGTGTATAATGAAAATTTAACGACACAGTCATAGAAGTATATGTTTTAGTTTATTAAATAATGTTTGTATACTGTTATTATCAAACAGTATGATACATCATACATGTATATGAAAACATTAAACAATACTTTGGAAAAGCAAGAAATAGGCTGAGTATTATAATAATTGTTAAAAGTAGACATAAATAACAATTATCATTATCATGATGGTTTTTACTATGTTTAATTACATTTTTAATAAGTCAACAGTAATGATAGTTATATGCAGCTGCATAATGCACATTTAGTTCTGGTCGTAAGATTGAATTGTCATCTCAATCGCATTTGTCCTATGAAGAACTTGAACTCTATCTCCTTGCAGAGTAAGGTGATTCTTGACTTGTAGTTGGTGTTGACTGAAGGTCAGCTTGGAGCATTGGCATTGCAGGTTCTGGGTATTTTGTGTAATGGTCATGCGAAAAATGAAGTACTTGGCATCGCCCTTGACGTTGGGTTGCTAGTTGTTGGTGTTGAAGTCTTGGAGGACTGTAAATGAAATGAATGAAAATAACAATACACAAATTATTGTACTATATTATAAACAGCACATAAATATTTTTTTCTTCAGTTTACATGATATGATGATATGACCCTACCCAATTCAAAATCAGAGGCTAACGAACGAAAGAGACAGAAATTTTTGGTCTAAAGCATTTCAGCGGCCGTCAGAAATCAGAACTACAGAGTACAGAGTAGTACAGTACATAACTGAGTCATAACTTTATAAGGCATTAAAGGCATCGTTTAGATGCACAGGCCAGCACTACGTGTTATCAGTGTCTGTGATATGGTGTAATATAGAAGCCCTAAAAAAAAATCACGCTTCAAAACGATCAAGAAGTGCCTCAAAAAGTTAAAATCTTTGAGTGACCAATTTTACCATACTCGTTTCCCCAATAGACTGTAGTGTTATAATAAAAACCGTTACGAAAGCGCAAAATTTGGTTTTGATTTCCAATCATAAATATCTTGATAATCAGACAGGCGATCGGCTTGTAAAAGTCATGGGATGGGGTTCCTGGCCTGACTGACCTAAGGGCAGCTAAAGCCTAAAGGTTTATAATTATCATTGCAGCATGAGCTAAATCCAGGATTTTGTTTCAGAATCTGAGATCGCGGATCCCTATAAAAAGTATAAGGGATAAAAGTAAACTAAAGATGTGAGGGCCACTAACAATACACAAAGACCTCATGCATGCATGTTTCAACTTTAGAAATAGACCATACCACCAACAACAAACACGCCAAGCCCAAGGCCAGTGAGCTGAGCTAGTACGTGCATGCATGTTTACTATTCAGAGTCTACTAACCTGCTAACACGACCAACCACCACACACAGCACAGTGCAGCAGCGTCAACGCGTCATAGCGCATGCATCTAAATTTGTCTTAAGAAATGTTGACAACGTCAACAATACTCATTAATTTGTATAGAATGCAATTGATTTTGGAGTGTGTGAACTTACTGTTTACGAATTCTGCATCAACACTCAGTGCCCGTAATAGATGAAGTAGAGTTTAAAATGTGAGTCGATGTGATGAATCTCCGAAGGCGAAGTCGCAAAGGAACGATATGGATATGGCGATAGGAAAAGCCCCAGCTAGCTAGCTAGCTATATTGGTTGCCAATTACACTATTGAAACTTATTTTGTTACTTTAAGCGGATATTCAATATAATCAGGATTATACAAATATAATAATAAATATTTCATTAAAATGTCATGTATTTGCTTAACATTTCAAATAAAAAACAAAAAACAAAATTTGTATTGCTGATTTTGGCAGACAATATTATAGGATCGAGGTCGGACGGTGCTGCTCAAAAATATAAGCTAGGTCGTTGCTTATGCGTGATTGTATATCTCCGTTTTATCAAATTGTTATTGACTGTATAAACAGAATAAAAACATATTCGTCATTTGTTGAATATTTTTTGTTAGAATGATATCAAATTAGAATAAAAACAATATTTTAGTGGCGATGGATTGAAACAGTTCGAGGCTCATGCATGCATGCAACAGGTCATGCATAATATTCATGGGCGTGTCTTATCGTTTTTACGATTTCCTGGTCGATGGCGGGACAACATGGGTAAAGACCCGGACGTTGCTATATAGAATAGTTTTCCTCGTCCCCCGGGTCGGGTCCCGTCCCCCCTCGACCCGTCGTCCGGGAGGAGATAGCTCTACCGACGTCGAGCCCGGACCCTCGTTAAGTGACGCAGATCGACGCGTTTCGACGCGAAATACGTCATCGGACCGCCCACAATCGGACCCATGGAGCTTCTCGTATTATATATATAGATCATATATGCTTCAAATATGTTCATTTGAACCAATTCATGACCCCATACCAAAACTTTGTAATAGGTCTTGAATTAACCCTAACCCTAACCCTAACCCTAAACTTTCCCATAGGCTCAACACGCACCTAACCCCAATCTGTGCCGCAGAAAAAAATAACGCATCCCGGAGTGGGGGCGGCCGGGGTGGGCCTGCACCAAACGTCCACATTTACTTTATTCGTCTGAGATCTGCGTATGTATGTACGTAGGCGCGCGTACGCAGCGCATTCAACGGACGTTGTTTCGAAGATGGCGGCCAGCTTGACGCTTCTCAACGGCAGGTTACTTAAAGATCTCTCTAATGAAGACCGGAGAGAAATATTGAAGAGATATGAAGCGTCATTTAAATCAGGGGATTCAAAAGCTCAGCTAGATGTGCATATTGAAAGGGTAAGGAATGGTGCACAGATATTGTTTCAACTTTGGTAAATTTTGTCGAGTCATGTTCATACCGTAGCCTGCCCAGTTACCGCTCCCCTGATACAAGTGGCTTATTAGACACAACGGCCGTCTTCCATCGCCCGAGTTTCTCCGGTGCGCAACAAAGGCATGCAACTGTCTTGCCTATTGCAGTATACACATTGCGAGGAACGTATTGTACCGGCCGTCACCCTCGTTGGGGGCGTCGACCGCATCGCCCCTACCTTCCTTCACGGCGAGCCTGGTATTGGTGGCCAGTGGCGTAATGAGCAAAAACGTTTGGGGCTGGCAGACAAAAATCCGCATCACCCCACTCTTACATGCAGCATGCAGGCCCGCTGAACGTTTTCAAAGTGGGTGGGGGAGGCTAAAGTATTTACGATCAGGTAGAGCGTATAGTGTAAATTGGCGGGTCTAGGGGCAAAGCCCCGCAGGGGTCAGGGGCAGAGTCCCGAAGCTCAGGGGGTATTGGCATTTAATTACGGTCAGATGAGCATATTTTGGTACCATATTCATGCCACTCGGGGGCGAATCTAGCTTTTTGCCAAGGGGGGGGTGACCAAATGACGATGCAGAGCATCGTCCACGAGCCGCGCGGCGAGGCTTTTTTGTGTTTGGCTATTTTGAACCCCGTAATTAAGTGATGTTTTCCTGGCATCTACTAACACAATGGAGACCATAAAAAGCAGTGCATGATAACGTCTTTTAAATCAAGTAACAGTTTAAACAGTTTGACCCAATGACGATGCGGAGCATCGTCCACGAGCCGCATAGCGGCGGCGATTTTTGTTGTTGCTATTTTGAACCCTCGCCCGTAAGTGATGTTTTCCTGGCATCTACTAACACAATGGAGACCATAGAAAGCAGTGCATGATAGCGTCTTTTTAAATCAAGTAACAGTTTAAACAGTTTGACCCAATGACGTTGCAGAGCATCGTCCACGAGCCGCGTAGCGGCGAGGCGATTTTTTTTTTTTTTGGGGGCTTTTTTGAACCCCCGTAAGTGATGTTTTCCTGGCATCTACTAACACAATGGAGACCATAAAAAACAGTGCATGATAACGTCTTTTTAAATCAAGTAACTTTTTTAACAGTATCTGTTTGACCCAATGACGATGCAGAGCATAAAAAGCAGTGCATGATAACGTCTTTTTAAATCAAGTAACAGTTTAAACAGTTTGCAGAGCATCGTCCACGAGCCACGTAGCGGCGAGGCGATTTTTTGTTGTTGCTATTTTGAACCCCCCGGCCCGTAAGTGATGTTTTCCTGGCATCTACTAACACAATGGAGGCCATAAAAAGCAGTGCATGATAACGTCTTTTTAAATCAAGTAACAGTTTAATACACAGTTGTATCCAGAGTTATAATGTGTTTGGTTAAGTTACCAGGGGGGTGTTTGATAAAGCTGTTCGTAAAGTTACGCATGACTTTACGAACGACTTGAATATGAAGTGCCAGAAAGGATGCCCAAAGTTTTTCCTGATGTTTTAACAAAGTGTGACTATATTTCCAATAATCTTGATTAAATTATGGCAAAAAATATACTTTGCATTAAAATGTTTGTAATAATAAGAATGTTAATCTACATCTGCACAGTTCAACTTTAGTTGATGCAGTTAAAAATGATTGAGCATCCCATTTGGCTTTTCATATTTAAGTCATTCGTAAAGTCATGCGTAACTTTACGAACAGCTTTATGAAACACCCCCCAGATGAGTTGAATATCTTCTCACAATATTTGCACTTGAAAAGTTTCTCTCCAGTGTGCGTTTTTTTTTTCTTTTTTTTTGGCGGCCCGAGGGGGGAGGTTTAAACCCCTAACCCCCGTAGATCCGCGCCTGACACTGGCGTGGGGTCCAGGGGGCTGAGCCTCCTGAAACTCAGGGATTTGAGGCATTTTATAACGGTCATTGAGCATTCAGGGGCCCCCCGTAGGCCCCCTGGTGGGGTCGAGGGGGCGGAAGCTCAGGGGTTTTAGGCATTTAATTACGGTCAGATGAGCATATTTTGATACCTATTTGTGACACTGGCAGGTCACTAATTGGCGTGGGGTCCAGGGGGCAGAGCCCCCGGAAGCTCAGGGGTTTTAGGCAATAAATTACTGTCAGATGAGTATCCAGGGGCCTGACTTAGGGCCATTGGTTGGGTCCAGGGGTTTTAGGCGTTTAATTACGGTCAGATGAGCATATTTTGATACCTTATTTGTGACACTGGCGACACTAATTGGCGTGGGGTCCAGGGGCGGGGTCCAGGGGGCGGAGCCCCGAACATCAGGGGTTTTAGGCATTTTATAACGGTCAGATAAGCATTCAGGGGCCCACCTTAGGGCCGCTGGTGGGGTCAAGGGGGCAGAGCCACCGGAAGTTCAAGGGTTTAAGGCATTAAATTACCGTCAGATGAGCATCTAGGGGCCGTTTTAGGGCCCGTTTTAGGGCCCTAGGTGGGGTCCAGAGGGCAGAGCCCCTGGTAGCTCAGGGGTTTTAGGCATTTAATCACGGTCAGATGAGCATATTTTGATAACCTATATTTGTGACACTGGCAGGTCACTAATTGGCGAAGGTCCAGGAGCGTAGCCCCGGAAGCTCAGGGTTTTAGGCATTAAATTACCGTTAGATAAGCATTCAGGGGCCCGCTTAGGGCCGTAGGTGGAATCCAGGGACAGAGCCCCGGAAGCTCAGGGTTTTAGGCATTTAATCACGGTCAGATGAGCATATTTTGATACCTCATAATTTTGTGACACTGGCAGGTCACTATTCTTTCTTTCTCTCTTTCTTTCTAATTTCTTTAGTATACTTTTTTCAAAAAGTGGGGCGGAGCTCGAGGCCCCGGAGCCCCATCGTTCTGCGGGCCCTGCCATGTAGGCCTCTAAATAAGCATATTTCTTGCCTGACTGTAAATTAAGTAATTTTTGATTTGCAACAAACGCATATAAAAGTATAATTTACTAAAAAGTGAGGAAAAATCTCGGAAAATTATGTCATTTCAGCAACATTTGTAAATCACTGGTATCGAATTAGAAATGAACCACGTTTGAATTTTATTGTGACACTAGCAGGACACTAATTGGCTCCCCATCAGTACGCCAGTGCCCCCGACCTACACCTCGTTGGCGGGAAAATCGCAACTGATCTCCCTTACCTATCTTCTTTCTTCTTTCCTTACCTTTCCCTCCCCTTCCCTTTCCCTTCCCTTCCTTCTCTCTTTAGGTTTGCTATAGGGGGAGGCAATTAAGGGCCTTTCGCCCCGATCCACATGTTGTTGGCGATATTAATCGCAACTGATCTCCCTTCTTTTCACCCTTTTCTTTTCTTCTTCCTCTTTTTTGTTCCCTTTAGCTATCCTCTTTCCATTTCCTCTCTTTTTGGCCGGGGGGGGGGAGAGGCAAGGGCATTTGGCCCTCCCGATCCACAACTTGTTGACGGAAAATTGCAACTGATATCCGCCCTTCTTTTCTTTTCTTCTTCCTCTTTTTTCCTTCCCTTTATCTCCTCTTTTCCTTCTTTCTTTCCCTTTCCTTCCTTCTCTCTTATTTTTTTTTGATGGGGCAACAGCCTGGGAGGCAAGGCCATTTCGCCCCCCTGTCCCCGCTCTCCTTCTCTTTCCCCCATTTTTTCTTCTTCCTCTTCTTTCTTTCCCTTTCTCTCCTCTTTCCCTTTCCCTTCTTTTCCTTCTCTCTCTCTCTCTCTTTAACATGTAATTGTGAACCAAATTTTATGTAAAGCCACATAACTTTCTCATTTCTTGACGAATTCCATATTCTCCAAAAGAGATATAAAGAGCTTTTTTATTCCTTTTGATCATTTAAATGATTTTTCAATTCGTTTTTCAGTTTTCGAAAAATTGCAAAAAGACAAGATGAACAATATACTAGTTAAGTATGTACATTACTATAAAAAAACATTTTTACTCCCTAAAACTAAAACATATCTGTAATAGTATTAAAAGTAGTGCGGTAAGAATTGATGGTGCTCCGCACAAAGAGTAGAGCCTAAATAAAAAAATTGATCAATTTTTCCCTGAAATTATGCAAGAAAATATTTTTAATTAATTTTTTCCATATTAATTTTTTTTTTTGGACGAATAGCGCATCTATAAAATTTGTAATTGTGAAACATAATTTAGGTTTTAGTTTCCTTCATAATTTCAAATTTTTTGATGAAAATTATAGATGAATGCTATAAAATTGATTATTTAACAAATTTTTTTCGTTTTTTGTTGAAATAAAAGGAAATTTAGTTTTGGAAACTAAAACATTGCATGGTGAAATTTAAGGCATCTCTATAGAATGCGTATGAATGAATGGGAGATTGTATTTGTGAACCAGCGCTCGGGTCAATTCATACACCTAGTTTGACCATACATCTGTTTTATTTTTGCTAAAAGGCTACTCTGAAAAATCAAACAGACGTTAGATTTTGCTTTTATAGGATTTTAAAACCATATTTTCCCACTTTTATGTGTTAAAAATCTATTTGGAAAAAGGGTTATTTCTAATGTGTTAAAAATACGCCCTCTTTTGGTCGAATGTGATGAGTTCACGTGTAAACATATGGGCTCAAAAGCGAGTACATTTGTCACAATTCTGAACCGAGTTGGAGTGGAACAGTGTGTCTAATATTACACCAAAATCATGATAGACACATGCAAGGAAGTCGGTAGCCATCATTTTGTTTAGTCATCGTATTCGACTTCAAGCTCTGATCAACAACTTTGGTAAGCAATTTGTAAATGATCGATAAGATCTTCGTCTTTTCTGTGATGTGTGTGTTGTGAATATAACGTAGATCTAATCAGCAAGCTCCCCAGAACTCCGGCAGAGGGAAGCTGCTGTTCGAAGAGAGTACGCGAGCGCATAGATCACCAGTTCACGTCGTTTGTTTGATAAACAGGTTGTTTATCCGGACATTCAGGCTGAGAACAGTTGATTTTAAACAGTAATTTAGTAGATTACTCGGCATAACTTCAGAATTCCCCACAATTCATGCCAATAGGGGCCAATAGGGTTTATGTACATAAACGTCATAGACCTAGGGTTAGGGTTAGGGTTAGGGTTAGGTTAGGCCTTAGGGTTCGGATAAGGTTGAGTGTTAATTAAGAAACATAATTCTTCAGATTTAGCTGCATTCATGTAGCATTGGGTAACCTAAGATTTCTCTTTATTTAATACAGAGCCTATATTAGGTGAGTGCCCCCTTTACCCCCTTGCTACACCAATCACATTTCCCTACTCTCTAGACTGAGAGTTCGGACTAAAATTAAAGATTTGTATTCTCTTTATTTATTACAGAGCCTGTATAAGGTGAGCCCTCCCCCCACCATCCATTCCCCATTTCATACAGAGCCTGTATTAAGCAGGCCCTTGCCCCCATTCCCCCATTCCTGTACTCTTTCTCGACTAAGAATTCCACTAAAATTAAAGATTTGTATTATCTTTATTTAATACAGAGCCTGTATAAGGTGAGCCCTCCCCCAATTCCCCATTTAATACAGAGCCTGTATTAAGCAGGCCCTTGCCCCCATTCCCCCATTCCCCCATTCCCCCATTCCCTACTCTTTCTTGACTAAGAATTCCGACTAAAATCAAAGATTTGTATTATCTTTATTTAATACAGAGCCTGTATCAAGCAAGCCCTCCCCATTCACCACTTAATACAGAGCCTGTATTAAGCAGGCCCTGCCCCAAACCCCCATTCCCTACTCTTTCTCGACTAAGAATTCGACTAAAATTAAAGATTTGTATTCTCTTTATTTATTACAGAGCCTGTATAAGGTGAGCCCCCTTTACCCCTGGCAAGGCCAATCACATTTCCTTACTGTTTCTCGACCGACTGAAATTAAAGATTTGTATTATCTTTATTTAATAGAGAGCCTGTATTAGGTGAACCCCCCACCCCCCCATCCATTCCCCATTTCATACAGAGCCTATATTATGTGAGCCCCCCCCTTTACCCCCTGGCTACGCCAATCACATTTCCCTACTCTCTAGACTAT
The DNA here is from genome assembly GCA_037976565.1 of Mesocentrotus franciscanus. Taxonomy (NCBI): domain Eukaryota; kingdom Metazoa; phylum Echinodermata; class Echinoidea; order Camarodonta; family Strongylocentrotidae; genus Mesocentrotus; species Mesocentrotus franciscanus. The sequence continues at coordinate 21,173,984 of CP137676.1, forward strand.
AAGAGTTCCGACTAAAATTAAAGATTTGTATTCTCTTTATTTATTACAGAGCCTGTATAAGGTGAGCCCCTCCCCTCCCCCTCCCCCTTCACCCCTTCCTAGGCCAATCACATTTCCTTACTGTTTCTCGACCGACTGAAATTAAAGATTTGTATTATCTTTATTTAATAGAGAGCCTGTATTAGGTGAGCCCCCTTTACCCCCTGGCTACGCCAATCACATTTCCCTACTCTCTAGACTATGAGAGTTCGACTAAAATTAAAGATTTGTATTCTCTTTATTTATTACAGAGCCTGTATAAGGTGAGCCCCCCCCATTCCCCATTTAATACAGAGCCTGTATTAAGCAGGCCCGCCCCATCCCCCATTCCCTACTCTTTCTCGACTAAGAATTCCGACTAAAATTAAAGATTTGTATTATCTTTATTTAATACAGAGCCTGTATAAGGTGAGCCCCCTTTACCCCTGCCTAGGCCAATCACATTTCCTTACTGTTTCTCGACCGACTAAAATTAAAGATTTGTATAATAGAGAGCCTGTATTAGGTGAGCCCCCTTTACCCCCTGGCAACGCCAATCACATTTCCCTACTCTTTCTCGACTATGAGAGTTCGGACTAAAATTAAAGATTTGTATTCTCTTTATTTATTACAGAGCCTGTATAAGGTGAGCCCTCCCCCCCATCCATTCCCATTTAATACAGAGCCTGTATTAAGCAGGCCCTTGCCCCATTCCCCCATTCCCTACTCTTTCTCGACTAAGAATTCGACTAAAATTAAAGATTTGTATTCTCTTTATTTAATACAGAGCCTGTATAAGGTGAGCCCTCCCCCAATTCCCCATTTAATACAGAGCCTGTATTAAGCAGGCCCTTGCCCCCATTCCCTACTCTTTCTTGACTAAGAATTCCGACTAAAATTAAAGATTTGTATTATCTTTATTTAATACAGAGCCTGTATAAGGTGAGCCCCCCTTTACCCCTGGCAACGCCAATCACATTTCCTACTCTTTCTCGACTGAGAGTTCGGACTAAAATTAAAGATTTTTTCTCTTTATTTAAAACAGAGCCTGTATTAAGCAAGCCCCTCCCCATTCACCACTTAATACAGAGCCTGTATTAAGCAGGCCCTTGCCCCAAACCCCCTCATTTCCCTACGCTCTCGGCCATAATAGTTCTGACTGAAATTAAAGATTTGTATTCTCTTTATTTAGTACAGAGCCTGTAAAGGTGAGCCCCCCCATTCCGACTTTAATACAGAGCCTGTTTTAAGTAGGCCCTTGCCCCAAACCCCCCATTCCCTTACTCTTTCTCGACTAAGAATTCGACTTAAATTAAAGATTTGTATTCTCTTTATTTATTACAGAGCCTGTATAAGGTGAGCCCCCCTTTACCTCCTGGCAAGGCCAATCACATTTCCTTACTGTTTCTCGACCGACTGAAATTAAAGATTTGTATTATCTTTATTTAATAGAGAGCCTGTATTAGGTGAGCCCCCCCCCATCCATTCCCCATTTCATACAGAGCCTATATTATGTGAGCCCCCCCCTTTACCCCCTGGCTACGCCAATCACATTTCTACTCTCTAGACTATAAGAGTTCCGACTAAAATTAAAGATTTGTATTCTCTTTATTTATTACAGAGCCTGTATAAGGTGAGCCCCCTCCCTCCCCTCCCCTTTACCCCTGGCAAGGCCAATCACATTTCCTTACTGTTTCTCGACCGACTGAAATTAAAGATTTGTATTATCTTTATTTAATAGAGAGCCTGTATTAGGTGAGCCCCCCATCCATTCCCATTTCATACAGAGCCTATATTATGTGAGCCCCCTTTACCCCCTGGCGCCAATCACATTTCCCTACTCTCTAGACTATGAGAGTTCCGACTAAAATTAAAGATTTGTATTCTCTTTATTTATTACAGAGCCTGTATAAGGTGAGCCCCCAATTCCCATTTAATACAGAGCCTGTATTAAGCAGGCCCTTGCCCCATTCCCCATTCCCTACTCTTTCTTGACTAAGAATTCGACTAAAATTAAAGATTTGTATTATCTTTATTTAATACAGAGCCTGTATAAGGTGAGCCCCCTTACCTCCTTGCAAGGCCAATCACATTTCCTTACTGTTTCTCGACCGACTGAAATTAAAGATTTGTATTATCTTTATTTAATAGAGAGCCTGTATTAGGTGAGCCCCATCCATTCCCCATTTCATACAGAGCCTATATTATGTGAGCCCCCTTTACCCCCTGGCTACGCCAATCACATTTCCTCTCTAGACTATGAGAGTTCCGACTAAAATTAAAGATTTGTATTCTCTTTATTTATTACAGAGCCTGTATAAGGTGAGCCCTCCCCCCCCATTCCCCATTTAACACAGAGCCTGTATTAAGCAGGTCCTCGCCCCCATTCCCCCATTCCCCCATTCCCTACTCTTTCTTGACTAAGAATTCCGACTAAAATCAAAGATTTGTATTATCTTTATTTAATACAGAGCCTGTATAAGGTGAGCCCCCCCTTTACCCCTGGCAACGCCAATCACATTTCCTACTCTTCTCGACTGAGAGTTCGGACTAAAATTAAAGATTTGTATTCTCTTTATTTAATACAGAGCCTGTATTAAGTGAGCCCTCCCCATTCACCATTTAATACAGAGCCTGTATTACAGGCCCTTGCCCCAAACCCCCTTTCATTTCCCTACTCTCGACCATAAGAGTTTGACTGAAATTAAAGATTTGTATTTCTTTATTTATTACAGAGCCTGTATAAGGTGAGCCTCCCCCATTCCCATTTAATACAGAGCCTGTATTAAGTAGGCCCTTGCCCCAAACCCCCCATTCCCGTACTCTTTCTCGACTAAGAATTCGACTAAAATTAAAGATTTGTATTCTCTTTATTTATTACAGAGCCTGTATAAGGTGAGCCCCCTTTACCCCTGGCAAGGCCAATCACATTTCCTTACTGTTTCTCGACCGACTGAAATTAAAGATTTGTATTATCTTTATTTAATAGAGAGCCTGTATTAGGTGAGCCCCCCCCCATCCATTCCCCATTTCATACAGAGCCTATTACATGTGAGCCCCCTTTACCCTGGCAACGCCAATCACATTTCTACTCTCTAGACTATAAGAGTTCGACTAAAATTAAAGATTTGTATTCTCTTTATTTATTACAGAGCCTGTATAAGGTGAGCCCCCCTCCCTCCCCCCTCCCCTTTACCCCTTCCTAGGCCAATCACATTTCCTTACTGTTTCTCGACCGACTGAAATTAAAGATTTGTATTATCTTTATTTGAGAGCCTGTATTAGGTGAGCCCCCTTACCCCCTGGCTACGCCAATCACATTTCCCTACTCTAGACTATGAGAGTTCGACTAAAATTAAGGATTTGTATTCTCTTTAATTATTACAGAGCCTGTATAAGGTGAGCCCTCCCCCCCCCCATTCCCCATTTAATACAGAGCCTGTATTAAGCAGGTCCTCGCCCCCATCCCCCCATTCCCGTACTCTTTCTCGAGTAAGAATTACGACTAAAATTAAAGATTTGTATTATCTTTATTTAATACAGAGCCTGTATAAGGTGAGCCTCACCCCCTGCCTAGGCCAATCACATTTCCTTACTGTTTCTAATCGACTAAAATTAAAGATTTGTATAATAGAGAGCTTCTATTGGGTGAGCCCCTTACCCTGGCAACGCCAATCACATTTCCCTACTCTTCTCGACTATGAGAGTTCGGACTAAAATTAAAGATTTTATTCTCTTTAATTATTACAGAGCCTGTATTAGGTGAGCCCCCTTTGAATTCTCCTGCCTAGGCCAATCACATTTCCTTACTGTTTCGACCGACTGAAATTAAAGATTTGTATTATCTTTATTTAATAGAGGGCCTGTATTAGGTGAGCCCCCTTTACCTCCTGGCAAGGCCAATCACATTTCCTTACTGTTTCTCATTAGTGTCCCTTTTCACCTATGATAATTTCTTTTTTAACAATGATACGTGCCCCTTTCCCTTTCTGATAATGATCAGTGGCGTAGATCCTTACTTAACCTATTGTTCAGGGTGACCAACTGCGCATGGAGGTGTTACACTCTAGCTACTATGAAAGGTTGCATTTTTTAGGTGTGGATCAAGTAGGTAGCTTCCCGCCAGACTTAGGCCTAAAAAAATTATTAATTACATAACGGGTCACTGAAAATTAGGTAGGTAGGGCGATTTTTTTTTTTTTTTTTTTTTTTTTTTTTTTTCTTGTTGTTGTTGTTGTTGTTGCTTATATTTCATACATGAAATTAGCTATTCATACACATACATACATACAGTGGCGATAGGTCCTCAGACCTTGGGGATGATCTGATGAGAGGGCCAGGGGTAGACCACAATATGTTCAAATAACTCCACGCACACACACAATAATATATATGGACACACACACTGTGTGAGCAAAGTGAGCACCAAATTTACCTCCGTGAACTGAACGCCATAGGACGCCATGTTGGGGATACAATCTTACGGTATATGGCGTACCTGTCCGCTGCACTCGGCGCCGCGAGCTGGCCCAAACACGGCGCTGCAAAGCCCAGAACGAAAAGCAACAAACATCCGGTTTTCCCCACTGCGATATCGATATTTACGCAATCGCAATCGGATAAAAAAAAATAAAAAAGCGTAGGGTCGGCGATAAAAATAGGGTCGGGCGGGTTACGCCAAGTCAACAATTTTTTTTTTTAGGCCTTAGTCCGAACTCTATTTTTCTTTTCAGCAGTGAATACAAAAATGGAGTAAGATGATGATATCAATATAAAGGTGTACTTGTAGTCTATATATATATATATATATAGATATATACCAATCTCATAAGGCAAGTCATCTGTACTAGTTTGGATTTTATTGAAATAACACAATTTGTTTATGACAATGTGAGTTTCATTATGGTTTCTTTACAGATCCTGCAACATGTACATGTAGAGCCGTTCTTACCAAACAGCACGAGGCCTTTCATCTGGTAGTTCTGTCTTCAAGCCGTCACTCTTCGTCTATCAAGTGGTGTTAAAATTAGTGCTCAGCTTTTACAGGCCAAACTAATCTGCAATCACAGATGTGTGCTAATTCCCTTGCTCCAAGTTATCGCAGTTGACCAGTATTTGAAAACTTCTTGGGTGGTATTCTGAGCATGATTTTATCTCTAAAATCTTTTATTTTATCTTTATAAAATATTCTTCTGAGACCACTTTTTATCTCAGATTTTATCTTTCATTTTATCGCAATTTCATACTTCTCACTGAAGGTGATCTATCAATAAGATTAGAACCATTTCAATACATTATTGTGAACACCGTATGTGTATAACGTCTCTAGTAACTTGCGATGGTTCATGGAATCAAATCAAATCCATTAGTCTACCACTATCCATATTACTGTATAAGTAGTCACTAACATATGCCAATGCAGTATTAGTGGAATAACCCTTCCGGAAACTTGACTGGCGAGGAGTAAACAAGTCTGAATCCAACAAATAGTCATGTAACTAGGTGCACAGTCTTTTCTAAACACCTTCATGATTGTTGGTAGGATCGTTATCAGATGATATTCACATTGTCCTTGTTCCCACGTTTGTGAATGGGGGTAACCCTGGCCTGCTTCTATTCTTCAGGAATTACTCCAAATTAGAGAGATATATTAAAAAGTTTGGTGATTGTTTTTTTACTAATGATAGGTGCAGCCAATTTTAATAACATATAATGAAAGGAAACCTCACCCCAAAGAATAAGTGTAGGTATTCTGAAAAATAAGATGTATTCCTGCCCTTTGATGTACATTATGCCTTATGAAAATGTACAAGAGATATATAAATGAAGATATTCTTGGCATGATGTGATGCCTTTTAGCATGACTTTCTTGAAATGTGACGTACCAGTTAAAGCTGAACGTGTATCATGCACCAAGCTTTAGTTGGAAAGACTTGTAGATTAATGGGCAAGAATCTAATAAATCTCTCAGAATAAGTCGAAAGTTATTTCTTGGGGTGAGGTTTCCTTTAAATATCATCTAAGCCTGTTGCCTCATCAATGTTTACAGATTTTCAGTCTTTAAGCACAAAATCTCATGTCACATCAACAAAAGAAAAGCCATTATGAGCAATGTCAGCTTGATTTTTAAAAGAAAGGTGTATATTCTGTAGGGGGCAGGGGACACGCCCTCAATTTTTAGGGGATTGTCCCACCCTGAAAATTTGAAAAGTGCCCCAAAAAAAAAAAAAAAAAAAATGTATAGCAAATACTGACTAAAGGCTGCAACACACTTTTAGGCTCTGGAGGGCCCAAGAGTGCAGCGTTTAGACAAATAAAAATGCAAAATCTTCTCACTCGGTAGCTACGCTCCCTCGCATAATATCCTTCAAAATGTACAAGTAACTACCGAGAAAAGTGAAGTGTGAACAAAGTATATTGCTTGTTTTTATACTATAGTTTTGCTAAGGAATGTAATTTTTTAATACAACAAAACTTCAAAAACCTGTGAGGGGGTAGTCACTTCCATCACCTTCACCCCTCTCGTTCACTCTGCTCCTCGCACTTGCGTACTGATGTAAAATTCAAACGTGGTTTATTTCTAATTCGATACCAGTGATTTACAAATGTTGCTGAAATGGAATGATTTTTCCTGAGCTTCCGGGGCTCTGCCTGGACCCCACCAAGGGCCCTAAGGCGAGCCCTGGTTGCTCATCTGACCGTGATGAAATGCCTAAAGCCCCTGAGTTTCCGGGGCTCTGCCCTGACCCCACCAGGGCCCTAAGGCGGGTCCCTGGATGCTCATCTGACCTTAATTAAATGCCTAAACCCCTGAGTTTCAGGGGCTCTGCCCTGGACCCCATGTCAATTTACGCTCCACTTGCTTCGCTAGCTTTGCTCTACCTGATCGTAAATACTTTAGCCCCCAAATTTGAAAAACGTTTCGCAGGGCCTGCATGTAACATGTAAGAGTGGTGGTGATGCAGATTTTTTTCTGCCCCCAAACGTTTTTGCTCATTACGCCACTGCTCCTCGCCCTCGTAGGGGTATTTGGAAGCAGCCTAACTCCTAATTGATGCAAAGAACTGATTGAAAGCATTGGCAAATATGAGAGGTTCGGTCTTAGAACAAGCATGTAGGTTTAAGCTAGTGGGTACACCATGTGTTGAGTTAGGGGTAAGAATCTTGAGAACTTTCCATAATTCAGAAGGGTTACTCTTGTTAGATAAGATTTGCTTGGCAAGTTTTAAAATGCCTCCAAGCTTTAAAATGTTGCCGAGCTTGTGGATGGTTTGATTTATCAGCCTTTTGCTAAGTTAATCTCTCTCATGAGACAAACTAACAAATTCATTGGTAACCCAGGGTGTCTTTAGCCCTTTGACTAGTTGGATATATTTGTCACAACACAGTGGTACTTAGGAAAACTAGTAATGGCTGGATTGTTGTTACTCAATTAATTCTTAAATGGGTATAATTGTATAGTTTGGATACACTTTTGCACTAGTTTAACACTAGTTTAACACTATTTTAAAATTAGGAATTAGAATTTTGGAATTTCAAATTACATAACGTTCCACTGGCAGAGTATACAGGTACATTTTCTTTGGTCTTCAGAATATAACATGTAGCTGTGTAGCAAATGATTATTTGTACTAGCTCTCTCAAGATATTTTTTTGGCGTGCATGTAATTGAATAGCCCTCAAAAGTCTAATTTTGATACATCATTTGTGTAGAGATGGATTGGATTTAATAAGCAGAAGCTAAAAGCATGCTGATCATGTTGCCTACCAAAATCACCTTATAATCAGCAGATAATAGAGCATCACCCAAATAAATGTAAATATGTTTACTCAAATTGGTAAAGTATATTTGGTACTTGGTAGTGCCTTGTATCCTGTGGAAATGCACTATAAATCCAATCCTTGTATCCTGTGGAAATGCACTATATACATCCAATTACATGTACATGTGTATATGCATTATTATTGGTAGTAGGAGTATAATTGCTATTATTGTTGTTATCATAATTATTATTATAATTATTATTATTATTATTATTATTACCGGTATTGTTATTGTTAAACAGAAAATGTTGCCAATAAATTTCAATCATGGTATTATTAAACCTTTTTTGTAATACAAATTGTTTCATGCTCACTTAAGACACATATCTTGAGAGTATAAGCAATTGCATGGTACACTGTTGTTATAAATTGAAAATGAAGAAAGCACATTTTATTATATATTTCAAAGAATGATGAGTTTTATATCTCACAATAAATACAGTATCAAAGGGAAGATTTTACATCTAATAATTTTTGTTTGTTCTCTATTTCCCTCTTCTTAATATCTGGTCAAAGACCAGCCATGTATAGTGCTTGTCAAAAGTGTTGGTACTTATGTCACACATACTGACCTTTTGTAATATTTAAAAAAACATTGTTATAGGTTTAGATACAAAATGAAGATAATGTTTATAGAAATTTTTTGCTATTTATAAGTGTATTTTGCCGTCGTTGGGATAACTTAAAAGATCACATTGACAAAAATGTGCCTCATATTGCTTGTCAATTAATACATACTTTTGTTAAAATTCATAGAAAAATGAGGCGTACATTAAAAATTCTTCACATATCCCATAGCTTGTTTTGGTTATTATCTTTTGATATCAATATACTGTATCTAACATGTTCCCATGATTAGTTTCAGTATAATTGTTTACTGTTTAATATCCTCTCTTGGACTACAACTGGAAAATGACTTTGTTTTATATTTTGATATAGTGTATGGATATTTCTTTTTTGTTTCACTCTCCCTCTATATTTCTACCAATTACTCTCTTTCTCTGTCTCTCTCTCTTTGCCACTCTCCCTCTCTCTTGCTTACTTGCTTTTTCTTTTTGTCTCTACCTGTCTATAGTAATCACTCTCTTTCTCTTCCTTTATCTATTTTTTCTCCCTTTTTGCCTTAGCTTTTCTTTCTCATTCTGTCAAAGTATATATCTCTTTCTTCTCTCTTTCTCTCCTTTTCTCTCTACTCTCTCTTTCTTTTTGGTGCAATAATCTATATGTTTATTTTGCTACAAATTTGTTATGATATGCTTGTAAATTATGAATATGTAATAACCGACTGTATTGTTCTTTTCCCCAACTTGTATTGCTTTACATGATGCATGTATATCCAACTTAATCCAGCTGCCTAGCGGCCATGTGTGTTTATTATTTTATACATGTACATACAATTTCAATCAATCAATCGGTCTCTTTAGGGATAAGTTAAAACAAAGATATGTTCATGTATATTAACAATGTTTTTGTACTGTATTTGTATGTGAGAGAAAATAATGGTAACATAACATATTCACATTATAATTATTTAATCATAATATATGATAGTAACATTGCATGCTTTGATATGTAGGGAAGACTGTGGTGATTGTGGCCCTGGTTCATTTTCAATGACCCACTAATACGTTACCTAAAGTTAGTTTTTATGCATGTAATAAACAAGCATAAAAATTAGCTTTTTAACATATCTCACTATTTTCTACAAAAAAATAAATCAATTATCATGAAGGTCATAACTTGTGATTCATATATTGATTGTATTATTAAGTTAGTAGAGTTCAATCATTATTTCCTGATGTTTCCCTGAAACATCTTTATTATCAAATATATATTTTTGTCATGTTATTTATGTTTTTGCTATTTTTTTAAATAGTAAATAAATTTAATTTGAAAGTGAAATCTGAATATGAAATTTTTGCCCCTTTGTCTACGAGTTGGTAATTCTTTGTTGCATCACTCAAGAATAAATTTGTTCGGTACATGCCCAGCTGAACTATTCATGCTATCAAATACTAAAAATAAGCCATTTAGCTCAAACTTTTGAGAAAAGGAGGGATCAAATCTTCGGCAATACAAAATTTGTTAGCTGGAAAGTGTAATGTCAACTTTACCCTTTGAGGTGTAATGTCATTAATTTAAGTCATTAAGATAATATTAAGATAATATTGATTGAAACTAGACTGTCATTCATTGTATCTACTTGTGAAATTAATTTAACTTAAAGAGCCAATGTTTTCGTCACTCGACACTACTTGCAAAAGCAGCACTCACAGCCCATCATCTCATCCCCTAACAAACACACAACCACCAACAAATATTAAATCCATATGCCGCTCTTTTTCACTTTATTTTTATGCATGTATTAATTTTAATCTCATGTATTTCTCATTTGTCTTCCTCATCTTCCTCTTTATTTAACCATTTCTTTTTCTCCCATATTTTTAAAGGTGTTCTCTCTTCTACTTCCTTTCCTCCACTTTTCAAAAGGGGTTGTGTTGCATACAGTGTAGTAGTAGTAGTACATGTATTTTAATTTTTTGTCCTGGGCAGGTGAGATTTGAACAATGACAAGCCACATGCCTCAGTTTGATCATAGCTTTGAGCTTTATTACATGCATTATTCACAATGCAAGGAAAGAAATTTGAGAAATGCACAAAACCTTTTGTGACTCTCTTCAAAATAAATACACAAATAACGGCACTGTATGTATATAGATATATACATGTACACACAATGGTATCACATAGCATTTGAACCTAATAATGAATTACACTGTTATTAAATACACGTATATACAAAAGTGAATTTGTTGGTCCCAGTTATTTGTTTCTACATGTTTTTTAGGCAGCTTAGCCCTCATACTCCTGGAAAAACAAAGCTTTTGATATAACAAGATAATATAATGAAGTAAATACACATTTCGGATGGTATTCTGAGTTACATGTATTTGTATATTTATCTTGAAATGCTTTTAAAATAAATTTTGGCATACACATGTACAAATCATAAAAACCTGTTTACCTTTTCCGAGAAATTTAGCAATATAGTCTAAATTCACTAGGTAAGTTACATCATGGGAAGTTGGGATCAATAAAGTATTCTGACTCAACTTTAAATCCATGACTGCTAAGGAGCAGCAATGTATATGATAAAACATGTAGACCACAATGAAAGCCCATCATAATGAACTTGAATGTACATATAACAAGATAATTAACCTGGTCGTAAATCTTTGTAAACTATGATTATCTTTAACCATAAATATGCCTCATATAATAACATAATTACCATTGTTCCAAGCTCCCTCTTATATTTGACATACATTTTGATCAGTGTTCTAAAGTAGCTATCATCTTGTAATAAATAGTCCATATACTATTGAAATAAATTTGTATAGATTTAAAGATACTATGTCCCTTTGCAGCCAACATCAAATTCTGTAGAACTTTGCAGGAATTATGAATATGTCATGTATGTCCTATCTGTGAAATTTAAACGTTAGCAGTGTCCTAATATTCAAATTATGCAAGGAAACCCGTTTACTTGCTAGACTTCACTGTCAGACACTATTGAGTGACTGACTGGCTTTTTTCTTCTTTGGTAATAACATACATAAAATGAGCTGTAAAGGGTACATGAGCATTTGTCTACATCAATAACCCACTTCTTGTAATGGCCAAAATTAAACTGATTGAATCTTTGCGCAGCACAAAACGTACGACCATTCGGTACAATGGTCTGAAAATCAGACTATTACTTACTGTATTGCTATCACTTAAGTCGATTCGACAACTAATAGTTGTTATTTTCCCACTTAAAGACATTTTCAAGCCCCTTTTTTAGGGAAGTTCTAAATTAGTATTATCTTTCAAATGCCGTTGGAATTTAACCTTTTCATTTTTTGGGCCTGCAAATGGGACATAGTACCTTTAAACCAGAAACAAAGTGAAAAATAAATTGTGCTGATACATGTACATGTGTATTGCTAAGCTGAAGTCCATCGTCCATTAGTCAACCTTAATAATTACAACATGGGAAATTCAAATACAGTTTATCTCAAATAGAAAAACATAACCGGAAAATTTAGAAATTGATCTCAAGGTACACTCAACAAATGAATACATGTATATGAAATATGAATAAATAAAAATATGAATTGGCTTGTCCTGGCATGTTCACGAACAAGTTTACCTGTGTTTCGCCTGGACATCATCCTTTAGCACCAAGAATTGCACAATACCATTGAGGATTTAGCTGTACGCTTGCACCTCAAATATTGCGCACATGTAGATCATTAAGTTATTAAATCTAGTGAAATTCCATTAGCTCTTTGAATGAATACATTAAAAACTTCTATATGAATCAAATAACAATTGCTGCATTCAAACACTGACGAAACTGTAAGTTTGCATGTATAAAAAAGAAGAAAATATCAATTTCATATTTTAATCTAAATGATTGAAATTTAAAAATTCATGGTTCCTGTCCAAATCCCTACATTGTTATTAATGTGCAAGTTTCCCTATCCAAAATCCAACATTGAAGGGGAATTAACCTCTCGACTATAACGCATTACCATGACATGACATGAGAGTAAAACAATGTTTCATTTGATATAAAAAGCATTGCTGTAGGCCAAATAATATCGTCTTGCAAGTACATATTTACGACGTCGTCTGCTCCCAAGGAAACTACCCTTTGTCGAAATTTCCTTCAAAACTTCCGGTTGTGACGTATCACAAGGAGAACTGATGTAGAGCGCAGCGCGTGCGTTATATGCAATACACGTCAAACATGGTGTACTGCCAAGTGTTTGGTTGTAATAATTGTTCCTCGAAAAAGGGAAACCGTTTCATCGGTTTCCAGACCAACACAATAGCAGTGAAATATTCAAGCTATAGGTAGCAGCTCTGAAGGTGGAGAAATTTCTGGACAAAAGGACAAGTACGACAGGAAAACGATGTGATCTGCAGTGATCATTTTACAGTTTACAGCAGGGAAACGTACATACGCAATAGCGGTCGAATCCATGCGATACGTCACAGAACGGGCCGTGCGCAAACACAATGGCAACGTTCTGAAAATTCTCAGAGCCACGAAAGACCAAGGATTCTGAAGAAGAGTTAACATCCTCCCTTTCGTCAAATGTATGATGTTTTATATTTTTCAGATAATGTTTTAAATGGCCTACAAACTGAAATGAACATGAAGTTTGAGGTTAATTTCCTTTAACAGACAACCACTCTAAAAGAATGCAGAAAAATCATAGAAAGTTGGAACAATTCAGACACTCAATAAGACAGTTATGACTCATTGAACGTTGTAATCACTATTCGTATGGGCACTTCAGATTGGCTGAATCGGTCATGTCATTGTGATGTGGTACTGGATAACTTTGCCCATTTGCTAAACACACAAGATGACTAAAGTGTCTTTTTTTCTTCTTCAAAATGTATCAATTAGGAGGGTCTTTTTCTTACAGGACCTATAATAATATGCTATCCTTATTATATTGTTAGTAGTGCCCCATGGGAGAAGGCACTTAGGAGAAAAGAGAAATTAATTATATTTTTTATACATGTATGACAAACAGGAGAGTTATCTGCAACTACGTCACAATTCACTGACCAAATTGTCAGTTTGAGATTCACATGGCTTTAGTGATCTCATCCTTCAAACATTCATACAAAATTTATCATTATTCTGATTTATTTCAAACTTTTGCCATTCTGTTCATCTGAAGCTTCGGTCACAAATACCATTACGAACTGCTACGAAGGCCATACGAACGATTTTCAGACAATGGAAATTCGGGAAGACAATGGAAAAACGGAGATTCGTACGAAATTATCGTACGGACCTTTGTGACCGTAGCATTATATTTTCTGCTTACATACAAATGAACTTATTACAAAAGTTGTTTGCCCTTTAAGTCCAATTTGTTCTACATACAGTGAGTCAACTCAGCAGCCATGAGCAGGAAATCAATGAGCATCATTGGGATCAAAAGAGCCATGTTTGAGGGGTATGCTCTTCATTATTCCTTCAACGAGGAAAGCAAAGTCTGGAAGGAGTTGAGATGGAGCTTGTTCAGTTTTGCAAGAAGAATCATTCACCTGGCAATGGGCATTTCATTAAATAATTGTAGAGGTGTAGCACAAACAGAACACATGTTCCAAATATACCTTGCACGGTGTCATATCTTCATGCTTGTCAAGCATCCTTTATCAATCTACACTGCAGTATGCAAGCTCACCAACTCTAAGACCTCTAAAGCAGGTTTGTGGCCATGTGATCCTTGATTGTAATTGGCATATTTTGACAGTGGTTGGTATCACTTTGTTTCTACCCCAACCAGACCAATATAGTGTCTATCTTGTGTTTGGCTCTCTGTCTTGGCCTACCAACCAACTCCAATGGATCGTGGTTCAAAAATGAGTTTCCTCTTACAGATGGTAGCAGTAAAGATCCGTCCCCAGATGTAAATAAAAAAGCAGATACCGGTACATGTATACCCAATGAACTCCTCCAGGCAGTTTGCGTCAGGTAACTGGAGAAATATGAATAGGGCATTTCCTTGTATGGCCTGCTCTGTTCACTTCTAACTCACTCCTGGTTGTGCTTTAATGGTCAGGCATAAGTACTGTGTTGCAAAGAGATTTAAAGGAAGAAAACTTAAAAATTAAATATATTATAACTAATCATGAATGTCTCATCTGCTGCTAAAAAATAAAGAAAAGAAAATTACAAGAAAAAGGAAAAATAACAATTTTTAAATATGTTACAGTCTAATATACATCTGTAAATTTAGCACGAACACAGAATTTGATAAGAAAATATAAAATAGCATGATCAAAGATTTTATCTAAATAGTTTAAACAAAGGCAATTAAGAATACATATTACATCGTGCTGGAGGCAGAACCTTTAGATAAAAGGTTTATAGTAGCATGGAAAGTGAACATATTCACAATAAAGTGTAATCACTAAAAATTGTACAAATCAACAAAATTATGTCAACCTATTCAAATATTAAAAATCAATCATATTTAAAATCAATCAAAAATGAATAACTGGTGCAAAAATTTGGTTAGCATTAGGGTTACTAGGCATGGCCCCCTTGTGTCCCCTGGCTATGCCTAAATGCAGTTAAAGGGTAATCCAATCTCGATAGCAAACTACTCTAGAGGAGAGCAGAACAATTAGAGAAGTAGGCTGGTGAAGTTTGAATGAAATCAGAAAAAAATGAGAAAGTTATGCATTTTTGAAAGTTATACTCACTATAGGTAAAGGCTTTCCAAATTGACTGGATCTGTAATGTCTCTGTGATGTAGGGCGGACAACTTTTCCATTTGTTCCAACGCACAAAGTGACTGAAATTCAAATATTAAAAAAATTATGACTCAGGAGGGTCAATTCTCTTTAGAGGACCTATAATACTATGCTATCTATAATATATTTTGAATATTGCCCAAAGGGAGAAGGCACTTACAAGAAAAACAGAAACTGATGACTTTTTTGTAAAGAACAAATGAGAGTTATCCAAGACTATGTCATAATCCATTCACCAAACTGCCAATTTGAGATTCTCATAGACTTAGTGATCTCATATTTCATACATTCATAACTTTCTTATTACTGGCCCAATACATTTCACTCTATCGCCATTCTCATTCCCTTCTTTTTCTGCTGTAATACAAATTAATGAACTTATTTCAAAGGTTGGATTGCCCTTTAAACTTGTTCATATACAAGAGCTATAACAAAAGAAATTGTTATGGTATTATGTCATGGTGCTTTAAAAGTTGGTACTTTAATACTATCTCTGACAGCTGAATATAAAATTCTCTACGATGATTAAAATAAAGATACTGAAATTTACTGCAAACCTATTCTTGTATATGGCAAATCACATTATATAACGTCCCTATGCGCTTCCAAAGAGTTTTGAAATTATTACCTAGCTTTAGCTCTGGCAGCCGTTATCAGCGCAGTGCATTTCAAGGAATAATCCTACCAGGTACCCATTTACCTCACCTGGGTCAAGTGTGGCAAATGTAGATTAATGTCTTGCCAAAGGACATTAGTGCCGTGGCAGGACTCGAACCGCCGACCTTGTGATCCACAGTCCCGTGACATATCCACTCGACCACGGCACCTCTACATGGTATATAAACCTATACTTTAATTCCAAATCGAGTCTGATTTTCTCATGTCAAATCTGCACATTCAACTTTTAAATCTATTGTATAAAATCATCTATACAAATTAGCAATGACAGAAAAGACTCTTAAATACATTTCCAGTGGTACATGTAGATACAAGTTACATCAGTCATGTCAGTTGGTATAGACAGTAGAGTTATTAGTCTAGTGGATAAATCACCCGACTACAGATCACAAGGTACGGGGTTCAAATCTCGGCACAACACTAACGTCCTTTGGCAAGACATTAATCTACAATTGCCACTCTCCACCCAGGTGTTAAATGGGTACCCGTTAGGATGCGAAAGTAGTTTGTTCAGCATTGTGAGCGTCTGTAAAATGACACCTGGCTGGAAGCTCCCAGGGAGTGGAGAATGTGCATACATTGTGTGCGGGCAAGCCTGAATCTGATGACCGGGTAATAATATATATCTGTAAAGCACTTAGAGACATTGTTGATGTATTAAGCGCTATATAGAAGCAGATTATTGTTATTATTAATTTATTCCTACTTACCGGTACTGTCTTATTATTCTCATAATTGTGATTATCCCTTCTTAAGCCTTGTCCACTAATATGCCGCAGAATACTGCCATTTTTTTTTAATGACATGAACTGTAATCTGCTTCAACTTTCTTTATCTTATAACACAGATCTCAGTAAATAAGCGTAGCTAGGACCTTTGTTACGTGCAGTTGCCATTAATACATGTTTAAAAAGGGGGGAGTTGTTTTGCTGCAGTTTACCACATCATATTTGAATTAATTGTTCATGCTTCACTGGTTCTACCTCATATTTTGTTCACTTATCGTAGCCCCTCTGTCGTTATTCTTGTATCCATCCAGTCTCTAATTAATTTTTTTCTTCCATTTTATAATTATTGATTCCTTTCTCTAATAATATTCTAATATTGAATGAGTAATTATGACTGTAATTTGCTATTAATGTATTTATATCAAGTATTTTAACAAAAAATTCTAATAAAATACAGCCCTGTGTCAATAAATACCTTTTAAATTTCAATATTGAATTAGGAAAACATAAATATGTGTGGTTTGGACACTCAATTATACACACAAAAAGAATTAAATTGAAAAAAAGTAAATTAAATCAGCAACACTTTTCTTACCAGTTACCACCATCTCCATCATGCATCCCCAAACAGAACCTCAATAGCTGTGCTACCTTCTATCTGAAAAATAAAAACAGAACTAAATATATCAAAATAGTATATCTACATCTACTACAGATCAAAGCATTATACCTCCATCCATAGAACAATAAATGAATATAAACATCTAACTTACATCTATTATATATGAAAATAGTATATCTGCATCCACTATAGATCAATTCAATATATTCTTATCTACTAAAAAAAGTACAAAGTACTAAAAAATACAATCAGTATAACTACAAAATATTATAACTATATAGTACAGTGTATCAATATCTACTTCAGATCAAAACAGTATATGTGAAATCTATATAGAGCAAGGAATGTGTCTGCATCTACTCTGAATGAAAAAAAGTATATCTACAATTCTACATGTACATGTATATCTCGTATTTAAAGATCAAAGCAGATGATAATAAACTTGGTTATTATAACATTGCCAATAGGCAATACATTGTATTACGAGAACATTTCTAGGAAGAATACTGTATGACTATGATGCAAACCGACATGTTACTTCTTTTAAAAAGAGAGGCCAACCCCCACATTTTGAACTTCTGAATTTGTGGCCGATTTTGTCATTTATTTATTTTGGGATTTATTTTAAGTGACTCGGTAACATTGCCTCAGATTCTGAAACAAAATCCTGGATTTAGCTCATGCTGCAATCATAATTATAATCTTTAGGTCAGTCAGGAATCCCATAACTTTTTCAAGCCGATCGCCTGTCTGATTATCAAGATATTTATGATTGGAAATCGAAATTTCATCTTTCGTTTTCCTAACGGTTTTTATAACACTACAGTCTATTGTGGAAAATGAGTATGGTAAAACCGGTCACTCAAAGATTTTTACTTTTTTGAGGCACTTCATGATCATTTTGAAGCGCACTTTGTTTAGGGCTTTAATATTACACCATATCACAGACACTGATAACACGTAGGGCCATGCATCTCAGATTTAACATTGTTAAACGATGCCTTTAATTAAGTATAGACTATATCATAATAATATTCATATGGAGAGCAAACATGCGCTCTGTATACAAACAATATTGATTTCGTATCTGGACAACTACTCCCTGGACAAATATAGACTCTATGATCATTATTAGCCTGAAATCATGTTGAAATTCTCATCAATAAACTTTAAAATTTGCATTAATTATCACAATTAGACCCTACGTATAGCCTTAATTAATACTGGCATCAATAATTGACAATATACTAGACATGAAAATGTGTTTCAACTGTTACTGACATTTGTTTGAGCTAATTTTCCCAATTAATTATTCAAAACCAGGTAAAACTAGTAAAGTCAAGTTTCGATGAAATGTGCATAGGGTCTAGTTACTCTGGATACTATCTTAGTATCTAGGGTCTAGACTCTGAGCTCTGTACTGTAGCTATAACAAGCTAGATCTACAAGTACAACACTAAACCTTATTTTACAGTGGAAGTGGAAGTTAGGTGGCTCAGGTAGTGTCTGACATCTTATCATGTTAGTCTTATGTTATACCTTGCCTTTAAAGGTACGCCTAGAAATATTAACGGCTCCAAGTCTAACATTCATCATGATCATTCTTATTTAACAACACCGAGGCCGCGCCGGTGACGGTCATCAACGGTACGATGTCGCCTTAGGCTTCGGCCTAGGCGCGCTCCCCGCTAGCGCTGGATGCTGAAAATGAAAACTTTCCTTGCTTAATTGGTTGACCGGTTCCGTTGGTTTGTCTGATCATGGCTTCAGTTTGAATTGCTGAATTCATCGGCAATTAAAACTTATTACATATATACTTTTCTTAATACGGAAGCAAAATAAGATTACTTAACTAATCAGAATGATTAAAAAACGGAAATTTATGCTACCTTTTCAGGACCAATAGATCGCGTACGTCGACTTGGGTTGATTGTTGACAGCGTAGCTTTCGATAAATTCGTACATTCAAGAGTCAAATACATCATATTTGTCTTTAAATGATTCAAAATCATAAAACACAAGAAGGAGTTAATTCTAAAATATTACTTTAATTTTTGAAAATTATTTGAGACACTTCCGAATTGAAATAGTCAAATAGAATGAAGGAATTAAAAATAAAAATAATAATGTTCGGCGTGCGTATATACTACGATGGCGCTCCACCTCATATTTGTTTCACTTTTACAAGTGTAAAAGTGAAACATCGGCAGAATCAGCGCTTGTAAAAGTGAACCAATAGGAACGCGTACAAAAGTGGTTCACTAGTATATTGTCAATTATTGATGCCAGTATTAATTTGGTCTTAAGGCTAAGGCTATACGTAGGGTCTAATTGTGATAATTAATGCAAATTTTAAAGTTTATTGATGAGAATTTCAACATGATTTCAGGCTAATAATGATCATAGAGTCTATATTTGTCCAGGGAGTAGTTGTCCAGATACGAAATCAATATTGTTTGTATACAGAGCGCATGTTTGCTCTCCATATGAATATTATTATGATATAGTCTATACTTAATTAAAGGCATCGTTTAACAATGTTAAATCTGAGATGCATGGCCCTACGTGTTATCAGTGTCTGTGATATGGTGTAATATTAAAGCCCTAAACAAAGTGCGCTTCAAAATGATCATGAAGTGCCTCAAAAAGTAAAAATCTTTGAGTGACCGGTTTTACCATACTCATTTTCCACAATAGACTGTAGTGTTATAAAAACCGTTAGGAAAACGAAAGATGAAATTTCGATTTCCAATCATAAATATCTTGATAATCAGACAGGCGATCGGCTTGAAAAAGTTATGGGATTCCTGACTGACCTAAAGATTATAATTATGATTGCAGCATGAGCTAAATCCAGGATTTTGTTTCAGAATCTGAGGCAATGTTACCGAGTCACTTAAAATAAATCCCAAAATAAATAAATGACAAAATCGGCCACAAATTCAGAAGTTCAAAATGTGGGGGTTGGCCTCTCTTTTTAAAAGAAGTAACATGTCGGTTTGCATCATAGTCATACAGTATTCTTCCTAGAAATGTTCTCGTAATACAATGTATTGCCTATTGGCAATGTTATAATAACCAAGTTTATTATCATCTGCTTTGATCTTTAAATACGAGATATACATGTACATGTAGAATTGTAGATATACTTTTTTTTCATTCAGAGTAGATGCAGACACATTCCTTGCTCTATATAGATTTCACATATACTGTTTTGATCTGAAGTAGATATTGATACACTGTACTATATAGTTATAATATTTTGTAGTTATACTGATTGTATTTTTTTTTAGTACTTTGTACTTTTTTTAGTAGATAAGAATATATTGAATTGATCTATAGTGGATGCAGATATACTATTTTCATATATATATAACAGATGTAAGTTAGATGTTTATATTCATTTATTGTTCTATAGATGGAGGTGTAATGCTTTGATCTGTAGTAGATGTAGATATACTATTTTGATATATTTAGTTCTGTTTTTATTTTTCAGATAGAAGGTAGCACAGCTATTGAGGTTCTGTTTGGGGATGCATGATGGAGATGGTGGTAACTGGTAAGAAAAGTGTTGCTGATTTAATTTACTTTTTTTCAATTTAATTCTTTTTGTGTGTATAATTTATTTATGTTTTCTTAATTCAATATTGAAATTTAAAAGGTATTTATTGACACAGGGATGTATTTTATTAGAATTTTTTTGTTAAAATACTTGATATAAATACATTAATAGCAAATTACAGTCATAATTACTCATTCAATATTAGAATATTATTAGAGAAAGGAATCAATAATTATAAAATGGAAGAAAAAAATGAATTAGAGGCTGGATGGATACAAGAATAACGACAGAGGGGCTACGATAAGTGAACAAAATATGAGGTAGAACCAGTGAAGCATGAACAATTAAGGCTCATTCAAATATGATGTGGTAAACTGCAGCAAAACAACTCCCCCCTTTTTAAACATGGTTGAAGCAGATTACAGTTCATGTCATTAAAAAAAAATGGCAGTATTCTGCGGCATATTAGTGGACAAGGCTTAAGAAGGGATAATCACAATTATGAGAATAATAAGACAGTACCGGTAAGTAGGAATAAATTAATAATAACAATAATATTCTGCTTCTATATAGCGCTTAATACATCAACAATGTCTCTAAGTGCTTTACAGATATATATTATTACCCGGTCATCAGATTCAGGCTTGCCCGCACACAATGTATGCACATTCTCCACTCCCTGGGAGCTTCCAGCCAGGTGTCATTTTACAGACGCTCACAATGCTGAACAAACTACTTTCGCATCCTAACGGGTACCCATTTAACACCTGGGTGGAGAGTGGCAATTGTAGATTAATGTCTTGCCAAAGGACGTTAGTGTTGTGCCGAGATTTGAACCCCGTACCTTGTGATCTGTAGTCGGGTGATTTATCCACTAGACTAATAACTCTGTCTATACCAACTGACATGACTGATGTAACTTGTATCTACATGTACCACTGGAAATGTATTTAAGAGTCTTTTCTGTCATTGCTAATTTGTATAGATGATTTTATACAATAGATTTAAAAGTTGAATGTGCAGATTTGACATGAGAAAATCAGACTCGATTTGGAATTAAAGTATAGGTTTATATACCATGTAGAGGTGCCGTGGTCGAGTGGATATGTCACGGGACTGTGGATCACAAGGTCGGCGGTTCGAGTCCTGCCACGGCACTAATGTCCTTTGGCAAGACATTAATCTACATTTGCCACACTTGACCCAGGTGAGGTAAATGGGTACCTGGTAGGATTATTCCTTGAAATGCACTGCGCTGATAACAGCTGCCAGAGCTAAAGCTAGGTAATAATTTCAAAACTCTTTGGAAGCGCATAGGGACGTTATATAATGTGATTTGCCATATACAAGAATAGGTTTGCAGTAAATTTCAGTATCTTTATTTTAATCATCGTAGAGAATTTTATATTCAGCTGTCAGAGATAGTATTAAAGTACCAACTTTTAAAGCACCATGACATAATACCATAACAATTTCTTTTGTTATAGCTCTTGTATATGAACAAGTTTAAAGGGCAATCCAACCTTTGAAATAAGTTCATTAATTTGTATTACAGCAGAAAAAGAAGGGAATGAGAATGGCGATAGAGTGAAATGTATTGGGCCAGTAATAAGAAAGTTATGAATGTATGAAATATGAGATCACTAAGTCTATGAGAATCTCAAATTGGCAGTTTGGTGAATGGATTATGACATAGTCTTGGATAACTCTCATTTGTTCTTTACAAAAAAGTCATCAGTTTCTGTTTTTCTTGTAAGTGCCTTCTCCCTTTGGGCAATATTCAAAATATATTATAGATAGCATAGTATTATAGGTCCTCTAAAGAGAATTGACCCTCCTGAGTCATAATTTTTAATATTTGAATTTCAGTCACTTTGTGCGTTGGAACAAATGGAAAAGTTGTCCGCCCTACATCACAGAGACATTACAGATCCAGTCAATTTGGAAAGCCTTTACCTATAGTGAGTATAACTTTCAAAAATGCATAACTTTCTCATTTTTTTCTGATTTCATTCAAACTTCACCAGCCTACTTCTCTAATTGTTCTGCTCTCCTCTAGAGTAGTTTGCTATCGAGATTGGATTACCCTTTAACTGCATTTAGGCATAGCCAGGGGACACAAGGGGGCCATGCCTAGTAACCCTAATGCTAACCAAATTTTTGCACCAGTTATTCATTTTTGATTGATTTTAAATATGATTGATTTTTAATATTTGAATAGGTTGACATAATTTTGTTGATTTGTACAATTTTTAGTGATTACACTTTATTGTGAATATGTTCACTTTCCATGCTACTATAAACCTTTTATCTAAAGGTTCTGCCTCCAGCACGATGTAATATGTATTCTTAATTGCCTTTGTTTAAACTATTTAGATAAAATCTTTGATCATGCTATTTTATATTTTCTTATCAAATTCTGTGTTCGTGCTAAATTTACAGATGTATATTAGACTGTAACATATTTAAAAATTGTTATTTTTCCTTTTTCTTGTAATTTTCTTTTCTTTATTTTTAGCAGCAGATGAGACATTCATGATTAGTTATAATATATTTAATTTTTAAGTTTTCTTCCTTTAAATCTCTTTGCAACACAGTACTTATGCCTGACCATTAAAGCACAACCAGGAGTGAGTTAGAAGTGAACAGAGCAGGCCATACAAGGAAATGCCCTATTCATATTTCTCCAGTTACCTGACGCAAACTGCCTGGAGGAGTTCATTGGGTATACATGTACCGGTATCTGCTTTTTTATTTACATCTGGGGACGGATCTTTACTGCTACCATCTGTAAGAGGAAACTCATTTTTGAACCACAATCCATTGGAGTTCAATTGGTTGGTAGGCCAAGACAGAGAGCCAAACACAAGATAGACACTATATTGGTCTGGTTGGGGTAGAAACAAAGTGATACCAACCACTGTCAAAATATGCCAATTACAATCAAGGATCACATGGCCACAGACCTGCTTTAGAGGTCTTAGAGTTGGTGAGCTTGCATACTGCAGTGTAGATTGATAAAGGATGCTTGACAAGCATGAAGAGATGGCACCGTGCAAGGTATATTTGGAACATGTGTTCTGTTTGTGCTACACCTCTACAATTATTTAATGAAATGCCCATTGCCAGGTGAATGATTCTTCTTGCAAAACTGAACAAGCTCCATCTCAACTCCTTCCAGACTTTGCTTTCCTCGTTGAAGGAATAATGAAGAGCATACCCCTCAATATGGCTCTTTTGATCCCAATGATGCTCATTGATTTCCTGCTCATGGCTGCTGAGTTGACTCACTGTATGTAGAACAAATTGGACTTAAAGGGCAAACAACTTTTGTAATAAGTTTATTTGTATGTAAGCAGAAAATATAATGCTACGGTCACAAAGGTCCGTCGAACGATAATTTCGACGAATCTTCGTTTTCCATTGTCTTCCGAATTTCCATTGTCTGAAAATCGTTCGTGCGGCCTTCGTAGCAGTTCGTAATGGCATTTGTGACCGAAGCTTCAGATGAACAGAATGGCAAAAGTTTGAAATAAATCAGAATAATGATAAATTTTGTATGAATGTTTGAAGGATGAGATCACTAAAGCCATGTGAATCTCAAACTGACAATTTGGTCAGTGAATTGTGACGTAGTTGCAGATAACTCTCCTGTTTGTCATACATGTATAAAAAATATAATTAATTTCTCTTTTTCTCCTAAGTGCCTTCTCCCATGGGGCACTACTAACAATATAATAAGGATAGCATATTATTATAGGTCCTGTAAGAAAAAGACCCTCCTAATTGATACTTTTTGAAGAAGAAAAAAAAAGACACTTTAGTCATCTTGTGTGTTTAGCAAATGGGCAAAGTTATCCAGTACCACATCACAATGACATGACCGATTCAGCCAATCTGAAGTGCCCATATGAATAGTGATTACAACGTTCAATGAGTCATAACTGTCTTATTGAGTGTCTGAATTGTTCCAACTTTCTATGATTTTTATGCCTGCGCCACCGAAGGTGGTGCCGGAGGCATCATGTTTTTGGGTTATCCGTCCGTACGTCCGTACGTCTGTACGTCCGTACGTCCGTCCGTACGTCCGTCCCGTTTGACCGTTATCACAATATCTCAAGAACCATTTAAGATTTAAACTTAAGACTCGGGAATAGTATTTATCTCCATAGGAAGACGATCTGATTAGATTTTGGAGTACGTAGGTCAAAGGTCACAGGTCACAGAGGTCAACTTATGAAATTCCTTGTATTGAGTTTGTTAGCGCGATATCTCAAGAACCATTTGAGATTTAAACTTCAAACTTAAGGATAGTATGTATCACCATAGGAAGACGATCTGATTAGATTTTGGAGCACGTATGTCAAAGGTCAAGGGTCACAGAGGTCCACTTATGAAATTCCATACATTGAGATTGTTATCATGATATCTCAAGAACCACTGGAGATTTAAACTTCAAACTTAGTGATAGTGTGTATCACTATAGGAAAACAATCTGATTATATTTTGGAGCACGTAGGTCAAAGGTCAAGGGTCATAGAGGTCAACTTATGAAATTCCATACATTGAGATTGTTATCATGATATCTCAAGAACCACTGGAGATGTAAAACTTCAAACTTAAGGATAGTATGTATCACCATAGGAAGACGATCTGATTAGATTTTGGAGCACGTAGGCCAAAGGTCAAGGGTCACAGAGGTCAACTTATGAAATTCCATACATTGAGATTGTTATCATAATATCTCAAGAACCACTGGAGATTTAAACTTCAAACTTAATGATAGTGTGTATCACCATAGGAAGACAATCTGATTAGATTTTGGAGCACGTAGGTCAAAGGTCAAGGGT
This sequence comes from Mesocentrotus franciscanus, assembly GCA_037976565.1. Lineage (NCBI taxonomy): Eukaryota > Metazoa > Echinodermata > Echinoidea > Camarodonta > Strongylocentrotidae > Mesocentrotus > Mesocentrotus franciscanus. The sequence continues at coordinate 21,199,601 of CP137676.1, forward strand.
CACAGAGGTCAACTTATGAAATTCCATACATTGAGATCGTTATCGCGATATCTCAAGAACCACTGGAGAATTTTCACTTCAAACTTAATGATAGTATGTATCACCATAGGAAGACGATCTGTTTAGATTTTGGAGCATGTAGGTCAAGGGTCACAGAGGTCAACTTGTGAAATTCCATGTCTTCAGCTCGTTATCGCGATATCTCAAGAACCATTTGAGATTTTAAACTTCAAACTTAAGGATAGTATATATATTTTTATCATGTGCCGCGATTTGAGAGTTCACGTATGCGGTCGAATGGCTGCATGATCGAGCAGCTAATTTGTATTCGCTTTTGTACAGATTTACCGCGTATTGCCAGTTACACTGCCGCTGCATGTGCGAACGCAGGGTACAGAGTTCTTATTTTCGGCATACCACGCTAGAAATTCCTAATTCTTATTTTCAAATGTTGGCAGGTATGTGTATATGAAAAATAGCTGGTAATCGCCATATTCTGAGAACCTGTTAATGGATTACAATCAAACTTGAATTTAAAGATTGCTTCTGTTTTGGTTTGTAAAATCACTCTATGGCGGAGGCATCATTTTCGACTGCGCAGTCGAAGATCCATCTAGTTTTTACATTCTTTTAGAGTGGTTGTCTGTTAAAGGAAATTAACCTCAAACTTCATGTTCATTTCAGTTTGTAGGCCATTTAAAACATCTGAAAAATATAAAACATCATACATTTGACGAAAGGGAGGATGTTAACTCTTCTTCAGAATCCTTGGTCTTTCGTGGCTCTGAGAATTTTCAGAACGTTGCCATTGTGTTTGCGCACGGCCCGTTCTGTGACGTATTGCATGGATTCGACCGCTATTGCGTATGTACATTTCCCTGCTGTAAACTGTAAAATGATCACTGCAGATCACATCGTTTTTCCTGTCGTACTTGTCCTTTTTGTCCAGAATTTTCTCCACCTTCAGAGCTGCTACCTATAGCTTGAATATTTCACTGCTATTGTGTTGGTCTGGAAACCGATGAAACGGTTTCCTTTTTCGAGGAACAATTATTACAACCAAACACTTGGCAGTACACCATGTTTGACGTGTATTGCATATAATGCACGCGCTGCGCTCTACATCAGTTCTCCTTGTGATACGTCACAACCCGGAAGTTTTGAAGGGAAATTTCGACAAAAGGGTAGTTTCCTTGGGGAGCAGACGACGTCGTAAATATGTACTTGCAAGACGATATTATTTGGCCTACAGCAATGCTTTTTATATCAAATGAAACATTGTTTTACTCTCATGTCATGTCATGGTAATGCGTTATAGTCGAGAGGTTAATATTTGAGGTGCAAGCGTACAGCTAAATCCTCATTTTTTAAATATAAATAATCGGTAATGGTATTGTGCAATTCTTGGCGCTAAAGGATGATGTCCAGGCGAAACACAGGTGAACTTGTTCGTGAACATGCCAGGACAAGCCAATTCATATTTTTATTTATTCATATTTCATATACATGTATTCATTTGTTGAGTGTACCTTGAGATCAATTTCTAAATTTTCTGGTTATGTTTTTCTATTTGAGATAAACTGTATTTGAATTTCCCATGTTGTAATTATTAAGGTTGACTAATGGACGATGGACTTCAGCTTAGCAATACACATGTACATGTATCAGCACAATTTATTTTTCACTTTGTTTCTGGTTTAAAGGTACTATGTCCCATTTGCAGGCCCAAAAAATGAAAAGGTTAAATTCCAACGGCATTTGAAAGATAATACTAATTAAGAACTTCCCTAAAAAAAAAGGGGCTAGAAAATGTCTTTAAGTGGGAAAATAACGACTATTAGTTGTCGAATCGACTTAAGTGATAGAGCCAGTAAGTAATAGTCTGATTTTCAGACCATTGTACCGAATGGTCGTACGTTTTATGCTGCGCAAAGATTCAATCAGTTTAATTTTGGCCATTACAAGAAGTGGGTTATTGATGTAGACAAATGCTCATGTACCCTTTACAGCTCATTTTATGTATGTTATTACCAAAGAAGAAAAAAGCCAGTCAGTCACTCAATAGTGTCTGACAGTGAAGTCTAGCAAGTAAACAGGTTTCCTTGCATAATTTGAATATTAGGACACTGCTAACGTTTAAATTTCACAGATAGGACATACATGACATATTCATAATTCCTGCAAAGTTCTACAGAATTTGATGTTGGCTGCAAAGGGACATAGTATCTTTAAATCTATACAAATTTATTTCAATAGTATATGGACTATTTATTACAAGATGATAGCTACTTTAGAACACTGATCAAAATGTATGTCAAATATAAGAGGGAGCTTGGAACAATGGTAATTATGTTATTATATGAGGCATATTTATGGTTAAAGATAATCATAGTTTACAAAGATTTACGACCAGGTTAATTATCTTGTTATATGTAAATTCAAGTTCATTATGATGGGCTTTCATTGTGGTCTACATGTTTTATCATATACATTGCTGCTCCTTAGCAGTCATGGATTTAAAGTTGAGTCAGAATACTTTATTGATCCCAACTTCCCATGATGTAACTTACCTAGTGAATTTAGACTATATTGCTAAATTTCTCGGAAAAGGTAAACAGGTTCTTATGATTTGTACATGTGTATGCCAAAATTTATTTTAAAAGCATTTCAAGATAAATATACAAATACATGTATTCATATAAAAGTGCATGTAACTCAGAATACCATCCGAAATGTGTATTTACTTCATTATATTATCTTGTTGTATCAATAGCTTTGTTTTTCCAGGAGTATGAGGGCTAAGCTGCCTAAAAAACATGTAGAAACAAATAACTGGGACCAACAAATTCACTTTTGTATATACGTGTATTTAATAACAGTGTAATTCATTATTAGGTTCAAATGCTATGTGATACCATTGTGTGTACATGTATATATCTATATACATACAGTGCCGTTATTTGTGTATTTATTTTGAAGAGAGTCACAAAAGGTTTTGTTCATTTCTCAAATTTCTTTCCTTGCATTGTGAATAATGCATGTAATAAAGCTCAAAGCTATGATCAAACCGAGGCATGTGGCTTGTCATTGTTCAAATCTCACCTGCCCAGGACAAAAATTTAAAATACATGTACTACTACTACAATGTATGCAACACAACCCCTTTTGAAAAGTGGAGGAAAGGAAGTAGAAGAGAGAACACCTTTAAAAATAAATAGCAAAAAATTTCTATAAACATTATCTTCATTTTGTATCTAAACCTATAACAATGTTTTTTAAAATATTACAAAAGGTCAGTATGTGTGACATAAGTACCAACACTTTTGACAAGCACTATACATGGCTGGTCTTTGACCAGATATTAAGAAGAGGGAAAAAGAGAACAAACAAAAATTATTAGATGTAAAATCTTCCCTTTGATACTGTATTTATTGTGAGATATAAAAACTCATCATTCTTTGAAATATATAATAAAATGTGCTTTCTTCATTTTCAATTTATAACAACAGTGTACCATGCAATTGCTTATACTCTCAAGATATGTGTCTTAAGTGAGCATGAAACAATTTGTATTACAAAAAAAAGGTTTAATAATACCATGATTGAAATTTATTGGCAACATTTTCTGTTTAACAATAACAATACCGGTAATAAGAATAATAATAATAATAATAATTATAATTATAATAATAATTATGATAACAATAATAGCAATTATACTCCTACTACCAATAATAATGCATATACACATGTACATGTAATTGGATGTATATAGTGCATTTCCACAGGATACAAGGATTGGATTTATAGTGCATTTCCACAGGATACAAGGCACTACCAAGTACCAAATATACTTTACCAATTTGAGTAAACATATTTACATATATTTGGGTGATGCTCCATTATCTGCTGATTATAAGGTGATTTTGGTAGGCAACATGATCAGCATGCTTTTTAGCTTCTGCTTATTAAATCCAATCCATCTCTACACAAATGATGTATCAAAATTAGACTTTTGAGGGATATTCAATTACATGCACGCCAAAAAAAATATCTTGAGAGAGCTAGTACAAATAATCATTTGCTACACAGCTACATGTTATATTCTGAAGACCAAAGAAAATGTACCTGTATACTCTGCCAGTGGAACGTTATGTAATTTGAAATTCCAAAATTCTAATTCCTAATTTTAAAATAGTGTTAAACTAGTGCAAAAGTGTATCCAAACTATACAATTATACCCATTTAAGAATTAATTGAGTAACAACAATCCAGCCATTACTAGTTTTCCTAAGTACCACTGTGTTGTGACCATGTATCCAACTAGTCAAAGGGCTAAAGACACCCTGGGTTACCAATGAATTTGATGGTTTGTCTCATGAGAGAGATTAACTTAGCAAAAAGGCTGATAAATCAAACCATCCACAAGCTCGGCAACATTTTAAAGCTTGGAGGCATTTTAAAACTTGCCAAGCAAATCTTATCTAACAAGAGTAACCCTTCTGAATTATGGAAAGTTCTCAAGATTCTTACCCCTAACTCAACACATGGTGTACCCACTAGCTTAAACCTACATGCTTGTTCTAAGACCGAACCTCTCATATTTGCCAATGCTTTCAATCAGTTCTTTGCATCAATTAGGAGTTAGGCTGCTTCCAACTACGAGGGGCGAGGGAGCAGTGGCGTAATGAGCAATAACGTTTGGGGGCAGAAAAAATCTGCATCACCACCACTCTTACATGTTACATGCAGGCCCTGCGGAACGTTTTTCAAATTTGGGGGGGGGGCTAAAGTATTTACGATCAGGTAGAGCAAAGCTAGCGAAGCAAGTGGAGCGTAAATTGACATGGGGTCCAGGGGCGGAGCCCCTTGAAACTCAGGGGTTTTAGGCATTTAATTAAGGTCAGATGAGCATCCAGGGACCCGCCTTAGGGCCCTGGTGGGGTCCAGGGGGGCAGAGCCCCCGGAAACTCAGGAAAAATCATTCCATTTCAGCAACATTTGTAAATCACTGGTATCGAATTAGAAATAAACCACGTTTGAATTTTACATCAGTATGCAAGTGCGAGGGAGCAGAGTGAACGAGAGGGGTGAAGGTGATGGAAGTGACTACCCCCTCACAGGTTTTTGAAGTTTTGTTGTATTAAAAAATTACATTCCTTAGCAAAACTATAGTATAAAAACAAGCAATATACTTTGTTCACACTTCACTTTTCTCGGTAGTTACTTGTACATTTTGAAGGATATTATGCGAGGGAGCGTAGCTACCGAGTGAGAAGATTTTGCATTTTTATTTGTCTAAACGCCGCACTCTTAGGCCCTCCAGAGCCTAAAATTGTGTTGCAGCCTTTAGTCAGTATTTGCTATACATTTTTTTTTTTTTTTTTTTTTTTTGGGGGGGGGCACTTTTTCAAATTTTCAGGGTGGGACAATCCCCCCTAAAAAAATTGAGGACTCCCCCCCCCCCACCCCTGCCCCTACAGAATATACACCTTTCTTTTAAAAATCAAGCTGACATTGCTCATAATGGCTTTTCTTTTGTTGATATGAGATTTTGTGGTTAAAGAGTGAAAATCTGTAAACATTGATGAGGCAACAGGCTTAGATGATATTTAAAGGAAACCTCACCCCAAGAAATAACTTTCGACTTATTCTGAGAGATTTATTAGATTCTTGCCCATTAATCTACACGTCTTTCCAACTAAAGCTTGGTGCATGATACACGTTCAGCTGGTACGTCACATTTCAAGAAAGTCATGCTAAAAGGCATCACATCATGCCAAGAATATCTTCATTTATATATCTCTTGTACATTTTCATAAGGCATAATGTACATCAAAGGGCAGGAATACATCTTATTTTTCAGAATACCTACACTTATTCTTTGGGGTGAGGTTTCCTTTCATTATATGTTATTAAAATTGGCTGCACCTATCATTAGTAAAAAAACAATCACCAAACTTTTTAATATATCTCTCTAATTTGGAGTAATTCCTGAAGAATAGAAGCAGGCCAGGGTTACCCCCATTCACAAACGTGGGAACAAGGACAATGTGAATATCATCTGATAACGATCCTACCAACAATCATGAAGGTGTTTAGAAAAGACTGCACACCTTGTTACATGACTATTTGTTGGATTCAGACTTGTTTACTCCTCGCCAGTCAAGTTTCCGGAAGGGTTATTCCACTAATACTGCATTGGCATATGTTAGTGACTACTTATACAGTAATATGGATAGTGGTAGACTAATGGATTTGATTTGATTCCATGAACCATCGCAAGTTACTAGAGACGTTATACACATACGGTGTTCACAATAATGTATTGAAATGGTTCTAATCTTATTGATAGATCACCTTCAGTGAGAAGTATGAAATTGCGATAAAATGAAAGATAAAATCTGAGATAAAAAGTGGTCTCAGAAGAATATTTTATAAAGATAAAATAAAAGATTTTAGAGATAAAATCATGCTCAGAATACCACCCAAGAAGTTTTCAAATACTGGTCAACTGCGATAACTTGGAGCAAGGGAATTAGCACACATCTGTGATTGCAGATTAGTTTGGCCTGTAAAAGCTGAGCACTAATTTTAACACCACTTGATAGACGAAGAGTGACGGCTTGAAGACAGAACTACCAGATGAAAGGCCTCGTGCTGTTTGGTAAGAACGGCTCTACATGTACATGTTGCAGGATCTGTAAAGAAACCATAATGAAACTCACATTGTCATAAACAAATTGTGTTATTTCAATAAAATCCAAACTAGTACAGATGACTTGCCTTATGAGATTGGTATATATCTATATATACATAGACTGGCGTAGCCAGTGGGTAAAGGGGGCTCACATAATATAGGCTCTGTATGAAATGGGGATTGGATGGGGGAGGGGGCTCACCTAATACAGGCTCTCTATTAAATAAAGATAATACAAATCTTTTATTTCAGTCGGTCGAGAAACAGTAAGGAAATGTGATTGGCCTAGGCAGGGGGTAAAAGGGGGCTCACCTTATACAGGCTCTGTAATAAATAAAGAGAATACAAATCTTTAATTTTAGTTGGAACTCTCATAGTCTAGAGAGGAGGGAAATGTGATTGGAGAAGCCAGGTGTTAAAGGGGGGGGGGCTCACATAATATAGGCTCTGTATGAAATGGGGAATGGATGGGGGCTCACCTAATACAGGCTCTCTATTAAATAAAGATAATACAAATCTTTAATTTTAGTCGGAATTCTTAGTCGAGAAAGAGTAGGGAAATGGGGGGATGGGGGCAAGGGCCTACTTAAAACAGGCTCTGTATTAAAGTCGGAATTTGGGGGAGGCTCACCTTTTACAGGCTCTGTACTAAATAAAGAGAATACAAATCTTTAATTTCAGTCAAAACTATTATGGCCGAGAGAGCGTAGGGAAATGAGGGGGGAGGGTTGGGGCAAGGGCCTGCTTAATACAGGCTCTGTGTTAAGTGGTGAATGGGGAGGGGCTTGCTTAATACAGGCTCTGTTTTAAATAAAGAGAATACAAATCTTTAATTTTAGTCCGAACTCTCAGTCGAGAAAGAGTAGGGAAATGTGATTGGCGTTGCCAGGGGGTAAAGGGGGCTCACCTAATACAGGCTCTCTATTATACAAATCTTTAATTTCAGTCGGTCGAGAAACAGTAAGGAAATGTGATTGGCCTAGGCAGGGGTAAAGGGGGTCTCACCTTATACAGGCTCTGTATTAAATAAAGATAATACAAATCTTTAATTTTAGTCGGAATTCTTAGTCAAGAAAGAGTAAGGAATGGGGGGGGGCAAGGGCCTGCTTAATACAGGCTCTGTATTAAATGGGAACGGATTGGGGGAGGGCTCACCTTATACAGGCTCTGTATTAAATAAAGAGAATACAAATCTTTAATTTTAGTCCTAACTCTCATAGTCTAGAGGGTAGGGAAATGTGATTGGCGTAGCCAGGGGGTAAGGGGGGGGGCTCACATAATATAGGCTCTGTATGAAATGGGAATGGATGGGGGGCTCACCTAATACAGGCTCTCTATTAAATAAAGATAATACAAATCTTTAATTTTAGTCGGAATTCTTAGTCGAGAAAGAGTAGGGAAATGGGGGGATGGGGGCAAGGGCCTGCTTAATACAGGCTCTGTATTAAATGGGGAACAGATTGGGGGGGGGAGGGCTCACCTTATACAGGCTCTGTAATAAATAAAGAGAATACAAATCTTGAATTTTAGTCAGAATTCTTAGTCGAGAAAGAGTACGGGAATGGGGGGTTTGGGGCAAGGGCCTACTTAAAACAGGCTCTGTATTAAAGTCGGAATGGGGGAGGCTCACCTTTACAGGCTCTGTACTAAATAAAGAGAATACAAATCTTTAATTTCAGTCAAAACTATTATGGCCGAGAAAGCGTAGGGAAATGAGGGGGTTTGGGGCAAGGGCCTGCTTAATACAGGCTCTGTATTAAGTGGTGAATGGGGAGGGGCTTGCTTAATACAGGCTCTGTTTTAAATAAAGAGAATACAAATCTTTAATTTTAGTCCGAACTCTCAGTCGAGAAAGAGTAGGAAATGTGATTGGCGTTGCCAGGGGTAAAGGGAGGGGGGCTCACCTAATACAGGCTCTCTATTATACAAATCTTTAATTTCAGTCGGTCGAGAAACAGTAAGGAAATGTGATTGGCCTAGGCAGGGGGTAAAGGGGGGTCTCACCTTATACAGGCTCTGTATTAAATAAAGATAATACAAATCTTTAATTTTAGTCGGAATTCTTAGTCGAGAAAGAGTAGGGAAATGGGGGATGGGGCAAGGGCCTGCTTAATACAGGCTCTGTATTAAATGGGGAACAGATTGGGGAGGGCTCACCTTATACAGGCTCTGTAATAAATAAAGAAAATACAAATCTTGAATTTTAGTCAGAATTCTTAGTCGAGAAAGAGTACGGGAATGGGGGGTTTGGGGCAAGGGCCTACTTAAAACAGGCTCTGTATTAAATGGGGAACGGATTTGGGGGGGGAGGGCTCACCTTATACAGGCTCTGTATTAAATAAAGAGAATACAAATCTTTAATTTTAGTCCTAACTCTCATAGTCTAAGAGGGTAGGAAATGTGATTGGCGTAGGGGGTAAGGGGGCTCACATAATATAGGCTCTGTATGAAATGGGGAATGGATGGGGGGCTCACCTAATACAGGCTCTCTATTAAATAAAGATAATACAAATCTTTAATTTTAGTCGGAATTCTTAGTCGAGAAAGAGTAGGGAAATGGGGGGATGGGGGCAAGGGCCTGCTTAATACAGGCTCTGTATTAAATGGGGAACAGATGGGGGGGAGTCTCACCTTATACAGGCTCTGTATTAAATAAAGAGAATACAAATCTTTAATTTTTTTCGGAACTCTCAAAGTCTAGAGTGTAGGGAAATGTGATTGGCGAAGCCAGGTGTTAAAGGGGGGGGGGCTCACATAATATAGGCTCTGTATGAAATGGGGAATGGATGGGGGGCTCACCTAATACAGGCCCTCTATTAAATAAAGATAATACAAATCTTTAATTTCAGTCAGTCGAGAAACAGTAAGGAAATGTGATTGGCCTAGGCAGGGGGTGAAGGGGGGGGGCGGTCTCACCTTATACAGGCTCTGTATTAAATAAAGATAATACAAATCTTTAATTTTAGTCGGAATTCTTAGTCAAGAAAGAGTAAGGAATGGGGAATGGGGGCAAGGGCCTGCTTAATACAGGCTCTGTATTAAATGGGAACGGATTGGGGGAGGCTCACCTTATACAGGCTCTGTATTAAATAAAGAGAATACAAATCTTTAATTTTAGTCCTAACTCTCATAGTCTAGAGGGTAGGAAATGTGATTGGCGTAGCCAGGGGTAAAGGGGGCTCACATAATATAGGCTCTGTATGAAATGGGAATGGATTGGGGGCTCACCTAATACAGGCTCTCTATTAAATAAAGATAATACAAATCTTTAATTTTAGTCGGAATTCTTAGTCAAGAAAGAGTACGAAAAGGGGGGATGGGGGCGAGGGCCTGCTTAATACAGGCTCTGTATTAAATGGGAAATGGGGAGGGCTGACCTAATACAGGCTCTGTATTAAATAAAGAGAATACAAATCTTTAATTTTTTTCGGAACTCTCAAAGTCTAGAGTGTAGGGAAATGTGATTGGCGTAGCCAGTGGGTAAAGGAGGGGGGGGGGCTCACATAATATAGGCTCTGTATGAAATGGGGAATGGATGGGGGGCTCACCTAATACAGGCTCTCTATTAAATAAAGATAATACAAATCTTTAATTTCAGTCGGTCGAGAAACAGTAAGGAAATGTGATTGGCCTAGGCAGGGGGTGAAGGGGGGGGGGTCTCACCTTATACAAGCTCTGTATTAAATAAAGATAATACAAACTTTAATTTTAGTCAGAATTCTTAGTCGAGAAAGAGTAGGGAAATGGGGGATGGGGGCAAGGGCCTGCTTAATACAGGCTCTGTATAAAATGGGGAACGGATTGGGGGAGGGGGGAGGGCTCACCTTATACAGGCTCTGTAATATTTAAAGAGAATACAAATCTTTAATTTTAGTCCGAACTCTTAGTCGAGAAAGAGTAGGGAAATGTGATTGGCGTTGCCAGGGGGTAAAGGGGGGCTCACCTAATAGAGGCTCTCTATTATACAAATCTTTAATTTTAGTCGGTCGAGAAACAGTAAGGAAATGTGATTGGCCTAGGCAGGGGGTAAGGGGGGCTCACCTTATACAGGCTCTGTATTAAATAAAGATAATACAAATCTTTAATTTTAGTCGGAATTCTTAGTCAAGAAAGAGTACGAAAAGGGGGGATGGGGGCGAGGGCCTGCTTAATACAGGCTCTGTATTAAATGGGAAATGGGGGGGGGGAGGGCTGACCTTATACAGGCTCTGTAATAATTAAAGAGAATACAAATCCTTAATTTTAGTCCGAACTCTCATAGTCTAGAGAGTAGGAAAATGTGATTGGGGGAGCTCACCTAATATAGGCTCTGTATGAAATGGGGAATGGATGGGGCTCACCTAATACAGGCTCTCTATTAAATACAGATAATACAAATCTTTAATTTCAGTCGGTCGAGAAACAGTAAGGAAATGTGATTGGCCTAGGAAGGGGGTAAAGGGGGGGGGGGGTAAGTCCATTATAGCTCTTTGGGATGAATAAGGAGTGTCAAATTTTTTTCATATTCATATAGAGGCCGAGTCGGAGATATGATTTCATGTCTCATTTGGCCATTAAGTACATCGTGACGTCATCATAATGGCCTTGGAACTCAAAATACGAATTTTGTATATTTTGACGTCAGCATATTTATGGAAAATGTAAATATTGATCGATTCTCTTCTAAATTTTAATATCTTGTAGCTGAGACAATTTTCTCAAAGATTTATTGCCACCAATTTTTATTTTGATGACGTCATCATATTGAAAATTTCGATTAAATGCGACATGTCAGAATTTTCTTAATTTGCGTGTTATGCCTATGGAAGATGAATTTCGTTCACATCATGAATTTACATGACATTGTTATTTGAGCAGTATCTCGCTTACTTTTAGTCTATTTTCTCCTTAATTCTGGTATGTTACAGCTGGGACTATAGACTATCAGAAACTACTCATTTCTTTTTCAATCAGATGTAGCGATCATGTCTTAATTTTCAATTGCAAGTTGAAATTGCGACTAAATGCCATGGCCGTTTGTCAGCTTTGCATGTAAAGTCTATGAAAAATATTTTGGTCCATTGGTTAAAGCACTAGATAGATCCATAATGATCAAGGCTACGCAGATAAAAATTGACATATGGATAGACCATAATGGGAGGAGCATTTTATAAGATATGAAATCGTGAAAATGCATTCTTCATTATGTAAAACATTAGCATACATACGTATCACCTAATTCGTCAAAGTGACGAATTAAAGTCTAGTTATTATTATTATTATTAACAAATGTTTTCTTTTTCTGTTGTTCTCAAAAGTTAATGTAAAAGCCATTAACTTAATTTGCGTTTCAATCTCCTCCTTCTCAATTCATCCTTTTCCCTGTCTCTCTCTCTCTCTCTCTCTCTCATTCCCTCTTTCAGTCTTCTGTATTTTTCTTGAATTGATCACTCTGTAGGTTATTTTTTTTAAAATCAAAACTCTTTAGCGTGTGCAATAAAAATAATTAATGTGTGAGCAATATACCCCATTATTATTCTTTTGCATTGCAGGGAGACAACCTTTATTTCTGTCCAATTAAGGTTCCTCAATAATATATTGATCTTAAGGAGTGCAGCAATGGTATTAATTTCATGTTGACTGCTCATTGAGTTAATTTATTACCCCCCACTTCTCGCCAATTTACTTCTTTACAAAAACATCGATAACAAACAATCAGAAAAATTGACAATTTTGTTCTTCACTTGATATAGATGCAATAATTACTATTACATACAACAGGAATTTCACTTTACACTTATTATCCCCTCGCCGACGAAGTCGGAGGGATATAGTAACGCTGCCGTCCGTCCTTCCCACCCTCCGTATACTTCCGTTCGTAACAAATCTGGTTTCCGTTCGATAACTTAAGTAATATTTGACTGATTTTAATGAAATTTGATATGAAGGTACATGGTATTAAAAAAAAGAGCCTAAATTCGATTTCGGAGTATGTAGGTCAGAGGTCAAAGGTCATAGCTCATCAAATATGCGAATCTAGTTTTCGTTCGATAACTTTAATAATGTTTGACGGATTTTAATGAAATTTGATATGAAGGTACATGGTATCCAAACACATCACAAGTTCGATTTCGAGTATGTAGGTCAAAGGTCATAGCTCATTCAATATGCGAATCTAGTTTCCATTCGATAACTTTAGTAATGTTTGACAGATTTTAATCAAATTTGATATGAAGGTACATGGTATCAAAATACAGCCTAAGTTCGATTTCGGAGTATGTAGGTCAAAGGTCAAAAGTCATAGCTCATTAAATATGCGAAAATACCTAATTATATATGCGAAAATGTGGTATACCTTCCTTGCATAGTAATAAAATAGTATAGTCTAATGGAGGTAACTTGTTCTGACGTATATACGGTAGGTCATTTGTACCCGGCGAGGGGATGCTACGCTTTGCGATAACTTGTTTTATTTTAATCCAGTAATAACTAGATTATGGTCTTCCACGAGGCCCAGTTTGGTAATAATAAAATGCGGTAACAATCATGAATATAAACTCATAACAGTAACAGAACAAAACAGAAGAAAATATTAAAGTATACATGTTTGCAAATTATTTGGTACCGTAATAAATGCGGCCTTTTTAACAAAAAATTGTTGCATATTTGTCATATGGTAGTACATGTACAGACAGTAACTCTATTTTTAAATCAGGTGAAATATAATCAATAATTTTCAGACATTTTCATTCTTTGATAATCCATGTAGCCTCATATAAAAAGACAATATTGGTTCAATGTAAAAATCCACACTTGGGATAGCATGTATTACAATATTAAATTCTTTGTCAAATAATAAACGTTGATTTAAATTAATAAAGCATTTGAATATACAAGCTAAATATTAATGAACATATCAGTATCTTTCATATTGATAATGAATGATGTCATTCATTTAATTAAAAAGCTTCATGTCCTACATTATGAGAATTATGAAGCAAAGTCCATCAAATATCAGGATGGATACATGTATATAATTATACTGCATGTAAAGTTGTATTATAAAGGCATCATAAATCAATGGTGTGATTCACACAAGATAAATGCAAGGCAATATAATTAGAAATAACATTAAGAGTACAATCATGAGACACGTAGAATCCTCTCGGCATTCACGTTAACAATGGGAATGGATATTATAACATATAATACTTTTCATTCCAAAGTATGAGTAGAATACATGTACAGTAGATGATACTATGATGATTTGATGACCCGTTTTTAATTTCTTTTGGCAGGAAATGGAAAAAGATGGGAAGTTAATTCTGCAGTTACAGATAGAGTGTAAAGATGCACTCTTCATTATGTAAAACATTAGCATACATACGTATCACCTAATTCGTCAAAGTGACGAATTAAAGTCTAGTTATTATTATTATTATTAACAAATGTTTTCTTTTTCTGTTGTTCTCAAAAGTTAATGTAAAAGCCATTAACTTAATTTGCGTTTCAATCTCCTCCTTCTCAATTCATCCTTTTCCCTGTCTCTCTCTCTCTCTCTCTCATTCCCTCTTTCAGTCTTCTGTATTTTTCTTGAATTGATCACTCTGTAGGTTATTTTTTTTTAAATCAAAACTCTTTAGCGTGTGCAATAAAAATAATTAATGTGTGAGCAATATACCCCATTATTATTCTTTTGCATTGCAGGAGACAACCTTTATTTCTGTCCAATTAAGGTTCCTCAATAATATATTGATCTTAAGGAGTGCAGCAATGGTATTAATTTCATGTTGACTGCTCATTGAGTTAATTTATTACCCCCCACTTCTCGCCAATTTACTTCTTTACAAAAACATCGATAACAAACAATCAGAAAAATTGACAATTTTGTTCTTCACTTGATATAGATGCAATAATTACTATTACATACAACAGGAATTTCACTTTACACTTATTATCCCCTCGCCGACGAAGTCGGAGGGATATAGTAACGCTGCCGTCCGTCCTTCCCACCCTCCGTATACTTCCGTTCGTAACAAATCTGGTTTCCGTTCGATAACTTAAGTAATATTTGACTGATTTTAATGAAATTTGATATGAAGGTACATGGTATTAAAAAAGAGCCTAAATTCGATTTCGGAGTATGTAGGTCAGAGGTCAAAGGTCATAGCTCATCAAATATGCGAATCTAGTTTTCGTTCGATAACTTTAATAATGTTTGACGGATTTTAATGAAATTTGATATGAAGGTACATGGTATCCAAACACATCACAAGTTCGATTTCGGAGTATGTAGGTCAAAGGTCATAGCTCATTCAATATGCGAATCTAGTTTCCATTCGATAACTTTAGTAATGTTTGACAGATTTTAATCAAATTTGATATGAAGGTACATGGTATCAAAATACAGCCTAAGTTCGATTTCGGAGTATGTAGGTCAAAGGTCAAAAGTCATAGCTCATTAAATATGCGAAAATACCTAATTATATATGCGAAAATGTGGTATACCTTCCTTGCATAGTAATAAAATAGTATAGTCTAATGGAGGTAACTTGTTCTGACGTATATACGGTAGGTCATTTGTACCCGGCGAGGGGATGCTACGCTTTGCGATAACTTGTTTTATTTTAATCCAGTAATAAATAGATTATGGTCTTCCACGAGGCCCAGTTTGGTAATAATAAAATGCGGTAACAATCATGAATATAAACTCATAACAGTAACAGAACAAAACAGAAGAAAATATTAAAGTATACATGTTTGCAAATTATTTGGTACCGTAATAAATGCGGCCTTTTTAACAAAAAATTGTTGCATATTTGTCATATGGTAGTACATGTACAGACAGTAACTCTATTTTTAAATCAGGTGAAATATAATCAATAATTTTCAGACATTTTCATTCTTTGATAATCCATGTAGCCTCATATAAAAAGACAATATTGGTTCAATGTAAAAATCCACACTTGGGATAGCATGTATTACAATATTAAATTCTTTGTCAAATAATAAACGTTGATTTAAATTAATAAAGCATTTGAATATACAAGCTAAATATTAATGAACATATCAGTATCTTTCATATTGATAATGAATGATGTCATTCATTTAATTAAAAAGCTTCATGTCCTACATTATGAGAATTATGAAGCAAAGTCCATCAAATATCAGGATGGATACATGTATATATACTGCATGTAAAGTTGTATTATAAAGGCATCATAAATCAATGGTGTGATTCACACAAGAGAAATGCAAGGCAATATAATTAGAAATAACATTAAGAGTACAATCATGAGACACGTAGAATCCTCTCGGCATTCACGTTAACAATGGGAATGGATATTATAACATATAATACTTTTCATTCCAAAGTATGAGTAGAATACATGTACAGTAGATGATACTATGATGATTTGATGACCCGTTTTTAATTTCTTTTGGCAGGAAATGGAAAAAGATGGGAAGTTAATTCTGCAGTTACAGATAGAGTGTAAAGATGCACTCTTCATCAAGCCTTCACCCTCTACAATGATGCTAACCGTGTGGAGGCTATATGGAAATCTGCTTCCTCCAAACTTGAAATTTCTGGTAATTCTATTTTATTCCAACCTAAATTAAATTTCACTTGAAAAGCATTGGCACTTCTCTTTTGACTTTGTATACAAAAATACAGTTTTAATGAAAAATTATCAATTAAAGAAATTATTAAAAATCTGATATACCAATTACCAATTAATCAAATAGTATTAAATGATTGTATTCCTTTTTGTTTCTCAAAATGAACACTTACCTATCAATTGATTTCATATTCTGCAAATAAAAATGTCAGCGTGTTATATTGAAATGTAAGGATTTCTGTTAAGTACTAGTATTTAGAGTCAAGTCCAACTCATTAAATTTCATTCATTAACGAAAATCAGAAATATGTATTCTACTTTGCATGTCCCAAGCAGGCATTTACTTGCCAAGATACTGCACCAGCTGGGGTAGAGAAATACATTGACAGCTTTTCACGTACTTGCTGGGCATCATTTGAACAGTGATTCCAAGTAGACTGAAGATTCTGGAAGGACGGAGTGCGGCAATCTCGATCTGGATGAGGAATTTTGATGTCAGGAAGTGATGATGTTCACTGGATGTTGCTGGTCTTCCGGATGAAGTTGTGCAGGACGCAGGCTGCCCTAATTACTTGATCAACTCGATAGGGATTGAGGTGAATTTTCCGATGATAGATCTGGAATTTGGATGCCATAATGCCAAATGTGTTTTCCAACCCCTTGTCTTGCTCTACTCAATCGGTAGTTGAAGATTCGTCGCTCATCATCAAGTTGACGGCCTGGATATGGTCTCATTACATAGGTCTTGAGAGGAAAAGCCTCGTCACCTACAATGACATGGGGTAGTTTGCCTAGCTGTGGTGCTCCTGGAAGGCGGACTGGACCTGGTAGAGAGGCCTTGCTGTTGATGAGTGCTTTCCCAAGTTCACTTGCAGCAAAGATGCCTCCATCACTCAGTGAGCCTTTTGCCCCTGCATCGATTACTGTATAGCAGTAGTCGTGATCCGCCGATGCCATCAATACCACTGAAAATGTCCCTATGTTATTGTAGAATGTTGATCCACTTCTGGGGGGAGCTTGCACTACGAAATGCTTGCCATCTAACGTACCTATGCGGTTAGGGAATTGCCACCTCCTGTTGTACATTTGTACCCATCTCTGATATCTTTCCAATGCTCTGATGCTGGCGCTGGCATGAACTTGGGCTGTAAGTGCCTCCAAATTGCAGCACATAGTTCGAATACGATTCCCCCAACAGTCGATTGGCCCATTCTGTAGCTGTACGATAAGCTGGCAAATGAGTCTCCTGTAGCCAAAAACCTGTTGGTATAAATGAAAGAGCATGTTAGTATTCAATTCTTATTTGTTCTTTGTTTTCTTATATTTACAGAGGAAACCGCAAGATGGAGATGGAAAATTATCAATGATCTCTTCAAGATCGGAGCAGTTGCCAGCCCGTCCAAAAAGAAATACGAGTATGCAGATGTTGTCAAGTCTCTGCACCGTCATATTGGAGGGTAAGTACATTCTACTGCTGCTGTGAGCATACATGTGCCATTCCAAAATACTTGGGTTATTGAACAATAGCAAGTTCTACTTTCAAAAAATTAACCTAAGGCAATTCTAATAGCCTTGTTCGCCACCTACTAATATGTGTGAAAATGACAATGATGTATTACGTAATCTAATCTCGACACGAGTTCTATGGGACATATAGGGTATTGAAATAGCACTTGAGTTGATTTTTTTTTCGAAAATAATTGCTATCGGGTTTTATGCATTAAGTCATGACATTAAGCAATGTTAAGGAATCTATATTTCAAGTTCCCACATGTCACTAATTTTTATGTCACAAAACCTAGTGTATATTGTCTACGTAGTGATTTTATTTTCTTTTGCCCTTATTTCTATCACATTAGCATTGACTCTCAACATGTAACAGCCTTTTAGAAGTCAAATGTACACAATTTACCTAAACAAGAATCATGATTTATGTCCTGTAGATTAAAAGCTGTTTCATCATCTAATTAATTTTGTTATTCAAAAGGGCAAGCACAAACCCACCAGAAGCTCATGGTGAGGGTGGTGAAAGAAATCCTGCCATAAATCCAGCATCACTGGAATCACCCGTAGAAGATATACTGAATGTTGATGCTACACCATCTCTGTTGACAGAATTGCAGAATTCTTTTCAAGCCTTTGTAATTCGAGAGGTTAAGCTAGCTGTAAAAGCTGAAGTGGATCGAGTTTTAAAAAAATAATTCATGTTTTATAGCAGATGTTTCTGCATTTATTGATAAATCAAATATAAAACATTCAAATAACAATAATAGTATATAATATAATTGATTTAGATAAAGAGTGACAACTTAAATATACACACATAAAGATGCATATATATATATAATTGAAAGCTTGAAAGTATGGAGGTAAGTAAAAATAATCAAGATAAATGCAGAGGCCAACTATCATAAGCAAGAATGCTTGAGTCGATAGCAGCCGGGAAGGGGGGGGGGTACATGGCGCTGTTATAGGAGTATGTCGGAGAATAGAGTGTCACGCATAAAGATTTTGTTCAGAAAGTATCTAAATAAAAAGTGGAAAGAAATTAAAGTAAGAAGAAACAAATTGCAAGTGTGTGCAAGTGGGTGTGTGCAGGTGAAGTAAGTGTTCGATTCGTATTGTTAATGAACTGGTCATCTAAAATTAATTTATATAAACAAACAATCAAAACCTCTGAGACCCTTATAATTTTTGTGAATATTTGGATATTAAATATTTTTTCATCGATGCTTTGAATGAATAAAGAGATGCAGAGTGTTTAATATTGTCAGGTAAAGCATTCCAAATATCTGGACCATGGTGTCTTATCGATTTATAGGCCATAATAATTTTTGGGTTGGTTAAATGGAAATCGGATGAGTGTCGTGTAGGATAAGAATGTATATCACTATTGTAAACAAAAATATTTCGAAATGCCAGAGGTATAGTATTTATCCAAAATTTATACATAAAGATTGCAGTTTGAAAACTGTGAATGTCAGCGATTTTTAATGTTTTTAGTTTACAAAATATTGGATCAGTATGGGCTAAATAATGTGAATGTGTACAAAGCCGAAGTGCTTTCTTTTGGAGACGATATATCAACATAATTTTCATCTTACTACTATTACCCCACACTATGTTACAATAAGATATGTATGACAAAATGAAGGAATTGTAAAGCATAAATAGTGACTTTTGTGATAGATAATATTTTAATTTATATAAAATGCCTATGCTTCTCGAGACTAGCATGCAAATGTTGTTAATATGACTATTCCAAGTTAGATTTGAATCAATCATTACACCTAAGAATTTTGTAACTTCTTTTTCAATTATGGGCATGTCATCTATAAAAATATCATAATGAAGTACATGTTTAGAGTGTATGTTTTTGAAATAAATACAATTAGTCTTATTAATATTTAAAGAGAGTTTATTGGATTTGAACCAAGATGATAATTTATTTAATTCTAAATTGAGGGTTGTAATAAGAATGCTTAAGTCTTTATGCGAATAAAACACGTTGGTATCGTCTGCGAACAGAACATATGTTAGGAGTGGTGATGCATTAATAATATCATTCATATATACTAAAAACAGTAGGGGACCTAATATGGAGCCTTGTGGTACTCCGCATTCTACGGTGGAAATATTAGATGTTGTAGATTTAAAAATAACATATTGATGTCTATTACGCAAATAGTCTTCGAACCAAGAAAGTACAATCCCTCTAACTCCGTATGCTTTTAATTTACGTATTAATATACGATGGTCCATTGTATCGAATGCCTTCGATAAGTCCATAAAAACACCTACAGTGTGTTCTTTTTTAGAAAGGGAATCAGTTATTTTGTCACATAATTGTAGAATAGCATAATCAGTAGAGTGGTTCTTTCTAAATCCATATTGATTAGGAATTAATAAGTTATTGATATCTAAGAAAGAATATAATCGTTTATATACTATTTTCTCTAATATCTTTGAAATGCTTGGTAGTAAAGAAATTGGTCGGTAGTTTGAAATTTTAGAGTGATCATCCTTTTTATATATCGGAATTATTTTTGCAACTTTTAGTGGATCGGGAAAAATCCCTTGGGAAAGAGATAAATTAAAGATATGTGATAACGGGGAAGCTATGAAGTGAATTATTTGTTTTAATAAAGATACACTTAGTTCATCGTAGCCACTAGATTTACTGCATTTTAATGAACGAACAATTTCTAAAATCTCCTGAATATTTGTTGGATTAAAAATAAGGATTGATTAACGTTTTTGTTTAAGTATTTCAAAAATCATTCTTTTCATTGATTATTTTCGATGCTAAATCCGGTCCAATATTAGTAAAGTATTTATTGAATGCCTCAGCAACATCATTTGGATCTATGTGATGCCCATTATCTTTAAATTCAATATTATTTGGAGTATCCTTTTTCTTCCCAAAATGTCATTAACTGTTTGCCATAATGATTGATTATTATCTTTATTATTTTCAATTTTATTGCCATAGTATAATTTGCGTGATAAACGAATAATTGAAGTCAATTTATTACGGTACTTTTTATATTTATTTTGATTTTCATTTGTAGGTGATCGAAGTGAGATTTTATATAAACGAATTCGGGTAGATATTGATTTAAGTATACCTTGAGTAATCCATGGTCGTTTATTTTTCTTTTATTTGATTTAATTCTTGAGAGGGGCACATTTTTATTATAATGACAAAGAAGTTTGTTTATAAATTTGTCATATGAACTGTTCACATCTCTTTCAAAATAAATATCATACCAATCTTCTTGACTCAAGTCTATCTTTAAGGATTCAATATTACGCTTTGTTTCTTTACGTCGTGTTGTATGTTCTTTATTGGGAATTTGTAGTAGGTGTTTATCATTCGGACCTATCGTAAATATTGGTAAATGGTCTGAAATATCATAGTATATTATTCCATTCTGTTTATTATCTAATACGTTTGAGAAAATATTATCAATTATAGTATGTGTAAATTTTGTAATCCTAGTTGGTTTATTAATAAGAGGTTTAAAAAAATGAAGATAATAAATTAGTGAAGTGTTGGCCAAGAACGGTAAAAGGTAAGGATATATCGATATTAAAGTCTCCCATAATATATATATCTTTATTTTCTCTAGAAATAAATTCAAGGCATGATTCTAATTTATCCAAAAATGTGTCGGCTACATTGTTAGGTGGTCTATACATTACCCCAACGATTTTATTCTTATGTTTATCATCAATAATTTCTAAAAATAATGTTTCTATTCCTTCCAATTGAATATCATGTCTTATTTTAAATTGTACATCATTACGAGTATAAAAAGCGACACCTCCTCCCTTTCCATTTTTACGGTCTGAATGAATAAATTCATAATTCTCAATGTTGAATATTGGAGGAGAAGTTGAGTGTAACCAGGTTTCGGTAAGTCCTATCAAAGAAAATGAAAATGTGTTTAGGATAGATAAAAATTCTTCAAAATTATCGAAATTCTTTTGTAAGCTTCGAATATTAATGTTTAATAAACTAAAACAGTAAAGGTTATTATTGGGTCCCGTTGAATTAAAATTTGAATTAAATTCACTAGTAGTATAATATTTACTCTGGGGTGTATAAACTTGATCAATCAGAATATCATTTAAAGCCATTAAGATTTAAAATTTGGTATTGTGACCAGTATAAATGAATATTCTGTGTTTGGTGCGTGCATGTGCATTTAGTATGGGTGTCGGCAAAAACCAACAAAATCAGGGGGGTGTACATGATGTTCACTTGTGCGTGACTATCAAACAGACTCGGGGCTGGTGACAGCGTTCAAACGTGGTCATTAATTAAAAAAACTTAGAAATTTATAATTTAAGAATTTTTTTTTTTTTTTTAAAGTATTGTTATCGTTTAAATTTAAAAGTGATGAATTGTTTTCGAAACGTACTACCTTTTAAGTTACAGAGAAAGGTGGGTAAGCCTATATACTACATAAGGGGATAAGAAGGGAACAACGTTCAGCATTAAGGACTGGATTATGATTGACATGAGATTAGGGATTTACAGGGGGGTATGAGAATACCTTGGCTTTAGCACAAGTAATACAAATAAGCAGTAGTTAAGTTGGAAAAAAAATGAATTAACATACATCATGCCGGCATGGCAACCAGTCCAGCGGGTGAGGGCCGCTGATCAACAAACCGTGAACCGCGGGCCACGCCCACAAACATGGTCGCCACGCACTGCGTTTAAAAGAAGAAAAACTAACAAAAAGAACAAGCAATAGTACACTGGTTTCGTGAAATCGACAATGATATAATGCACACTGAGCATGGTATAGATAACCAAATTTGCATAACAGTAACAAATAAAAATCAGCCAAAACTCGGCCAGGTATTCAGAGAAACAATTTGTATGATTTTTTAAGCAAAGGTCCTCATTTGCAAAGTTATTCAAAGATTTTTTTGAATAAAAAGAAGAAAAGAAAAGAAGAAAAAAACGATGCACGAAGGCCAAAAAATGTTAAAATAGTCGAATACATGTCATGTAATGAGACTATGACCAATGTACGTGAATGCGTGTACTTTGGGAAACTAATAGGGTAAAACATCCGAGATTGGCCTTTATAATAACCACAGATGAAAGCGTAATAACAAATGAATGGAATTTGAAAGTTAAATGGTACATTTATATATCTTACATCAGCGTTTGCTCATTCGCATAGTTATTCAAAGCAACAACGAAAACAAAAACAAAACAAAATTCCCGCGTGCCTCAATTAACTCATCCGGGCACTAGATCGGAGGCACAAAAATAACAATGGCCAAAAGCACAATTTAAGAATACATACCAAATAGGGCATTTACATCGCCATAATGATTATTCAAGTATTTTTGTGTCTGTATTGACAAAAATAAAACCAGCCATGCAAGCCAAAAATGTTGAAAAGTCGAGTATATGTAATGTATAATAATTAAATTACAATGAAACAGTCACTACCAATCTGTTTTGGGCAGTCTCATTTGCATAGTTATTCAAAGCTACAACAAAAATATCCCGCATTACATGATCAACTCAACCGGGCACTAGGTCGGAGGCACGAAAGTAACAATGGCCAAAAGCCCAATTTAAGTTACATACCAATGAGGGCATTTACATCGCCATAATGATTATTCAAATATTTTTGTGTCTGTATTGACAAAAATAAAAACAGGCATGCAGGTCAGAAAATGTTAAATAGTCGAGTGTATGTAATGTATAATAATTATGCTACAATGAAAAAGTCACTACGAATTTGTTTCGGTCAGTCCTGATTTGCATAGTTATTCAAAGCAACAACGAAAACAAAAACAAAACAAACATTCCCGCGTGCCTCGATTAGCTCATCCGGGCACTAGTTCGGAGGCACAAAATAACAATGGCCAAAAGCATAATGTAAGAATACATACCAAATAGGGCATTTAAATCACCATAATGATTATTCAAGTATTTTTGTGTCTGTATTGACAAAAATAAAAACAGGCATGCAGGCCAGAAAGTGTTAAATAGTCGAGTATATGTAATGTATACTATTTATGCTACAATGAAAAAAAAAAAATCACTACGAATTTGTTTCGGTCAGTCCTGATTTGCATAGTTATTCAAAGCAAAAAAATAATATATTAATGACTGCTTTGAGAGAAATAGTTGTTTTTATTCGCTCGAGGGAAGGATACAATTGTGCTATTGCCCGAGGCATGCCGAGGGCAATAGCCCAATTGTAACTTCCCGAGAGCGTATAAAAACAACTATTTCTCGAATATTAAAGCAGTCATTAATACTTTTATATGCCGAAAAAAAGAGTCAAATTACCAATCAACTGGTAGAACAGGACTGGTTTGTGAGTCACAACTCCCTTTCCTTCCTGTTTAAGCATTGCTGAAAAACACTTAAAAACTCTCGTCGAGTTGGAAAAATCTTCATGCTTGATGATATCTACCTTGTTACAATTGAGGAAATGACGCTAAAGTCCGAATCTAAAATATAGTTATAGTGATCGACTGCTACGAGAGGACTAGCTGTTTTTATTATACGCTCAAGAGATAGACCTAGACCTAGACCTAGTCTAGTTGTCAGTTGAATCCTGCCATCACCCCGAGGCGCGCCTGTGGGCGGCGCGCCGAGGGGTGAGGGGATTCAACTTTCGCAAGCCAGTATGGCAGTATAGAAACAGCCAGTGCGCGAGTATTAAAGCAGTCGCTATGACTTTTCACCATAATCTACCAAGAATTCTTACCTTAATTAGCCTTTTATTGAGTAAAGATTGGTTAAAACATCACAGAAAATCTGAGACACTGTCGAGTCTGTTAATCTTTGCTAGCAAAATGACGTGACTGAAATTTTCAAGCAATTAAAAACCTAAAATGTAGCGACTATGAAATTATCGCACAAAAAAATTAATGTAAGGTGTCCGTGCTCAGCAAGACTGAACTAATTTCCCGGTAACTGGAATTTTGCCGGGATTTTTTAACTATTTTTTTTAACTATTACATGGCTTTGGCATTTTTCGTTTATTTTCGGGAATAGTTAAAACAACGACTGCAATTTCGACCAATCAGATGGCTGGATTTCTTAAGTGAGGTATATAATAATATATAATATACAATATCCCGCGTTACATGATCAGCTGACTCACCCGGGCACTAGGTCGGAGGCACGAAAGTAACAATGGCCAAAAGCACAATTTACGATTACATACCAATGAGGGCATTTACATCGCCATATTGATTATTCAAGTTATTTTTGTGTCGGTATTGACAAAAATAAAACCAGGCAGGCAGGCTAGAAAATGTTAACTAGTCGAGCATATGTAATGTACAATAATTAAATAAAATAGTTGCGTGTAAATGCGTGGTACCTTGGGAAACGAATAAGGGTACAAGGAGGGTAAAAAATTGAAATTGGCCCTTACAAATAACATATAAAAGCGAAATAACAAATGTATGTAATTCAAAAGTTAAATGGTACGTTTCCATTTTAACAGCGTTTTCTCTTTCCATTTTTCTTTTGACAGAGAAAACAAAAAAAAAATCAATTGAAATTTTACCATCTTTCCTTTCCC
Organism: Mesocentrotus franciscanus; assembly: GCA_037976565.1. Taxonomy (NCBI): domain Eukaryota; kingdom Metazoa; phylum Echinodermata; class Echinoidea; order Camarodonta; family Strongylocentrotidae; genus Mesocentrotus; species Mesocentrotus franciscanus. Next base: position 21,224,980 of record CP137676.1, read on the forward strand.
CTCCTAGTCCTTAGTCCACAGTTCAATTAGTCTTTAAATAAAGAATAATGTTTCGATGACATAATAAGGTTTATTTTTGGATCTCTTTTCCAACTTTGTCATTAATTTTGAGTTTAATCGAGTTTCAAATATATAACATCTCAATATTCCGTTTTTGGAAAGCATGAAAGTTACTGATACAAATTACTAAAAAATCTGGGGTCAATCCAAACAGTAATTTGATATTAGGTAATGGCAATGTTATGAGCTTGTTCTGCATTATTACTGGAATGATAATTGACAGGTTATATTAGAAAAAAGAATTGTAGTCTTTTTCTTACTTTTGTATCTGTTCTCTTGCATATCGTCTGTAGTTTCGGAAATTTTTCTTCAATCATAATATACGATGTCCATGTCTATACGCTAGTCGGTGTAGGTTTTCCAATCTTTCGCGCTCTTTTCCTTGAACTGGAGAATGACGTCCGTTCCTTTGACGAAGATCTTCGTCGATAGGTTTTTTTCTTTGCGAAGATTGTAGGCGGTGTTTGCTAATTTTCCGCGGCGGAATTTCATGGTAGGCGGCAGGTCGGTCCTAACGGAGATCCTGCTGCGGGTTCCGGCGGTGGCGCCGCGGCTGGTCACGTGATCGGCGGCCGCGTTCTTGTTGCGTGATTGGTTGTCGTAAGCTTCGAGGATGCGCTGGCGGTCTGGCATGATGGCGAATTTTGCGATAATGGGGTCGGGTCCCTGGTCGCCTGCCACTGCTCCGTCTGTGTCTCGCGATTTCCGTGGGAGTCGATGGGCGTTGACAGTTATGATCCTTGCAGCCTCTTCCCTTGATATACCCAGTTCAATGAAGACATTTTGTAGTTTTTCATACACGTTTTCTTCTCTACTTTGGGTTACTCCGTAAAATAGAAGGTTCGCTTTGCGCTGATAAACTTCCATCGTGAGCAATTTCTTTTCTAAGGTTGCCATGTCGGCTTTATGCTCATTACGAAGCTTCGGAATTTCGTTTTTTTCAATGTTCAGAGCACGATCACTTGTGTCTTGTAGTGATGTTTCAATATCCGAAATTTTTCGGTGCATGGCATTCGTTTCGTCACGAAGACCGTCGATCTTCTTGCAAAGTACGTCCGAGAGTCTCATAACGTCCTCCTTAAGCTCACTGAGAGTGGGCTGGTCGGAGGGGGTGGTTTGGGCTGATGCATACTGCTGTGTAGTAGCTCGGGTGTCACGCGGCATGGTGATAATTGTAGGTTGATTCAAGTCATTCGAAAATACGGCTAAATCTCATGAAAATGCGCACGAAATGATGTCCAATTCTTACAATTATATGTTCACATGTAGATTGACGTAAGTAACCCGCATATGTATCAGTTGTATGTAGAATAGTGTGAAATTAGTTGGAACCAGCCCGGAGCTGTCAGAAAACACGTGTTTACACAACGGCGTCCATGTTTCATTTTCTAATTGACCCAAATTGTTATTTTGGGAGACATTTCATTTCTCAATTTTCCGACTTTAAATCATTATTTCCATATATTAATTAATGTACACTTTATAATCATTTGCCAAAATTCTAATGAATAAAATAATATCATTATTTTGTGGGTGTGTATGTGTGTGTGTGTTTGTGTTGGACACTCCACCATCAAGTCTTCAAAGATAATGTGAGATATCATCAATTAATGTCATCTTCCTCCTAACCAATAACAATTACAATATGAAGATAACAAGTTAAAAAATAAATAGTGTATCCCCTTCTTGGGTTGATGAGTCATTCTAATTTTGTATGCCTCCGCCCATCGAAGGTGGTACCGGAGGCATTATGTTTTCGGGCTGTCTGTCCGTCCGTCCCGCTTTCTCGTTATCGAGAATCGTATATCAAGAACCACTAGAGATATGAGGCTCAAACTTGTTGATAATATGCATCACCATAGAAGACGATCTTATTAGATTTTGGGTTAGTAGGTCAGAGGTAGAACCATTAGAGGTATTTTTACCATTCAGCATACTATATTAAAATATTTTTACAGATATGTTTCTCTTTTTCCTGCTCTTTTGAAGGCCAACGAGATGAGCAGACTTTTGAACTTGTTAAGCGCTTGAAGATAATTTTAAAAGGTTCATGAGGATGATTATTATCATCCTATGATACATGTATATCAATCATCTTGATATAATTTGATTTTCATAGATATCAATGAAGTGTGGATAGAGACGAATGTAGAGATATAGAATTTCAAGTGAGGTCACTAAAGTTCACCTATTTGTTAATGAGTTATTGTCGGAGTGTTGGCGGAATAACTGTAAAAGTTAAAGAGCCAACTCTCACTCTCAATTAGTGTCTACATCTGATCTCTTATGAGTGTTACACCCTGTAACAATCTGTCTCCCCGTAGGTTTTTATTTCACCAAGTCTGCTTCAATTTGATAATGTATATAGCTTTAGCAATTTATGTTTTGATACATGCAGGTGGTACTTATGTTATTTCGAACCTTGCCTCTGCAATATATCACTTTTTATTAGAAATCTCCTGCTACAATTTCAGAATGATAATAATAATAGTGTCATATTTAATAAACCTGAATTATGCATGTCATTATTATCTTTTAGTAGGATTTTCTATAGAAAATGTGATTGTATGTCAAATTGTGTATTTTATTAATTTATTTTTATTTTATTTATTTTCATTTCTTTTTTAATACATGTATTTTTTTTTGGGGGGGAGGGGCTTAGTTCATTGTATATTTCAAAACTAGAATTGGTAATGTGTTATGTTTACACATCTTGAGAAAGTCATGCGTTAAAAACTTTTCAAGCTTACCGCTCATGATGGCGGTCTCCTGCGTTTTTTTGTAATTTATCTTTTTTCATTGAAAAATATCTGTGTTTGTATGCATCTTATTTAATGTACTTAAAAAAATTATAATCATGTATAATGAAGAAATAATTGTTACTTTATGTTTATGATTATGTTCTATTTTGAAAACGCAGAAATAAAACCAAAAGAAACAAAACAAACAAATAAAAACATCAAACTGTTAATTTAACTAGTTCATTAATTCTAGCAGTTCTATACTTCATGTGTGTAGTTTTGCATTTCTTGTATTTTTTAAGATTGGTTCTTTACAATAGTTTGCCAAGTTAACTCCTTCAAGTTGCTCACTGACCCACATTTTTATAATCAAATTACTCATACCAATTGTGTTTGTAAGTTAGGCTACTTGGACGTGACGTGGGGTTTGTCTCGTGGCGAACTATACTATGTTCACCTCTGGATTGCCCCGCATATTAATTTATGTACATTATAATTTTTGATCACATTGCTAACTTTGGTTAAGATTGTTAATATTATTGCAAATTCCATTTGAAATCTTCGATGTAATATATTTATACATATAATAATGGCGCAATCAGTTCGCGTGATTCAAATCGCCTCGCCCCAGTGCATGAACGTTGATTCGGTCCTCATTGTCCTTTATTACACATTTTATACCACTTTGGCTTCACATTGCGTCATTCGTTCCGGCAGTGTTCGTGGGTTGCCTGGGCGTGACGGGGTGTCCGACGGTCTAATTTAGAACGCGGGGTCATCCTTTGTCATGTTCCGCGTTCGTGCGAATGCGGTGGGTGCCAATTTGGTAATAGAATTGGGGCCGAATACGCGAATCGGATTGTTCGTTTTATTGTTGGTATAACTGGGTCAGTTGGTATTCATTGTTTTGTACTTAAATATTCACATTCCATTTTAACTCTAGGATGTGTAAACTGTTAATGACTTCAAATTCGTTATTCTATTTCATGAACTTACATTCGATCCCTTTTATTCTTCACTACACGTGTACGTATGTTACTTTCTACTGCGTTATTCGTGACCGCTGTGTATTTGGGTTTGCACGATCGTGGCGGAATTGTTCGGTGATCTATTGTGGACCGCGGGGTCATCCTTTGTCATTTTCTGGGTTCCATCGAGTACAGCGGGAATGAGTGAGGTAGAAGAATGGGATCGAATCGGTATAACGCTCACATAACTTGTTACTGTTGATATATTATCATTCCACATTATTCTCTTATATAGTGTAACGAATTTAGATATGTCTGTATCATGTGCAGTATTCATGAATGAGAAGTACACATTATACACAGTCATATTATGCATAGTTCATTATTGTTTCGGTATAAATTGTTGCTTTAGTTGTGCAGGTCAAACTCTATAGTGCTTGAATAGATTTACGACATGTTTTTCGGCAGTGCCTGCGCGTAACTCCTTGGTTAAAGCTGTTATTTTTCATCCTCGAGCAATTCTGAAATTTCTATTGCGTAAGCCCAGGGCCTCGCTCGTCAAGAGAGTCTGTCCTTGTCTTACGTACCAGCAAGGCCAAAGACAGACACGCAGTCGGGTGTGGCCCCCGACTGACCCCGATCGGAGGCCAGACTTTGTCCTCAGTTTGAGGACAGACTCTGCCCTTAGCTCGAGGTCGTGTTGACCTGCTAGAAAACAGTAAAAATAGAGCTCCCTATACTATATAAAGCCAGAACGATCAAAAATTTAAAGACTTCCTCTCGAATCTTTGCTGCCGCTTTCCAAATAAGGCAAATTCGTTAGCGTCCTGATAGTACACTGCACATGTAGTTAGTGCCAAGTTCAGAGAGCATGATTTTTCGACTTTAATACTTAGCTGTAATTTGTAGTAATAAAAGAGTAAACGAGTAGTACTAGAATTCATCTACTCCATCTCTTTTGTCACCTATATGCTTTGTGTGCATGCATGGATGGTTAAAGGGCGAGAGAGAGAGAGAGAGAGAGAGACTGAGTGAGAAGAGACAAGAGCAGCGAGAGTGAGAGCAGTGTCCGTAACTTTTGCCCGGTAACAATATTCTTCATATAGTCTTCTGTAATGTATACAAACATTCACCTTTCCAGTCCGCAGGTAATCTGGTGCTCTCACTTTGTGATCATGTACTGTAACTACCCTTTAATATTTTTTTTTGTTTTGCACGAACTTTCACACACAACAAACACAAATGCACGTATTTGCGCTCAGACAAAACCTTTCTTTTGTACTAAGATGTGATTAATTTGATTGGAACATTGTTCAATGAAAAATGATATTAATTATGGTAATCAGGTTTTGATCCCCGAAATTGAAAGTAAATATACGATTTCTTATGAAAATAAAAACGTTTACTTAATTGTAAACTTTAATATTGATACATCTTTACCTTCTACAAAGATTTGTTAATATATCCTCAACGTATGCATTACACCCCCTTATAAATAAACTAACTAGGATTACACAATTATCTCACACAATAGTTGATAACATATTCACTAACGAAATTAATAACAGTTATAGTGGAATATTGGATTATGATATCTCTGATCATTTGCCTGTATTTATGATAAATAAAAATAATACAATTCCCTTTCAAAATCGTCCAAATATAACAATGAAAACGAAAGAGTCTGACCAAAATATTGCATCTCTTAAAATTTAGTTGAGCCAGGAAGAATGGCAAGACATTTATCATGAATTGGACGTAAATAAATCTTTTAAGTTATAAACAATGTATTGACAAGTTCACTTTGTATTATAATAAATACATACCTCTTGTTCGGTCTAAATTTAATCAAAAAATAAACCTAAACGACTATGGATTACTCACGGTATATTAAAATCAATATCTACTCGAATTTTTTTACATAAGAAATCATAACGATACCCCTCAAATGAAAATTATCAGAAATATACATAATATCGTAATAAATTAACTTCTATTATTCGTTTATCCCGTAAATTATATTATTCTAATAAAATTGATAGTAATGGGACTAACAGTAAATTATTATGGCAGACTATAAACTAATTTCTTGATCCTAAAAAGAATGTGCAAAGTATTCTTGAGATTGTTGATAATGGGCAAAATATACAAGACCCTGTCCAAATTGCGATTTGCTTTTAATAATTATTTTATAAATGTTGGTCCAGAAATAGCATCTCAGATACCACTTATGAGACAACACTATTCAGAATATATACAATATATTAATGAACAATCTTTATTTTTGGCCCCAACAACTATTTATGAAAAGACACACGAACTTGCTGATAATATATGTATTGATATGATCCCCATTGTACAAAAGTTTCAGTTAAATTTCTAGGCGTAATAAAAGATTCTAATTTAACATGGCATCCCCATATTAATAATATGTGTACTCTTGTCTCTAGAGCTATACGTACTTTATGTTTATTATATAACTTGAAATATTTTCTTTCAAAATGGACACCTATTACGGTATATAGTTCATTCATACTCCCTTATATATCATACTGTAACATAGCATGGGTAAATAGAAGTGCAACGAAAATTAATGTAATATTTCTTCTTCCAAAGAAAGCATTACGTATATATGCGCTCATGCACATTTCTTTTAGCAAACACAGATTCTATATTTCATGAATTTAAAACCCTGAAAATAAATGATATTCACACCTTCCAATCAGCAATATTGATGTATACATTTTCAATCAATATACTTCAAAACATATTCCATACCTTATTCACATATAATACCGATATTCATTCGTACCCCACCCGTCATTCATCTGACCTTCCCAAAGTTGTAACAGCCCATAATCTATGAGACATCTTAGACCCGATACTTGGAACACTTGCAACATGAAACAATGCACATCCCTTTATTCTTTTAAATCCCATTTGAAAAGAAATCTTACATTAAAATGTTTTCCCCCTTTCTTTTCCAGTAATATCTCAGCAAATTTACCTAGAGGAGTTGAAACGAGCCCCTAAATCAGTATCCAGGGTATTCATTCCTAGATTATAATTATGCCTTAATTTTGTGTTATTTTAATGCAAAACTGAATGAAAGTGATTTATATAGTGTTTTTTAAATAATATTTCAGAGTGCATCTATAATTTACGTACGAGTTTTAGGTTTATATTGGGCGTATAGCTTGACATCGTTTGCTTAGATAACGAAATACAGAAATAACACACATGAGAACGGATGTTGTAAATACAATAATTTCATACATGGTTACATGAAGCAGATGTAAAAGCTATAAATTTCATTTGAAATAGTCTTTAAAATCCGATAACAGTCGAGACGGATGTGAATTGCATAACATGTACGTTAAATCCTTTTATCAAATAACCAACAACAACAAAAAATAAAATAAAATGATAGATTGAGGCCAAGTGACATGGGAGATATATCCGGTGTCCGTATCCCCAGACCATTCTAACGCAAGAAGAGAACGATGATCCAAACAGGCGGTGTCTAAAATATTAATACGAGGTCTTTGAAAGAAAGATGAGGGAACGGAGGATAGGGCCAAACGCCGACGACTTTTGTTTTCCTTCTCCACCATGAATAAGGGCTTGTTTAGATATGACGACCGCCGAGAAAGAAAAAAATCGCAACTGTTTTTAACTTTTAAAAACCTGAATATGACTGACAACTGCACGCAACAAAGGACGTGAGCGTATTCACTGATCTCTTTATAAGATTAAGAAATGTGAAGAGTCTGAAACTTTACGACATCATAAAAACGCCAGTTTTGCTGCGTCATATATTATCTGAACGTGGCTTTAGAGTATCCGTTGGGTCGGCAAGCCACGTGTGTGCATAATCGATGGGCACTGTGCAGAGATGTAACGCCCAGGGAGGGGTCCCTGACTTCCAATGCCCTTCTCATGTTCGTTTAAATAGGTTAATTTACTCAGACAACATTCTCTCCCCCTTCTAGACCAATGAGAGGACGCCGCTGATGTCACGTGATCACCACGAGGCATTTTTCTTTGAAGCTGCAGTGGATAGTCAGTTACATGAGGCGCCATGAGTGATAGCTATGAGCATTGCTCTCTTTTTTAAAAAGATTAAGTTGACGAAGATTGAGTTTTTAACCTCTGATCTTGTATTGCAGGTTTAAGAAGAAAAAAATCCTAGAGTTAGGGGTTGAAAAAAGAACTTAGGGACCCGTTTTCTTAAATAAATAAAAAAACTCAGAGGAGGAAATAAAGTTTAAAAACTTTGTATCTTGTATCGAGAAAACTTCAGAAAGGTTTTTTTTTCACCCCTTCCCCTTTTCCCCATCTGTCTCCCCCCCCCCTCTTTCCCACCCTACCTCTTTCCGTAATTTTGTATATCGTACTTTGTTTTTAATGAAACTTTATCTCTAGCATTTCTTTAATTTCTGCATCTCTCTCACTGACTCAAAATATAAACCACAACTTATATTAACACCTCTCTTAATAGCAGCAATAATGAGATACTGAATAAAAAGAAAACAAATAATTGTCCTTGAAGAAAACATAACTAGTTCTAAATGAAATGCATCACGGGCCTTAAAAACCCCCAAATATTTTGTAAAAAAGTTATATTTAGTATGGTATATGAGATTAAAGAGAGTTATAAATGGAGATCAAATTGTAATCAAATTGTAAACATGGTTAACGTGCATCGTTAACATTTTCGCCATCATGATAGGTAAGAATGGTATCACAATCATGAATGTATTTCTAATCATCTAAATGTACGTCTAAACAAGAATTTATGATGCCTGGAAAGCGGCAACACAGAATCGTTTTCATAGCATATTTACCATGCTTATTCTTCCACGAAACAATTTTGCTTACAAACCTTTACGATAACAAGAGAGTAACAATGTCACTTTTATGAACAGTTCTTGTCCTGTTTTTATGATGTCATAAAATGATACATTATGTATAAAACACACAACCGTACGTCAACACAGAATCATTTTCATAGCCAACTGCTCTAGGAAACCAGGTTGATATCTGTTACAATATTATGATAACAATAGAGTACCAATGTTATTTATATCAACTGAAAGGGTAGGAGAACGCCCCTCCCATCGAATGGTAAAAGAGAGAGAGAGATAGGGGAAAAAAGATAGAGAAAGAGGAATTGAATGGATGAAATATGTGGGGTTGGAAAACGCCCCTCCTATCGAATTGTTTAAAAAAGAGAAAAGAGAGAGATAAAGAATGAGAGAGAGAGAGAGAGAAGGGTGAAGGGATGGGGTGGGAAATGCTACAAGTATATAATCAGACCTCTTCCATACCTCCCCCTAACTCAATGGCCATGTTCACTCCGTTCCCTTATCAAATAAGAACAGTACCGCCCATGATTATAAGATCAGACTCCCCCCTCCTCTCACTGTCTAAACTCACACTATATTACTGATTATCACCATACAATCACATCTCAACAAAATCATAATTTAGAGACAATAGTACGAGCAAATTAACACGGTGTTTTGTAGTCTCAATGTTCGCTATTACCATAATTGCATCCATTTATCATTATATAGAAAAAGAGTCGCTGGTTTTAAAATAGGAACTTGAATCATGTCATATTTATTGAAACTATTGATTATGTGCATTATAAAGAATTGCACCAGTTTTTTGCAATTTAAAGGGTCAGTGTTTTAATAATCAAAGAAAACGGCTTTGCTAACCATGATTTCAGATGGTTCGGTAGTCGATAATGTGTTTCAAAAATTGTTTTGGAAACCAGTACACTATTAGCTCCCGCAACCATTGTCAGCGCATTGCCGGGGATGAGAAAGACATCCGTAAGTGAAATGTCTGATCGACTGACACCCCCAGGGGCGGATCCAGCCGGCGACAAGAGGGGGGGGGGAGGCAATTCGTAAGAGCACTTTTTTCCCCCAATTCGTGAGGAGGACTAATTTTTTTTTTTGGGGGGGGGGGCACCAAAAAACAAGTAAATTTTCGTAACCATTTTAATTTGTTTATCTTTTGGGGCTAGGGCGGGGCCGTCGGGCCCCATTGTGGATCCGCGCCTGCACCCCCAAGCATGCAAGGATTTGAACTCGCAACTTCTAAAGTCAATCAGAAAGAGCCGCGCTATACATCGACACTACATTTAATGCATCATGTACTCGTTATGGATATAATTTAAAAGTGAGAAAACCCTATTTAAAAAATGTATCTGTGAATATACCCGATGGCAGTCATTATCAATGATGGCATTTGACACGACAATTCCTCAATTCCTAATGACGTTGGTATTAGTTTCTTCGAAAGGAAATGAATCTGCTTTCAAAGTAGGTTAAGGAAGAATCAAGGGGTCTCCAGATCCAATGGAGGATGCAGTAATCATTAGTGAATAGCATGAGATGGATGAGTCATGAGACAAATATGTCAGGGATTTTTTTGTTATTTTAAACATCTTTATGAGTACAATAAATTCTAAATATGAATTTGGAATGATTAGCCATACTAGGCTAATTCATATCCTAAAACTACCTCACTTTTTTGTATTTATTAGAATCAAATATATAAATATGCTACAAACCGTTGTGATGACGGCCATTCTTATACATCAGTCACACCAACAAGACCGACTACAAACCGATCAAAACATGACATTACCCCTACATGGCGTAGAGTCGATCGGTTTTGAGTCAGGCGGTGTAACTGAGGTACGCATAATTATGTATCATTAGGGACTTTTAGATTTTACACGACGAGAACGTGGACTGCCACGGTGACATCCTTTTAAGGTAATGTGACGTCCTTTTAAGGCACTGCCGGGCACGGGCCAGTGCCTTGAATGGCACACGTTGCAGTCCACTACGTCGACGTGCAAATCTAAAAGTCCCTATTATTTCCTTCTTCCCACTGTCTCTATCTAACCCCCCTCTCTCTCTCTCTCTCTCTCTCTCTCTTTCTCTCTCTCTCTCTCTCTCCACTCTCTACACTCTCTCCACTCTCTCTCTCTCTCTCTCCCCTCTCCTCCCTCTTCAAACGTTTCTTTCTTTCTCTCTCTTTCATTTCTCTCTCTTTTCCTATCTTTCTTCAACGTTCTGTCGTCGGATTAAACAGCTTTACTTATTGCAAGCACACTTTTATCTGCTATTCTAAAATCACACATTCAGTAGGTCATTACTTTAACTTATTTTTCACTCATAACTCGGCTTACCAAATCAAGAACTAACTGCAGAAAGGTAAAGAAGTATGATTATCATATCTACGAAAGTTAATGGCTTCTGTAGCCACACAGGTATAAAATGTATTCAATATTCCAATTTTACACTCCTGCATTATAGTATCACAAATGCATTTGCTTGTGCAGTAACGATAGAGAATTATACTCAGAATTTTCCTGCGCACCAATAGGCTTTTTTCTGTCTTTCCAAACTGATATGTAATGGAGCTTATTATATACACAAATGATTCAAGAATATCTACAACTACAAATTCTTCGATTTTTAAAATAAAAATACCTATCCCCTCTTTAGTAACAAATGATTCACTTCTGCGGTATAAAATCACGACGTTTATCCCGAAATAGTTTTGAAATTATATTTCTTCAAATTCTTGTGACAGCGTCAATATTACGACTTAGATAAGACTACTTTGTTGATGGTATCGGCGTTATTTAAAAAAAGAAGCCTTTTCTACATGCAAATAGGGTGGTTTCGCAATGAAGACGATTCATTCATTTGTTTCTTCTATACAGGTTCAATCAACCCATCTTCTGCATGAAGAATTCAGACTTACGTCTCTTTCTCTCGAATCCATCCCATTACCAGAACGCAACATTCGCTTTAAACCTTCGATTTTGTTTTGGTCAATAAAGATTTTTCGCAATGACCACCCAATTCAGACTTAAAATAGCATACACATCAAAACAGCTGCACATAATGGGTGATACTGCTTGGACACTACCTATAAATGATGGTCACAAATACATATAGCTGACGTCTGGCGAGGAGAAGACGAGAAGGGCGGGAGGGTCCCCGAGCAAAAAGTGCACTTCACAAGAGTAACGTCTGTATTGGACAGAGAGAGAGAGAGAGAGTTTCATCAGATAGAGAGAGAGGGAGATAAATATATATATATATAAAGAGAGAGAGAGAGAGAGAGAGAGAGAGAGAGAGGGGGAGAGAGAGAATAAAATAGAAATATGGCGATGGTTGGGGGGATGGTAACTCGATCGTTCCACCCTGACGTTCAATAATTCAACAATAAACAAGAAAGCAAGAATAAGATGGGTGAAGAGAAAAATGTAGGAGAATGGATGAAGATGAACGATTTGTTGTCAGCACGAATGTTCAAAAGGAATGAACGATGGTAATTTTTTCTCTCTTTCTTCGTCATCGTCTGCAAATAATGTCGCCTGGACGAGAAAGACGAGTAGCCGCGATCAAATTTCAATCTTATATCGATCATGATCGGGTGGCGGGCAAAGGCAGCTGGGTAGGCGAAGGAGGCGGAGGTGGCGGCGGGGGCCGGGGGTGTGATGGGGTGACACGCAATATGTGGAACGTTCATTTGTTGAGAAAAAAATAAGGGGTAGCACAAGTATAAGTACTAGCATGTACAAAGAAATTCTATACGCCTACTAAGTGATCCCCGAAATATATCGGCTAGTACACGGCAAGAAAGTAAAATTCCAGAATGGAATCCCAAACCAAAGTGTCTTATACGCAATTCTAAACATTTTAAAAGCTGGGGTTGCGGAACGTTTATATATCATATATAAGAAAGGATACTCAAAATGAGCGGGTGTCGATTTATTTAATACAAAAACTGGACTGCTAAAGCCCGCCCCCTTTCCTCGCAACCCCCTCTCGTGTGGGCTCTGGATAGAGTGAAAGATGTCACCTGGTAGCAGAATAATGAATATCACACTGGTTACTGGTGTGAATTATCATTTCTCGAAGACATGATAGGAGATATACTCAATGGCATTATTTTTTCATGAATTGAATTTTAATACAAGTCATGTGCCTCTGTCAAACAAAAATACACAGCTGAAGAACGCAATAAGAGATTTCCTACAAACAGAGCATTAGCAAAAACATACAGCATGTACAAAAAAAGAGTGGTTGGATCATAAATGTACCACCCCCAAAAACCCTGTACGGATGATCCTTTACAAAATACAAAAAATAATCAACACAGAACATTCAAAGAGGGTCTGTTACTGCATTTAGAGCTGCCTTTTGAAGGTTGCGTCTTTATAATGATATATTTCGATAAAACTTGCATTAAGGCTTTTTGTTTTTGTTTAGCATAATAGAATAGTAACCCTATTTGCTGGGCTTACAAGATGCGAGTTGTATAATATAATAAAAACATATCCTAACTAATGGCATATCATATCTTCCACACGTACCATGCTGGCATTGAATGATAGTTTAAAGAGCGCAATGTCTTTATTCATTTCAATTGCGATTACGTGATTTCTTTCTAGCAACTGCCAATAATAGGCCTATTAATGTCTTCATTTTGTTATGTGCGATATGAATATAGCCTAACCAATAACGGTATTTTCTCCCCCACACGTGTGATAACGACATTGAATGATAGTTGAAAGGGTTGGATGTCTTTAATAAGATGGTGTTTTGAGATGATAAGATTACCAGTATAGGTCTGGAGAAACCGAGCCTGAAGCGGAACAGCAGGCAGGGTTTAATACCAAAATGATGAATCCGACGACTGTGAAAGAGGAACTGTTTTTATCGGTATTAAGTATCAGTCATGGCCTTTACAGTAATATCTCAATGCTAATAAATTTCAATCGAGGATTAATAGATATTACATTTTTTGTGAATTCAATGATAATTATATACACTTTTTTCTCTAAAAAGGAATAAAAAGTTAATTTTTAAAAAGGAATTAGTAATGATCACAGCACACACATAGAATCGTCTCTGGAATTTATGTTTTTCAAGCAATTGTCAAATGTAAACATAAATCTACAAAGTGTAACAAATGTCGAATTTCAAGTTTTGTAAACTCCGGAGGAAAATTATCAGATTTCTTCGATTTTAGTTTCGGATAGCAATGTAATCAAAATTCTAGACTGTTAAAATGCCATTTTGGTAAGAGTGGGTCAATAAATATCTTTCATAGACACATTTTGTTGACAGTCAGCAACTTCCACATGACCACGTGACAACACGTTTAAATGCTCTATTTAGTATACGGCGCCATATTACGACCATCCTATCAAACATATTGTTCTTGATTGTTGGTTGGTTGGTTGGTTGATTTGTATTACCTGACTGCTGAGAAAGGATATGTATGTTTTTTAAGTATGTGAACAAGGGACAGACGGTTTTAAGTCCTCTCCGATGGGCTTGGTAATGATTAATGACTTGAACTGCTAAGTTGTACCCTCCAAAATCTATCACGTTTATTATCGATTCTATTGGGTAAAACCTCCCCAACTTTAGAGTAGTTATTGTGTTAAGCATGAACAAAAAACATTTGAATAAAATATTGCAGTCACAGTAGTTTATTTTGATTTTCTATCTATATTTTCGATTCATTCGATTCATGAAAAAGGCGAAAGCGTTGCCCTTGAAATGTATTGAACTTAACTTGAATACTTGATGATAAATACCAGGAACTACTTTCAAGCGGTCGCCACAACTACAGGTTTTTCTTACCTGGGAAAACGCCGTTTGTGACTGTAGTTATTTCTAGATATGGCAGTGTGAACACACTTGTATTATCACTAAAATACATTTTTGCTAGCATTGGCATTCAATTCACACAACTCCACACTCGCAAACACCCTTTGTTCTATATAGTGCTTTTAGGTCTGTTTTTTTTTAATTTTTATGTAAAGATAGTTGCCACCATTTTGTTCATTACCCACCTCGCAATTAGTGTGCTTTAGGTTTCCTTGACGATTAAAGTCCTCGGTAAGCTTACAAAAGTTTGGGGAAATAAAGTGACAATAGATTGTACATCAAATAAAAAATTGAAAAATATAAATGAACAATTTTCCCTTCACCTGACCTGCGGCGTATCCAGATATTTAGGAAGACTATACTATAATTATGAGTCATTTTCACTTTGGACAGTCAGGGCGTTTTACTGAGAGCATAATATACTATATCATACATGTAAGACCCATAACCTGAATAATACTACTCAAACCTGCATGGAAAAAAGAGTGATTTGTGATTTGTAATATAAGGCAACATTCTCCTTTCATTTCATGTTGGTTTCCATGCGACCAAGCACTGTAAGCATATCAAGCCAGAGGCCAAGAAGAAAATCAAAATAAACTACGAGAAATATGACATCAGGAAAGTGATCTCCTACAGAAAATGACATGATATTGATGAAGAAAGTGAATCAGGTATACGAATATATTCAATCATCTCAATTAAAGATCACGTAGGAATGGATATAAAATGCACTTTATAGAGAATCTTGGCAGAAAAAGGTTGCTTAATTGCTAATAGACCTTACAATAACCATCAACATCAAAGTACTAGGAAGAAAATAATTAACTTTATAGATCGCAATACAGCTTCTTCCTAGTTCATAACTAAATACAGGGGAGGGGTATATCCTCTGTAATAGTTTATTGAACTTATCTAGCGCTACGTGCCATCGGAGAGTAGCGTTCTATAGAGGGGGTTGGGGGTCATGGGGGTTTACCTCCTCAGAAAAATCTTCACCTCCCCAAAACATTCTTTGATTACAAATTAATTTAAGCGAGGCACTTAATGAATGCAAGAACACCAAGCCCATCCCCCCCCCCCCCAAAAAAAGCCTCAAAGGCCCACCCCCTCCCAATAAAAACTTCTAGAACCGTGCCTGTCCTGGAAAACTGAAAACTCTGCCTCTGCTATATTGGGCCGGTTCATTTGTACTTTGGACATGCAGACGATAGATGAGTTTTCTCCTCACGGCATGATCGAGATCGATCAGAAATAAAGCGGGCATATCGGAAATGTCAAAGCAAGAAAAGAGAAACGATTAAAAGTACGAGGTCAAACAATAACAATTGAATTCTCATAACCTTCTAGCCGCACTCGCCTGAATTAAAGAAAAGACTTGAGTAAAGTTTTGAGAGGTGTTGTAGTCGAGTGCTTTAAAAGACTGACCGGGGATGCGAAATTCATGGGTTCGATCCCTAGTATTACACTTAAAGAGAAATCCAACCCAAATAGACAACTACACTAAAAGAAAGCAGAAAAATCAGAGAAGCAAACTGATTAATCTGACTGAATATAAGAAAGTTATGAAATTTTGAAAGTTGTAATCACTATACGTATGGACACTTCAAGTTGTCTGAAGCGGTAATGTCAATGTGATGTATAGTGCCGGACTACCTTCCCATCTGTTCCAACATATAATATGACTAAATTTTACGTTTTTCAAAAATTCATGGCTCAGGAGGGTTTATTCTTTTTAGAGGACATGCTATCTATAATATATCTTGAGTAGTGCCCCGAGGGAAAAGGAACTTACGAGAAAGCCAAAAATTAATGATATTTTTGTACACAGCAAATGGGAGAGTAGTCCTCGTCCTACGTCACAATCCACTGACCAAACTACTAATTTGAGATTCGCATAGACTTAGTGATCTCATATTTCAAACATTCATAACTTCCTTACTATTGGTCCGATTCATTTCAAACTACTGCCATTCTGTTTCTGCTATTTTTCTGCTTTCATACAAATAAACTTAATTCAAAGGTTGGATTGCCCTTTAATATGT
The DNA here is from genome assembly GCA_037976565.1 of Mesocentrotus franciscanus. Classification (NCBI taxonomy): domain Eukaryota; kingdom Metazoa; phylum Echinodermata; class Echinoidea; order Camarodonta; family Strongylocentrotidae; genus Mesocentrotus; species Mesocentrotus franciscanus. The sequence goes on from CP137676.1 coordinate 21,241,518, forward strand.
CCTATTGCAAGACATTAATCTACACTTGCCACTCTCGACCCATGTGTAATAAGTAAGTACCTGGTAGGATTTGTTCCTTTGTGTACCCTGTGCACGGATAAGAGTTGGAGGCTGAGTAATTATTAAGAAGCACTTCGGAAGAGCATTATGACATGAATATATCATAACAATAATAATACAAAAACACGGATTATTGTTTATTTTCATATTGTTTAATGATTTATTTTTTAAGCAATATTGACTGAAGCACACATTTATTCTTAAATGGTGATTCTAGTCATATAGCCCGTGGAGAAAAAAGATTAGGGTATCATACATTTGATGTATTTGCAAAATATTCACAAGAAAAGAGAGCGTTTTTTTAAAGATATAGAAATTATATTTCACTGGCAGCGGTAAAACAAAAATTATGAGGATTAGACTGAAAATGAAACAAGTAAACCATGGATTAGTGCTTTAAATTTCGCGGGAATGTGCAAGACGCTATCGGAAGGACATTCAATTTCAATTCAATTCAATTTGATTCGTCCAAGTTAAATAAATAGAAATGTTACATGGGATTTTTTTTACAAGCAATGAAAATACATATATGAGCAACAAAAACAGTAATAATCGAAATACATAAGTGATAAATATACTTAGACGTTGACATCTTAAAGTAAAATTACCCATAGCATGGGCACTAAGAAAGAGTAAAGGGGAAAAGAGGGTGATGGTGAGGAAGAGGGACAGTAGATCGAGGTGGGGGAGAGTGAGTCAGAAGAAGAGGAAGGATATAGAGAGAACGGGAAAAAGAACTGATGCGAAGTAAAGAATGGAGAAGTAAAAATAATAATAATAATAGTCCAGTTCTTGTATAGCGCATAATACGTTATGAAATAACATCTCTATGCGCTTCCAAAGAGCTTTGGAAATTATTACCCTAGCTTTAGCTCCGGCAGCCGTAATCAGCGCACAGTGCATTCCAAGGAATAATCCTACCAGGTACCCATTTACCTCACCTGGGTTGAGTGTGGCAAATGTAGATCAATGTCTTGCCAAAGGACATTAGTGCCGCGGCGCGACTCGAACCGCGGACCTTGTGATCGACAGTCCGGTGACGTATCCACTCGACCACAGTTGTAAGAAGAAAGAGAGAATACCATAAAATGATAAAGGTATCGATTAGTTAACACCTTCGTATTTTGACCTAAAAGTGCAACCGAAGACAATGAAGAAAAAGATAATTTAATAAGAAAAGACCGGGAAGGTAAGAAGAAAAATAAAAGGACATTGACATACTTAGTACTGAACACCATTCATGAATATCGCCATTTTTATATAATATGTAAACATGGTATCTGTGATGGTTTTCGAAATAGTTGCTATTCGCATATTCCATTCAATCATATAAAAATACTGATATTTGAAGGATTTTGACTTTTTATACCTTTGCGACTTACCCCTAACATTATCATTGTTTTCGTAATTTGAGATAGCAGCTAAAGGTCAAAGGACAACAAGTGATCGTATTTCCTTTCTGCAGCCTATTTTTATTTTTCTAGGGAACATTCTGTAAAATGAAAACATACGAACAAATTCCTTTATTTCAATCAGAAAATATTAAAATTGGGACTAATGAACCGTGCTTGTATGGCCTGAAGGTATGGGACAATTATGCCATAATTTCCATATGAGGACGGAGTTTTGATAGAGATAATTAGATCGTCTAGTGTTCGGTGAGTAGGAAAGAACAAAGAAATTAAATAGGTCGTGGCGTGTACCTCTGTAGGCATTTCCTTATATCAAGCATCCATTTTAATTAACGTTGCCAGGGATCTAAGATGGAAATAGATTATGGGGTCTTTGTTCCTTTGCTTTTCATTTTCCTTGTCTTCCGTATTTCTCTCTCTCTATCTCTCTCTCTCCCCTCTCTCTCTCTCTCTCTCTCTCTCTCTCTCTCTCACTCTCTACGTTCTCTCCATTCCCCCTCCCTCTATTTTCTCTTTCTATAATTATATGTGTTCGTCGCTCGTTCTCACTTCCTTCCTTCCCTCTCAGACGAAGGCTTTAACAAAAACAAAAACAAATTTAAATGTTATTTACTTTCTTCCTCGATCTCTCCTGATATTTTGTCGTTGTCCCATCACATACCGTCTTTCCATCTACTGATCTTCTGCTATTATAGGCCTATTTTACATGTTATTAAACATCCTATATTCTCTCTCTCTCTCTCTCTCTCACACACACACACACACACTCACACACACTCTCTCTCTCTATTTAATATGTCTGCATCTTTATCTCTGCCTGTCGATCGGTATCTATGTTTCTCTGTCTCTCTATCTATCTACCCTCATCCCTTTCTTAGTTTCTAAATCATCCCTCTCTTACCCACTTTCTTTTATATACTCTCGTTCCCTCTTACTGAATTTGAGGTAGCGAATATTGCAGTTTATTTCTATGATTATATCTGAAAGCGAAAATTGTTGGTAAGATACGGCGTCTTACACCGGCAGATGAAGGGGAGGGAGGGGGGGGGGTGGTATTAGCCTTTTAACAATTCTTAATTGTACATACTTTAAAGAGACTATGTCCCATTTGCAGGCCAAAATAATAATAGGTTAAATATCACCAGCATTTGAAAGATAATACTAATTTAGAACTTCCTCAAAACGAAAGGGATTGAAAATGTCTTTTTATGGGAAAATAACGACGTTAGTTGTCGAATCGACTTTAGGGATTGCAATTCGTTTAGTAAATAGTCTGATTTTCAGACCCTTGTACCGAATGGTCGTACGTTTTGTGCTGCGCAAAGATTCAATCAGTTTAATTTTGGCCATTACAAGAAGTGGGTTATTAATGTAGTCAAATGCTCATGTATCCTTTACAGCTCATTTTATGTATGTTATTACCAAAGAAAAAAAGAAGTCAGTCAGTCACTCAATAGTGTCTGACAGTGAAGTCTAGAAATTAAACGGCGTTCCTTGCATAATTTGAATACTAGGACACTGCTAACGTTTAAGTTTCACAGATAGGACATACGTGACATATTCATAATTCCTGCAAAGTTCTACAGAATTTGATGTTAGCTGCAAATGGGACACAGTATCTTTAAGTACACACAACACAAATTAATGTCCTCCTTTTATGCCCCCTTTCCAATGTGTAGACCCATCCGCACGATTTCTTATTCGCCGCTACGACGGCATGTTTGTCTTTGAAAGCAATTTCATCACGAAAAAAAAACAATACATTCGGAACCTCGTTATAATCTGAGACAAACATACCTTGATTAGTCTCGGTGCTGAATTATGCTACACCAACGTGTATATGATATAGTGTTTTCATTAGACACCACGTGGTACATAGGCATACGTCCTTGTACATTAATAGTGCATTGTCAGTATCATTTGTATGGCTAATGAATGAAGTATCTAAATGTGAAGTATGAAAATAATCGCCGTGCACTAATTAGTCGCAATAGATTTGACATGTTTCTCATGGGTATGGGTAAGACATGATATTCCATGAAATCTAAAACATTAACAAAAATTAAAAAATAACCACACACTCTGCTACTCAGATCACGTGATACCGTTGGTGCACATTAATCACACGTGTAAAAGGTGGTATGACATTAATACGGCGCCATCGAATAGATCACCTGTGCGAAACGACCCGATTCTTTATCACGCGATCAACATATACCGCGCGCTGAGGCGCCACGAAGATAAAAAGTGCTCCTTAAAAACTTTGCCATTTTCGGAAGAGAAGTGGAAGGAAGTTTTATGAAACTCTGCATATTTATTTTGAGAGTTGAATGTCGTACAGGCAATAAAGAGTGGAAAATAGATATGAATTTACAGGTGGTTAGTTCATTTGCTTTTCAAAAATGTAACAAGTCTGTCGAATTCAACCTCATTCATACATTATTTCATCTCGGCTTCCTCGAAAAATAAAGAAAGGATCAGTTGAAGAGGATAACAAATGGTTTCTAGGTTTCATCCAAAAGTTCAATTCACATTACCTTGAACATGTCAAAATCAGTGGCGTAGCGAGGATCGAGGCATCGGAAGTATTGGGGCATGGGGGGGCACGTGTTTTCCCCAGCAAATAATGAAAAAAGGAGTGGCAACTGGAAAGAAAAGTCTAGAAGAGAGAGATATATATACAGTATATATATATAGAGAGAGAGAGAGAGAGAGAGAGAGAAATGGGAGATAAGAAAGAAGGTGTTCAAAGAATTACCCTGTTAATGTGCATGTTATCCACCCAGTAAAACTGCACCCACCATGGTGTCACACCCCCCTCAATGTCTCTTGACTCACGCTACGCCACAGTTCAATACTTTATGGCAACTTTTGAGCGATAAATTCTCCATCAACTTGAGATACCAGGTAGAGGTTACCCAAAGTTTAGGAGAATGTGAACAGAAAAATTGATTCGCTCACCGGCTCGGCATTTCATCGGACCATCAATAAAAATTCAGGAACGCTGGTATATCTCTTTCCAGGAGAGACAGGAAGTAGCAAACTTCCAATAGATTGTGGAGTGATTTAACCTTCATCTTAAATTGGTTACTGGTATTCATGCTGTCGGTAACAGAAAACAGAAAAAGTGAAAAGAAGAGGAAGAAGAACACTGTCAAGAATAACGGATGGGAGATCACGTACAAGTAACATTCAAGGATGTAAAATCAATAAGGTTTTCCACGAAACATCAACTAATGAACATCCCGTTCGGTATATAGCCTGTTTTATTACTTTGGTAATATTTACTCGCTTCGTATAATGCTTGCCTCGGGTTTTCGAAGGTTCATCAAAATTTCCTTCGGAGGAATATGGGTGAACAAAGGGGTTATGTTATATGCCGTTATGCAGAATGGGGGAGGAGCAAAATGGGGAGTGATATTATTAGTCATTACTCTTTCTTAGAATGTCATTTAGCTCTCACGTTACCTTCTAGACTGCTGACTTGCTGAGTTACATGTACCTCTTTTATCGGCGGAGCCCGAAAGGAGGGGGTGCTCGATAACCCCTTTTCATTGTATTTTTTAATCATCTATTGATGGTGACTCGACATCCTGTTTGTATGCCGTATAAACAATACCAGACATTAACAAGTACTCACAAGCGTTAATATAATGTTGTATTTACAACTAAGAAAGCGCAATAACTTGAATTCACGAAACATACATTATTTTGTAATCATCAGAAATAAGAATGTCAGGGATTCTTCTGACTAGTACTGGTCTTGAATCCCCGAGGGATTTCCGAACTCTTGTTCGTGCGAAAAATTGCTACTGGGAACATTCGGACGCACCTTTCAGACAACATGCCCTATTATAAATCTGAGGCTCCCTTCCCCGCATGCTCCTTTAGAAATATAAACGTACGCCTATATTAAAATCATACTTAAAGACGAATCATTAATTATATTATTTTTGAAATTAAAGAAATTACCATTGTGCCTTGTCGCGTCTTGACTTCACGTGCCTATTCAGAGCGTAGCCTGTTTGCAGCAGAAATCACATCGTGCCTGCTGCTCCTTTACACTAGTCCTCATGCAATTCACATCTTTAATTATTAACACGCGTTAATTAATCTTAAAGGCATCTCCATATAAGCTGCCAAGGTCATCGAGCTCTTCTTTGTTAGAAGTGATTGTATAACACTGAAACAGGTGCATCACCGTGCATGCATTCCACAAATGCTAGCGTGTAGATATCTAGTCGCTTTAACCTAACCTACATACCATAGTGTCATACTTTACTGTGCAACGAAAAAGATCGATTGTGCATCGTGCTACGTATAAAGAATAACACTTTTGATCGTCAATAACTCAAAGATTATTCCAAATACATTTAACATCCTTAAACTTTACAATATGTAGACCAACACCTGATACGAGTTTTAACTTTGTACGTATCAACGATAAAACTTCATTTTATTTTTTTACACCTCGTATAATTACTTGAATGCAGAGAAAAGGTTGATACCTATATTATGCTTGATTATAAATGGGGGAGGGGGAGGGGGTCCGCAATGAAAGTAACGCATACTTTGAAACTATCTCGTTAAATAACCAATGAATCAATCGTGACAAAAGAATTGATAAATAGTATAACTCAACCCTATCTTTATCTTACCGAATTATTTGACCAGTAAAATTCATGTAGTTTTATAGTAGCAAAGAATTAAAGTGAAAGATTGAATTTCTTACAAAATAAAATAATTAATCGTCGTAGAGACGAAATATAATGGAGCATTTCCTGCAAAACACCCCCACTACATTCACCATCTCCATGAGGTTAACTGTTCATTTCCAGTTTTATTCAAATTCTTGGTAAGTCCCCCTAAGGTTACTCTACTTCGATTGACCCGTAAGATGGTCAGCCTAGAACATGTTATTTGTAAGTTGTAACGTATTTTGGGCCTCTATTGATTTAGAGAGGTGTGACTGTGCATAGGCGATTCTTCCTTACACCTACTCGAGTCAACACATCTTGTGATGTTGCAATTTGGAAATCGGGAGACGATATAGAGACGAGTGCGTATGATAATGAAGAAGGCTGAGTCCTAGGCATACATGCCAAACAACACTATATTGTTTCAAACATTAAGATACAGGGGGTTCCGGGGCTCATGTTTGTGTGTGGGTCGGGGGGTAGGCCTACTAATTCCAATCTCGACTCTAAAGGGGCAGGGGAGGCCCCAAATTGATAAAGAAAGAATTTAAGGATGTAAAACGCACCATAATTTTTTTAAATATTTTTGATAATAAATGCGCCTTCAATCTATATATATCTGTATCTGTATATGAAAACCAAGTGAATTAAAAGCACCAACTAAAAAGCAATAATAATCTCCGTTGTATGCTGATCTCGCATATTTTGTGTGCAGGAATCTGTTTCATTTTGCACGCAACCAATCCACGGGAAATGTAGGCCTACACAAGAAAAGTTGCCTTTAGGACTTTGTAAATTGAAGATTTTTTTCTTCTTCACGTTGAGTCAGTATTTCTCATTTTTTGCAGGAGTATACAATGCAGTTGTTTGGAAATTAGGAAAAAGTGAACTCAAGCAATCCTTTTATCTGAGTAGTCAGCTTTAGGCCCTTTAATTTTTGCAATTTTAAAAAAGAAGACAAATTTCATGTTATTACTCCTTGTTATCAATTACCTATAGATTGGTGGGTAATTTAGATAATTTATTTTTTAATTGGGTAATTTTGTGGCGTTCGAAAATGACCCGGAAAATGACTTAGACATAGATGATAAGCTTGGTCCGTCTGGCTCAAGGGTCACCATTGTGAAGAAAAATTGTTAGTAGTCCTTGCGATTTAATGTTCATAAAATGTTAAAACAATTCAACTTTTAAACGGAGAGAAAAGTCTAATTCTACTTTGAATCTGAAATGGGATATGTAGAAGGTTAGTGAAGGCATTAGAAGTCCCACACAATCCCACATGTAATACCATGATGACATGTTTGAGTGCTCGACCAATTTGATTTTTTTTGTTTATAAAGAATAGGGATCGAGGTCTATGTCAACCAATTATTTTGTACGAAAGTATTATGTTTTTATTAGACAACCAACGTGACAATAAATGAAACGGTAGAGGGGGTGAATCCATTAATAGCGAAAGGACCATAGAACTGTAAATACGTATTTTACAGTTCTGTGGAAAGGACTCCAACTGAAGTTTCACGCAGCATAACATTTTTATATTTCACTTAATTAGTTATATTTAATCATTTATTTAGTCATCCTTATTTATACATATTTATATACTTATTAGTTATTAATTAATCAATTTATCTATTCAAAATTATTTATTCAATAATTATTTATCTAAGCATTTATCGATGTATTCGTCTATTTAGTTAATTTGTAAATAGATAAGAACTGGATTAGGGGTCGATGGGGGGGGGGGTCATTGACGGCTATATCCTCATTTCTTTTAATGCATAATTCTTATAGAATCAACAGAAGGAATGTAGGATCTGTCCTATATTTTTTTTAAAGCCATTGTGAAGACCCTTTCGTAGCTAGACCATGGTTGAATCAATGAATGAATGAATGTACTTTTTCATTCATTTAAATATTTGTTTTCTTGTCCGCACTTTTGATGAATTTTAATAACCTTGCTGACTTTGAAAACTTTATTGACATAAAGTGGAGGTGGTGATGGCGGTGGTGGATTTAGTGGTCCGGTATATATCTCCTCATAGCAACGATCTTGTAAATTTTCATCATGCAGGCAGAAAATGGAATGGATGCTGAATAGCCTATAACTGCTATAAGATACTTTGTTAGTGAACAGATCGATATAGACTTAGAAAACAACTTGCAATGGAAAGGGATACTCTTTCAATTCACTTTAAAAAATGGGAGACCTTGGAAAGTTTTGTGTAATATTAATTAACTTTAAAAAAGAACTTCACAGCCCTCTATCCCAGCAGTATTTCTTTACTTTATGTTTATATTTGTTTGTTTGTTTTTTGTTTGTTTGTTTTGTTTTGTTTTTGTTTTGTTTTGTTTTGTTTTGTTTTGTTTTGTTTTGTTTTGTTTTGTTTTGTTTTGTTTTTGTTTTTTTTTTTTTTTTTTGGGGGGGTGGTTTTTGGATGTTTTTTATCTTTATCTCACTTTTTGGGGAGTTTTTTTTTCTCTTTTCAGAGGTAGTAATGTGTGTATTTTTTTTTTTTTAAACATTATTTTGACAGACTATAATATTTCATGTACAAGCATATATTTATTTATTTTTTATTTTTATTAAGAAGTGACTAAGTATTTTATCATTATTATTATTACTATGATTGTTTTAAACGAATAAGGAAATGTATAAAAGAGTTGTTTTGTTTAGCAATTGATGTTAAGAATTATACTTTTGAATTGTATTTTGATTATTCTGAGTTTTATTTTAATTATTCTGAGTATGATGTAAATTGCATGATTTCGATTATATTATATGTACTGCCTCTTGTATTGAGAAAATAAAACACCTTATAAATATTTTTTTAAACTCCACATTTACTGATCAATCGTCATGCAAGTAAATAGCCCTCTAGATAGTTCTAGACCTTGATGTCAAAGAAGATCATGACATACTATTACTAGTAGGCCTAGCTAGTCTATCTAACAAAATAACAAAAATTCTTAATTTTATAAAAATGACTCGGATATTATACATCTTAACAAAATCAAATTCATTTACTTATTTTATTTCATTACACTTCATTCTATTTTAATTCCTTTATCAATTTTTACAGAGATCGTCAAATGTCATGCAGTTGTCGTCAGTGTAAAATCAGTATGATATAGCCGGGCTACTACTGGTATATAATGTAAAAATAAACAATCAGCTGTCAAACTAAAAAGTGCTTTGACCCTCCCACCCGACGCAAGTATAATATCCTTGTTTATCGGTCAGATCGAGATCTAACTAAGCGAGGCATTTCAAGTTTGGAATTTCTCCGACAAGATGTTTGACTTTGTAACTGTCTGAATGAAAAACGTCATTTTGTATTCACCATAGACAAATAAAGATTCGTGCATTAAAGATGCCGGTGGGAAGACCGAGACTAGAGCGTGAACAGTCGTTCATGGTGGCTGAAATACCAAATCCATTCGTGCATGTCTTAAAAATGAATGCATGGGACTACATACGGGTATGTTGTGTTATTGTAATGTAGGCCTAGGCCTACTAGGATACAATATACATTCTCTCTCACAGTCAGGGTTCACTGAATATAGGTCATGTGTTATGAATAATTCCATTGTATTTCATTAGTCAGAATGAAAATTGCATACTTTCCGTGTTGTTAAGAAGTCAAGCAACAATGTTTGTCCTAGCCCTAGTAGTACATGTAGTATGAAGATTGAACTTTGAAGGGCCAAGGGGTGACCAAACGTCCAAAGTTCGCAGAGATTTTGACAATATTATATAAAATGTGATATTCGATCTATGATTTCTCATATTCTCTACACAATTTTATTTATTTGTTCTATTACCTATTGGACGGCAAAGTGTTTTACAACAAATTGGTTCAACTAGGCTAGAATATTTATTGTCAAAGGATTCCAGAGATATTGCGATCTAAAATTTGATTTCGGATCGGCATGCGCGCTGCAACAAAAAAGTCATAAAAATAATGAGACCTTATTAAACATTTGTCAAACAATGTGATCCATCCAAAATATGGTAATATCATAATTTGCAAGGCAAGATATCATAAAATCAGTTGGTACCACTTTTTACTTACAATTTTGAGGATATTGGCTCTCAAAATGAAGATTTCCAGACCCTTATCGGTAAATTGGTAATTTCTCGGAACGGACGCAAATGACTGCAAAATTTGCTGATCTTTTGTCAATATTTTCACAATTTCGCACCCAATTTCAAAGAAAATGTTGTCTTTGGGTAATTTTATGTTCCTCTTTCCATTGGTGATATCAGATTTTCCAAATCTTACCGAATTTTCGAGAAAGCGAACTTTGGTCACGCGCGAACTTTGATCACACCACCATACATTATTGACTATTGACTATTGTATTTGTACTTTGTAGTTAGAATTAATGCAATTTGCATTGTGACACTTCTGACTAACTATTATTGAAATACAATTATTTGTAACAATTAACAATAATTACAGGTGAATGAAATAATTTTGACTACATTAAGAAAATGGTCTATTGACGATTAAGTTATTAACATGACAAGTTTTGCCGTAGCATTCTTGTGAAATAAACCAATGGCATAGCAGAAATGTGTGCAGAAATGTTTGCTCTTTCTTCTTTGCATCTCACCATCTGGTACATATTTTAGGGCTTTAATTAAATCAAACTTAAAGATAAAGTTGAGTTCTGGTCATGCGACTGCATTGTGAAAGAAATGGTGTGAAAATGATAAAAACAAGTTGCAATCACGTAGCATATAAGTAACTGGAATCATCAAAATGATCAGAAATTTGGCCAAGTCTTGGTAAAAAAAGTAATAAGCACTGTACACAGAAAGATGTATATTATGGGACTGCACAAACATGTGGCATAAAATGTGGTCCTCATTTTTAAGCTGTTACATGTCATATTTAGAATATGAAGGCATTTGAAGAGCCATGCCTTTTCAGGGAACATGTTTTCTCTGATGTACTCTGATGTATTTCCACACTTGCATATAAAAACATGAATAACAAAAAACCCTCACAAATTATTTTTCACCTCTCATGCAGAACTCGACATTCTCTTTAATTTAATGATTGAAAATGTGGGTAATTGTCCTTATAGGTTCATTAAAAATCTAATCATCAACAACAGATGACCATATATATATTTTCTTGTCTTAGATTGCCATCATGTCTGTAACGGTAGCACCACTTCGTGTGCTGGCATTCACCCTACTTCTCCTGCCTGTCTGGGTACTGTGTGCTGCGGCACTGGCTGGGTTAAAGAGGGAGGAGAAAGACAATCCACTGACGGGTTGGAGAAAGTAAGATTTGATTTGATTTGATTTGGTTTGGTTTGGTTTTGATTTCTGCATTTTTCAAAATACAAAAACAGGATAACAACATGTTAAATGTAAAGTGTAATACAAATATGCAAACAATAACTTCATGTCAAAATTTAATTTACATAATTATAGAAATAATGACAATCTTAATATTTCTATAATATGGTATCATGAATTTAAAGTATTATTCTTACTATCTGTGATAAAGTGCAGGAGACCGCCATCATAACCCATATTAAGCGACGCTTGACTATAGGATGGCAATCCTAGTAAAGGGGATAATGTGTTTAATTATTTTGCTTGTTATTCCAAAATTTCATTTTGCAACATCACCGAGCATCCTTGCAAATGAGTAATCTTAGTGAATAACCCGCTCTTGGATTTTGGATTTTGGATTTTGGATTTTGTTCAGTTATCAGCATGAACATTTTTTGAAATATTACATATTGCCCCATTTCTTGCTGATTAAGAGTAACCAGTGTGCAGAAACAGAAGAAAAAAAAAACATGTCTTGAAAAATCAACAATCATAAGAAAGTAGGCTTGAAATTATCAAGAACTCTTTAAAAACAGCATTCATTAGGTCATTGACTGAAATAGGACACTCTGATATTTACTTAATATACATGTGTCAGATTGTCATGTCATATTGTATATGCCATACCATGCCAAGCTGGTACATTTGATAACAAGAATAGTGGTATCAGACTATCAGTTATCCTAACAAGTTTGTCAATAACAGAGTGCTTCAGTCCTGAAGTGGTCTTTGTTTCTTTTATGCTGATAAAAGCCAACGACGAGATATCAACCGAGGTATAAGATTTTGAATATATACCTTGATCATTTTGATGTGATACATGTATACATGTACATTTTCATCAATTGTACACAATAATATACATGAACATTTGCATCATGCAATGTTAGGCCACATGCTTGTATAGTTTTATTCTGATGAATTCATGGCTAGGTTAGACATCTTGTTATAAATCAAACAAAAACATATGTGTTTTTTGACATTTTGTGCAATCTTCATTATCTTTATGAGGCCATGGCTAGGTTGAGAATACTGCTATCGGAAAGTACAAACATAAATGTTTGGGAAATTTTGTGCAAAGTACATATAAAAGCTGCATGAGCCGTATGTAAACATTTCAATTTTTTGGGGGGTCCAGACATAAATTTTGGGTGCCCATTTCACAATTTGTCTGGGGTGCCTGTTAGTGTCGGTCCTGCTCAAAGCATTATTTCTTTAGAATATTAGGGCAATGGACAGGGCTTGAGTGATTTTTTTTTTCCACTTATAAATATAAATAATGAGAAAAGCACACAATTTCTTTCACCTAGCTGTACCACAACTCAAACTTCTCTTCAGTTTTTGAGGATGAAATCAATATCACTGGAGATGTCGTGGTATAGTGGTTCCTTCACTTGACTCTCAATCCAAGGGTTGAGGGTTCGAATCTCAACCCGGTACTGACGTCCTTTTGCAAGCCGTTAATCCACATTTGCCACTCTCCACCCAGGTGTAAATGGATTCCGATATGCCAGAGTGCTACATAGTTGGCCACCAGCTACGACTGGGGTAATAATTTTGGAGTGCCAGGAGCATAACGATGTGACGCACATGTGCGCTGTATCAGAAGCTCCCAATGAAATGATTTGTACACTTTAACACTTTTAGGGCCCAGAATAAACTCTCTTTTTAATGTTCTTTTATCACCTATTAATCCACAGGGCATTGCGTGGACCTATAATACTCCTTGCCAGGTGCCAGGTATTTTGCATGGGATTTCACTACGTGAATATCAAAGGTCAACAGGCAACGCGGATGAGGCAAGCATTCTGGTTTTAGCCCCTCATGTCTCCTTCTTTGACACCTTTATTTTCTTTGTGACGGGTCTCCCTAGTGGTGTGTCCAGACAGGAAAATGTTGAACCACCCATCTTAGGAAGTAAGTAGTCATACATGAGTTGTCGACTAGGCAACAGGTGTAACAAGGTTGATGTGATGTTAGTGATAGTGGGGTTCGTGTGATATTTTCTTTACAAAAAATTGTATTTATGAAGGGAGAGGTCCTCAGTCCATGAAAGGTACCTTATGGAGTTGCCAATTTGCATTGTATCAATTACAAATATAAATATTCATAACTTTTGTTATATTGTCTTAAGGTTTTCTTTAAACTTCCACTGACTTGTTTCTCAAATTTTTCTGTTGCTATTAAAACCGACTTAATAATAAGGTGGATTTCACCTTTAATAGTGGAGTTGATAATACTGCCAGTATCGTTATCTCAACACCCATCCAATTTACCAGTACCGGTATTGTCTATTGTACAGGAAAATCATTTTGTTTACCCAGGGAAGCATCATCAGCATCAATGCTGTTCTTCCTGAGAGCCGTACAATTATTATTATTACCCCATCAATTGCCAGGTTCCCATTTACACCTGGGTGGAGAGTGGCAAATGTGGATGAATATCTTGCCAAGCGGACGTGTTGCTGGTGGGGATTTGAACCCTCAACCATTTCATTAAGAGTCCAGTGCTTTAACCATTGTACTACAACACCTTCAAGTTATGTTGCTTTTACCAGCTCTAGTACCTTAATGTCCATCTATTTTCACCCCAGCATTGGCCAAGACCCTTCAGCCGGTGTTAGTATCGAGGAAAGACCCTGACTCGAGACAGAAGACCATAGCAGAGATCAAGCGAAGGGCTCAACCGGGCAGCCAGTGGCCTCAGATTGTCATCTTCCCAGAAGGCACCACAACCAATGGACAGTGCTTCATCACATTCAAAGGAGGTATACATTATTGTAGAGATTTCCTTTCAAAACTTGATACAGGATATTTGAACTTTTATTATCAAATGCCTTGGTGTTCAGGAAAGGGGAGGATGTGGATTTTTAAAAATAGAATTAAACCATAATGTATAGGATGATTTTTAGACTCAACTAAGTTTTCAAGAACAGTCCATTTAATAAAATTGTTATTAAAAAAATGAAACTTTTGAAAGTTTTATGCTTGTTTTAGTTAGAAATTTGGGCAGCCATTATCTTACATGTATGAATCCTCTACATAGAATAGCTAATAGATTGAAATACTGTTATTTTTGTCTGTTTATTACTTTACATTGTAATGTATTTCTAAATTAATGAAAATTGAAATTTGCACAATCCATGGGATATACAAATGGGAATAAGGGATGTAGGCAGTGACCAATTTTTTTCCACTTAGGGTTTTGCCCCCTCCCCACTTTTTGCGGGTTTTTAGACATTGTGACCTGATTGGCATCAGCAGAGTCCCATTCTCTTTCATATTTACCTCTTGACTATTTCTCCCACTTTCTAAATCATTCTGCCCTAGTTTGTTCACCCACTCTTAAAGACACATAATAGTGGGCTCTCGTGGGGAATTTGACGCCCTTCGGGTGTTTACTGTTTACCCAATAACAGGTGTTGTCAGTCACCAAGATAAGCCTTCAATTCATGACCAATAGGTCTTATCAATTCCTCTGCATTTTCCACCAATCGCACCATATGGAAAGCCTTCAATTCATGACCAATAGGCCTTATGAATTCCTCTGCATTTTCCACCAATCGCACCATATGGAAAGTCATTATCTTACATTTCCCATAACCGAAGACTCTGAAAGATTGGGGTATATTTCCTGATAGGACTACAGGTTTGCTGTGTGCGAGACTTGTACACCCAATAATTGTATTTTCCACCAAGTCTGGTGTCAGTGAATGATGACCTACTGCACATGGAAACTGACGACCTTCTCCCTTAAAAATCATGGGTGGGTAGGATAATTGGTACAGTTCATGTACAATGTAGACATAGTTTAACTCCTAGGCTGCTACATGGTGGGGATCTACAATTCAACACTTGTATGTTTTCACAGGTGCCTTCTTTCCTGGCTTCCCTGTCCAGCCCGTCCTCCTGCGCTACAACAACAAGCTCAACACAGTCCCTTGGACTTGGGATGGACCTGGAGGCTTCTCTGTCTTCTGGCTCACTCTGTGTAACCTCTCCAACAACCTAGAACTGGAATTCCTGCCAGTCTACAGGCCAAGTGAAGAGGAGAAGCAAGATGCGAAGCTTTATGCCCGCAATGTCCGAGCTGTAATGGCAAAGTATGCTTAATGTTCATACATGTTCATGTACATGTGGCTCATGGAATCTAGTACAATGAAACCTGTATAAAAAGATTGCTTTAAAGGTACTATGTCCCATTTGCAGGCCAAAAAAATGAAAAGGTTAAATTCCAACGGCATTTGAAAGATAATACTAATTTAGAACTTCCCTCAAAACGAAAGGGCTTGAAAATGTCTTTTTGTAGGAAAATAACGACCGTTAGTTGTCGAGTCAAATTTAGGGATTGCAGTCCTTTTATTTAATAGTTGTAATGTTGTTAAATAGTTGTACCGAATGGGTGTACGTTTTGTGCTGCCCAAAGATTCAATCAGTTTAATTTTGGCCATTACAAAAAGTTGGTTATTGATGTAGACAAATGCTCATGTACATGTTACAGCTCATTTTGTGTATGTTATTACCAAAGAAAAAAATAAGTCAGTCAGTCACCCAATAGTGTCTGACTGTGAAGTCTATAAAGTAAACAGGTTTCCTTGCATAATTTGAATACTAGGACACTACTAACGTTTAAATTTCACAGATAGGACATTCATGATATATTCATAATTCTACAGTTCTACAGAATTAGATGTTGGCTGCAAAAGGGATACACTACAAGAAAAGTGGTTCTTTTTTATGTAGGTGGTCTGTAATATGTACAGGTTCTTTTATTACACATTTCAATGATGACACTATTCAAGGGAAAAAGAAAATATGATCATGACACACACAGGTGGTCTTTCTATACAGGTGGTTGTTATTAAAGCAGTCTTCATTGTATTAAAGTATAGTGTTCATTCACCTACCTGATTTTCAATCGTGACGTTGGGTTTGGGCATCCTTAACTGATGCACATGTGTTTGCACCCATGGCTGTATTTAGATAACTAACTCCACCTACAGTTTCCTTTCTTGAAATTGTTTTGGTTATCAGACAGATGTGCTAAAAAATGTTGTCAGGGAATTCCTGTTTCAACTTGTATCCTAACTAATCAGTGTCATCATGCAAGACCCTGAATTGTTTTGATGTTATAGCACATGTACAGTGTAGTTTCAGGTGTTTCACGGAAGTCTGTTTAAATCAGTTTAGGATAGAATGGTCAAGTGTTAAGTCTCTGATTGCTTAAAGGTAATACAAAGTTTTGGGAATATTTCAATTTTTGTGGATCATGAAATTTAAAATTTTCATTATCATTGTGAAGCCTAGTGTTAGAACACTCAACTCTAACAAAATTGGGCTCTAAAACACTTTTGATTTGGAGAAGAAAAAAATGTTTTAAAATAAAAATGTACGGTGCTCGGTAAATTTGGTATAGCTCCTCTCAGTTCGAAAATTTACATGTCATCTGAAGAGCATAACACATATATAGCACTATTGTCAAAGTGTAATAATTAACATGTTTTGACACCAAATCATATTACCAGACTAATCAAATATATATAATCATGAAGATAAATTTTTTAAAGTCAAGTCATTAAAACATATACTTCAACATCCTTTCGTGTGATAACACCTACGTCATCTCCTGACCCTCTTATCTCTAGGGCTTACAAGGTCCCAGTGACAGACCATACGTATGAAGACACTCGTCTGATGGAGGAAGCCAAAGCTATGGGACTGCCTTGTGAAGTGGGCGTGGTAGAATTCCACAAGTTGCTCTCCAAGCTGGGGTGAGTTCTATACATAGGATTGGCTAGTAGCAGTATGGTCTGGAGCCGGAAGGGCGTTAACTCATTTACTTTAACACAGAGTTAACAGCCCTCTGGCTCCAAACAGACGACATGTATTTAAATGAACTACTACATGACATCTGCTTAGAACCAGATGGGACATAACTCATATTCTTTAACAAAAAGATAAAGTCTTTCTGGCTCTCAAATAATCAAATATTGATTATTCAAAAGAACTATATAATGAGGTGTCATGGACTATAAAAGGTGTATGAGGGCTATGGATTATTGGTCTCAGATTGAATCCTAGCTGCAACACTATTGAACATTCTTTTGGAAAGACATTCATCTTCACTTGCTACTCTTCACCCAGGTATATGTATGGTAGTTTAGCTTAAGCAAAAGTGATAATACACCTCTCTGTTGGACCTTTAAGCTATGTCAGTAACAATTTTATATTTTTTTTGTATATTCATTTGTGTAGCCAAAACAATGGATATTTGTAATACACACTATATTTCATTGTTGTTGACTGCAGTTCTAAGCTTGAGGGTATGTTCACTCATCTTAGTAAATATACAGAAATAGCTGCAATGTAACTCAAGGCGGGGGGGCTGCATCACAACAGAAAATTTGCAAAAATATCCATTTGATCATATTAATCAAGCATCAACATCAGTATCAGTTTGACTTTACAGACACTCAGGACTACAGTAAGTTAAGATTTATTTTTATTTTCATGTGACCATTTTGAACACAATGCCTGCAGGTTCAAACTTGAGGGTCTGCGCACTCACCTGAGTAACTATGCAGACATAGCTAGCTCAGGAGGCTACATCACAATAGAAGACTTTGCCAAGTATCTCAACGTGCCTGTCTCACCCGCCCTCCAAGAAGTCTTTGATGTATATGACAGGGTGAGAAACATGGGCATCCCCATGGATGCTTTTTCAAAAAGCATATATTAGTACAAAGCGTTTTAATAACAAGGAACAAGTGGGAGGGGGTGGGGATATGCTCTGCCTTTTTGAAAGATTTTCATATTACTTGAAGCAATCAGAATGGCAGGAATGTAAATCATTATTAATTGCAGTGTTATGGATTAGTCTCTTAATATCTTGTACATGTATTTTGATTTACTTTGATAAGACATAGTGGCAGAGATCAGGGTCTACATTCTTACCCAGGAGAATAGAGCCTCCCATTCCATTGCAATACAAATTCATCTTCAAAGTGATTCCATATTTGAGCAGAAAATTCATTAAAGATATCAAAAAAATATGCATCATCGAAGAAAGGGGACACAATGAATAGCAATGCCAATATCAATATCAATTTGGTAATCTGCATGACGTTTTCATTTTCTTAAAATCTTGATATTTCTGTTTCCTTTGGTTATAACAAACTTCAAATTGGTAGGCTGAAATGACAGTAGTGATTGTTTGGTATTTCACCTGTTCCTATATGAAACTTAAAAGCAAGATAAACGATGGTAGTGGTGTCCTTGCTTTCCAGGATGGCAGTGGGAAGATAGATTTCAGAGAGTATGTGATTGGATGCGCTTTGGTCAGTCAACCAGCAAACACAGAAGACACTATTCAAATGGCATTTAAGGTGAGTGATGATTGAATGTGAGTGATAAGTTGAAAGTCTAAACCATGTGTTACTTGATGTAGACAGAAGTTGATGTAGACAAAAGTTTATATGCAGGTTAGAATGTAACCACAACATATATATCAATAATTAGTATAATAAGTTATGAAGGAAAGAGCTTATTCAGAAGATTTTTAGTAATTTATCACTGTCCTGCCCCCCATAAAAATAAAAAAGATGTCAAATGCATTGGTTTTCAGGTTGTCCAGATTATCTTGAGCATTGTGGTGTGGTATGTTCAAAATTCAAGGTTTCGATGGATAGAGCTAGTTGTCAGGACTGATTTTTGTTGACCAACACATGGTCTTGGTATGTTTGTATATGTTCATTGTGATTTCCAGTGAATCTGTTTTCCCCCAAGTTTTTGTTCCATTTGTAAAAAACCCACCTAGTGTATAAAGAATTATTGAGAATCATCTCAGGCCAGTTCATCTTGAAAACACAGCTTCATTATCAGAACTGAAGAGTAGCTTTTAGCACTTGTTCATACCGGTGTGTTGGCTCAGTCAGTAGAGCGTCCGCCTCACAACCGGGAGGTCGTGGGTTTGAACCCCGGCCGCGTCATACCAAAAGACGTTAAAAGATGGGAGTTGCTGCTACCTTGTTTGGCATTCAACAATAAGGGGATAGAGCAATGTCGATCTGGCGCTGCTCAGTTGCTGCCGGGCTCACGATCAATTGGGCAAAAAGAATTTCCATTTTCGGTTTAACTTTATAAAATTTGGAGTGGACTTCAAAAGATTATTATTATTATTATTATCATATGTAATTCAGTAAACCACCCCAAGTTTGTTTGTACATGTACACGAATGGCAGATGGGGGTACCTGTGCCTAACAAAGGTCCTTTAATGTACTCACTTATCATTGTGTGAGAAGATTCCATTCGTGCTATTTTGATATGCCGTGGTTATTTAAGGCAGCTTACAAGGTCATATGAGAACAATTAAGGCAGAATCAAGTGACCTTGACCCTCTTACTCTGATATCCTTCTCACTTACAGATGTTCGGGGGAGACAAGGAGTACATCAGTCCCGAAGATCTTTTCCAGATTCTAGACAACGCATTCGGAATGGAAAGAGAGGAGTCGGACAGCCTGTACAAGGAGATTGATACAAGGGGCATTGAGCGCATCACATATGGTGAGTTAAAATGTGTCTTTTTCACCTCTCTCGCAATCGAGTCTTCGGAACCCTTTTTGTCTTGCCTGCGTAGCAAAAAGCGAGACATAGGCGCCGCTTTTCCGGCGACGGCGGCGACGGCGACGGCGGCGACGGCGTCAACATCAAAACTTAACCTAAGGTTAAGTTTTTGAATTGTTAATATAATTTTGAAAGTATAAGGTCCTATTAAATGAAACTTGGACTAAAGGGTTATCAAGTATCCCCAATCATGTGAGGAAAATTTCAGGTCACAAAGTCAAGGTCAAAGGTCATTTCAGGTCAACAAACTTAGACTATGTTGTGGCATCATCATCAAAAACTTAACCTGAGGTTAAGTTTTTGAATTTGTAATATAATTTTGAAAGTATAAGTTCTTATTCAATGAAACTTAGACTAAAGGGTTATCAAGTATCCCCAATCATGTGAGTAGAATTTCAGCCCACTAGGTCAAGGTCAAAGGTCATTTCAGGTCAACAAACTTAACTATGTTGTGGCATCAGGCTAAGATTTTTTAATTGTTATCATAATTTTGAAAGTATACATTCCTATTCCATGTAACTTGAACATAAGGGTTATCAAGTATCACCAATCATGTTATTAGTCTTTTAGGTGACAAAGTAAAGGTCAAATGTCATTTCAGGTCTGGAAACTTAGACTTTGTTGTGGCATCAACATCAAGATTTTGAAATTTTAGCATAATTTCAAAAGTGTTTGTTCAAATTCCATGAAACTTGTACCCAAGGGCTATCAAGTATCACTAGTCATGTGACACAAATTCCAGGTCACAAAGTCAAGGTCAAAGGTCATTTTAGGTCAGTAGACTTGGATTATGTTATCAAAATTTAATATGAGAATTAATAAATAAATTGTTGTTATTTTTTCATATTTCATGAAAGTAAATATTCGAATCATTCAAGTACTTTCCCATGAATATTCTAATAGTAATTTTAGTATTCGATCCCAGGCCTAGTATGTACATGATCAGTTACAGCTAGGTGACAATATTGATGTTTGGATAATATATATTGGAGTATATCTCATAATAATGTTCTCATTATGCTAATGAGACGTGATGTGATGTAGATGGGTTCTACCTTCCAATTGTTTTTACACAAAGTGCTGAAAAATCCTCTTTTCTTAAAAAGTTTATTAGATAACTTTATTTGTAAATTACTGACAAGCATTGAAACATTTGTAGTCTTACCCATACACTAAATCTCATTATATTGTATTCTTATGATACAGTAAATAATTATTCTGATGATTCGTAATCAATATTCACTTCAAAATGCTTATTATATTCAGAGGATTTCATTTTGGGGGTCTGCAAATGGGCCACCCCGCCTATAAAAATAATGTCCCAACCTCAACTTTTCATCATATCGAATTGCGTAATGCCGAATTGCGTAATGCAGGCGAGACCGCCGAGAGCGTTTCACTTGTTTAGTCTAGCACTCAGTAGAAAGCTGCAAGATTTTACCCTTGTAGACAAATACATGTATTTACACAAGGGTAGTGGTACATTCACTGAGAATTTCGATGGGAAACGTTTTGATCCCAGACAAAAATAGAAAGGGAAAAAATAAGAAAAAAAACACTGCACCTGAAAGTCTTGTCTTATAAGGCTTTTACTTAGATTCCTGACTCTTCGGACATGGATGCACTTACTGTCCTCTACATGTAGCTTAGCAAAACATACTGGCACATTAAAACCATGTCTTGACAGAGGAGCATCTTCCCCTATCTCCGAGCTATCTAACTGGGGCACACATGCACCCATGTCCGAATGGCTACTAATGTTCTAGGTTAAAGATGGTTGTAAATTAGCCAGATGCAGTCTCTTGTGTAGAAGCTGAACTTTTACCTGCCACTTCATGTACATTTTCACTAAGCTATGTTATGGCAAATGAATTATATACGCTGTGTCATTGCATACCAGCATATTGTGATTCAGTTTCTCAATTTTTCACCACTGCCACCACAATTAATTTCCCTATGTTTATGTGGCATTGTCAGATGAATTCAAAGCTTACGCCATGAAGAAGCCAGAATACGCTACCCTCTTCACTCGCTACATGGAGATGCCTTCCTCATCCTCCGATGAAAGGATGCCCAGTCAAGCATCCTCCGATCTATCACCACGGCAACGACCGGTACAGAGCAAGGCCGAAGATGCACCCTCCGATTTATTGCCACAGCATCGTCCGATGCAGGGTAAGAAGGAAGACTGACATGAGGTAGGCCTGCCTCCAGTAGACTGAGTTGGACCAACTTGTGATGCGTTGCTAGGTGACCCTTCATCCTTTCAAGACTCTCTTACCTGTTATTCTGCAGATCTGGTCCCCTCCCCCAAAAAAAAAACAATATGAAACCAGATAGCATGCCATTCTGTGCCAGAAAAAAGGCTTGTATTGTGCAAACATTACACAGCTATATTTTACAAGTTTGTGGTAAGTTTACGCACATCTGTTAAAGACATAATTAGAGATTATTACTTAATACGATATTATGAAAAATGGTTTAAGATAAAATGCAGAGCAGCATGATTTATATTCTTGCTTTGGAGTCTTTCTGTATGCTGTAATGATATTATGTTTTAGATCTATGGAAGCTTCTAGCATTCATGTAAGAAAAAAACATTTACGGTAAGTCTTTTATCTTTCATTTTACATTTCATTTATATGCAGGGTACTATTTTGAATGCAATATTGAGTATTTGGGATATTGGGAAATGTTTCTTTGCAATAATGTCAAAGCTTAATGCAGGATTCATTTACTTATGCCCAAAACTTGTAATGTATTTGATATTCATGTAGCTATATGTTTATATAGTTGTGCTTTTTAGCACAGATATTGTTCATATTAAATTCCAATGTATTACTAATTGTACATCAAATTATCTTTTAATCTTTAAATCATTTTATCACATGTATATACGTGATGTATACAGCGTACAACAAATTTCTTTTGGAATATAGGAGGCTCTTTGCTGTGTTATTCAAAAGTGTTTGAATACATATTATGGAACTGCATGGAAACCTGTCCGCTTACCTCCAAAAATTTCTCTTGCACGAATTGGATTCTGTAAAAATTGTTTGCGCAATAAAAACAGTGAAATCATGTTTGAAATCAATAATGAATGGGAAGAAAGTCATTCTTTGTATGAATGACATACTTTTTTCACAGTACATTTATGCCTGTATGGATGTGTCATATGATAATGAAGTCATTGGGGAATTGTTACTAGGATGAACTCCAGTGACAAACTCTCAAAATCACTTCCGATGAATATTGAAAAGGATTTAGTTAAAGCATATATAGAGTGGCCAAAGACATGAAACTACCTTCTACGTACATGTACCGATAAAACATACATTTATATTTCTCATATTCCATGACCTTTGTACTAAGTTCTCAATGTTCAATGCTCTCAAGAAGGACAGGATATTAATATAAATCCAAGAGGGGGAAATGTACACCTAAATAGGCTACTGTATTCTATGCACTGGCTGCATTTATCCTATCAAATATGCCTAAAATTCCAGTAATTCTTTATAATAAATTTTGTACAAGTCTTTGTTTTTTCTATTTGATACATCAGCCTGCGTTACAGGTTTTACACACAAAATATGTACGCATATGGTATAATGTTAACAAATGACTATAATTCTAGTAAAATTCTTGAAAATTTATATATACCTATATATATATTATTTATTACTATAAAAATCATGGATGACCTGAATTGTTTGTATATTATAGAGGACGGATTTAATCTTCTCGATTCTAAATTTATCTAATGAATCTAATGAATTATTACTATTTAATGAATCTAGCAATGCAGACACAAAGTGATTGAGGAAAACAAGGTGTATTGTTGAATATCATCTTGTTAAGTTTAATCACAGGTGCGTGGTTACTCAATCATGCTCACGTACTATATTCCACGTTGGTCACAATGAGTTGGAGACAGGCCAGAACGCAGTCAATGTAAATGAGAGCAGTTTTCACATTATTCTTAATTTCTCTTTGTGTGGGTTTTAATTACGTGTGGATTTGTGTGAATTGTGTGTGGATCTACATTGTGTCTAAATCTTTATAAGTGGTGCTTTTCCATATTTTCAAAGTAGATGATAGATTGCAGGTTCTTTTTATGGTGACTGAAATTAATGTTTCTTCCTCTTGCATATGTAGAATTTTTTAGCCAATCTTTCATTCCTATGCATATTTCCTTTTTTTTTCTTAAGAAGTGTGTCATTGAAAATGTGTCTTTAGTTGATGTGATATTTATATATGTGTATGAAAGAGGATATTTTTGGGGTTGCTTATCTTTTTTACTTTTTAAAACTGCCAAGTCTCAGCTGTTCTTCTCTGATGTGGGATATTTTTATATTCAGTTTACTGTTTTGAGATTGTATGTATGCTTGTATGTGGCAATGGCTAGGTTGTTTTAAATTTTATCAATGTAAGAAAACAGAGATATACATGTAGCTGTAAAAAGAGTTTCTCTCCTTCATTCTAAAGTGCTTTGAATATATTTTTGTGTTGGAAATTTGTACAAATAGGTGTAACATTGATCATTTTTATTTCATTTAAAAAATATATTTTTCAAGGCTTGTACTATGCCTATGTGCTAAAATACTTTTGTTTTAATACTTTTGTTTCAATACATTTGTTTGAATACTTTTGTTTTAATGCTTTATCTGCTTTATATGTGTATATGCTTGGTTGATGTGTAAACAAGTCAACGCAAAGCGTAGCATCCCCTCGCCGGGTACAAATGGCCTATATACCTCAGAAATTCTATAAAAATCCACCCAACATTACTTATTAGTTATCAAACAGAAACCACATTTTTGCATAGTACATAATTACTGTAGCTATTTCTCATGTACACAATTAGCAATTTTTAATTAGCAATTTTTGCATATTAAATGAGCTGTGACCTTTGACCTTTGACGTACATACTAGAAAACATTACTTACGTTGAATGAAAACCACATTTTTGCATATATTTATTAGGTATTTTTGCATATTTAATGAGCTATGGCCTTTGACCTACGTACTCCGAAATCAAACTTAGGCTGTATTTTTGATACCATGTACCTTCATATCAAATTTCATTAAAATCTGTCAAACATTACTAAAGTTATCGAACGGAAACCAGATTTGTTATGAACGGACGGAAGGACAAACGGCGGCATTTAATATATCCCCTCCGACTTCTTCGGGAGGGGATAATAAAGGCTTCAGTGTACTTTGTTACTATATGTACATTCAAACACGGCTCCCTACGAGTGTACACAATTGGACAAGCTTGTATTTCTTCATATTTTTGCTGGGTATTTCTTCTGTAAAGTGATTATGTATAGACAGAAACTAGCTGCATACTTATAAGCATACAAAAATCAAGTTTGGAAATTGTTAAAGACTGAAAATCATCTTTAGTCCTAATAGTTGCCCAGTGGTTTGGACAATCAATGGAAATGTGTTTAGAATGCCATAACCTGAAAACTTCAATACAGAGTTTTGTACATATCAGACTGCGTATGCTACTTGAAAAAGTAAAATAGGCCTAGCTGACCATAACATATATAGATATATATATTCTGTACTTTGAAGGTATGTATTCTACATTTCGTGTCAAATTTATAATGTTCCTCTAACGTCTTTCACAGTCAGTGTCAATTATGTGGAAGTCTGTAAGAATTTACTCTTTGTCAGTACCAGACCTGAAGACTAACATACCTTGTTAATGAAGTACATCCTCTTTTTTTTTGTAAACTAATGTTGCTTGCCTGATGTATGTTGATAAAAGCTCAAAAGCGCTCAAACAAGAAATCACTCTTAATAGTTCCTGCCACCAATACCCAGTCTTATGGTTCCCGAACTTTTTATGCAGCATCCCCTCAACTCTGGAACAATTTACCTCAATGTATAAAACAAGCAGATTCAACAGACAAATTCAAATCCATGTTAAAAACCTACTTTTTGTTAAATAGCCTTTTCATTTGCATATGCAGCCCCCTCGATTGTCCACTATCTATTATGTATAACTTAATATTTGGCTGTAATTCCTTCTCTTTCTATTTTTCTTAAGCGCTTAGAGACATATTTTGTGATAAGCGCTATACAAATGTTGTTAATTATTATTATTATTAAAGCTTAGATTTCTCATTTTTCTGAGCTTTTGGATCCATTTCATTTCACTAGTACATAATGTATACCTCTTTGTTGCCGAGAGTTTTCCTTCCTGTAAATGTTGGTGTTAATATCACCATATTTGTAAAGAGATACATATTTATTATTTAAGCTACATATATTCATCTGCAGTCCTTCTGTTTAAAATGAAGTGAAAGAGTACATGTATATGAGAGATTTTATTCACTAACAATAAGTACCATCAAAGAGAAGTACCAAAACAAAAAAACCACTGCCCCATCCTTAAAGCCCCTCTAAAGCGTTGGGAGCCCCATATTTGAGGGAAAAATTTCACTTGAATTGTATCATAATGTGAAAGAGGATGTCATTTAAGACACACTTCTGCAAAGATTTTCCCCTTAAAAAATGTGTTTGAAGACAAATATTGAACAAAGAATACATAATTTGGGTTTATTCTGTTGTACGCTGAATACCTAAATTTTGTATTCTTTCATCAGTATTCGACTTCAAACACATTTGTTTGAAAATCCTTGCAGAAATGTGTCTTTAATGGCATCCTCTTTCACATTATGATACAATTTAAGTGAAATTTTGCCATCAAATTTTTGAGGCTCCCAACACTTTAGAGAGGCTTTAAGGATGGGGCAGTGGGTTTTTTTTTTAATACTCTTTGATGGTACTTATAGTTTGACATCTTGTATATTTTATGAAGAATAAATTATAGGTTAAAAAAAAAATAGCAAACACATGTCATTATATCATGCTTCAACTTTGATTCTGGGGCAACTGCCCCCTAGACTATAACCCCTGTGTAATCGTCCAAGCAGATTTCGGGTAATCTTGGGAGTGTTAAGTTTTCCAGGTGGTACATGTAGTTGTCCCAGTGATGATTGTTCTAGGAGGTAGTTGTCCTTTTGTATTGTAGTTGCCTGGGGGCGTGGTTAATTGCCCTTTACAGGTAGTCGACAGGGGGAGGGGGGGGGGTATTTTGCCTGGCATTGAATTCATTCATTCACTACCACTACATACATTCGATAAAAGGAGGCAACAAATATCTAAAGCTATTAAAGGCTTTGCCCAGCAATGAATCAATAATTTCCTTTGGGAGGAGTGGGGGGAAGTTGGTGGGGTGTGTCATTGATGATATGTAAAATGTTCAGTGTGCTCACTCACAGAAAACAAGTCTAAAAATTATAAATTATTTATAATGGAATTATTTTTAATGGTTTTGAGCCCAAGGGAACATACTGCAGCATTCAATATATGCTACCTAATCTAACAATTGCAAGCAATGAATTTTCGTAATGCAAACAATAGTACGAAACTTTACAATAAACCGGACACATGTAGTAAGAAAACAAGCTAGCTCACACATGCCCAATTTTCAGCCCATCATTAGATTAGAGTTCATACAACCATTATCAAACATTTTTCACTGTATATTGAATTATTTAAAACACTAGAGAAACAAGAATCACATTAACACAACAATCACTGAATTTTTCAAGTAAGAAGACACTTTATTCTAAAATACATTTAATAGATAAGAAATTGTGCATATTCAGTTTGAAGAACTCTTTGGAGAAAAAAAAAGACTTCCACAATATTGTAACAAATATGGATTATCGCAAGAAAAAGCATTTTGTACTGAAATCGTGTGCAGCAGTTGTTGAGTATACATGTACATGGCCAAGTCCAAGCTATTTTATCACACACATTACTGACCACATCTCAGATTTTATGGATATCTGTTCATTGTATTATTAAAGTTGATGGTCCTACTGTTAACATTTTAAAAAGAAAATCTGAAAAACTAAAAGTGCCATGTTTGAGCGATTGTTGTCATGATTCTATAAGCCTCCATTAATAAGGTAGCTTTCGAAACATTTACATAAAAAACCTGAGTATATTGGATTGCATGAATATGTAAGTAAAAGCACTATGAAACAAATCATAAAAGTTTTTCTAATATGTTTTTTGTTGTCATAATGTATGTGCAAGCTCTTTAATACATGTAGTATACATCTATTCTAATTAATGTAAACAACTTAAAGATTTGCAGTGACTGTAATTAGCAGAGAAACATGGGGTAATAAAAATTCTTTTGTGGCATTTAAAGATACTATGTCCCTTTTGCAGCCAACATCAAATTCGGTAGAACTTTGCAGGAATTATGAATAAGTCACGTATGTCCTATCTGTGAAATTAAAACGTTAGCAGTGTCCTAATATTCAAATTATGCAAGGAAACCCGTTTACTTGCTAGACTTCACTGTCAGACACTATTGAGTGACTGACTGGCTTTTTTCATCTTTGGTAATAACATACATAAAATGAGCTGTAAAGGGTACATGAGCATTTGTCTACATCAATAACCCACTTCTTGTAATGGCCAAAATTAAACTGATTGAATCTTTGCGCAGCATAAAACGTACGACCATTCGGTACAATGGTCTGAAAAATCAGACTATTACTTACTGGCTCTATAGCTCCTAAGTCGATTCGACAACTAATAGTCGTTATTTTCCCACTTAAAGACATTTTCAAGCCCCTTTTTTTAGGGAAGTTCTAAATTAGTATTGTCTTTCAAATGCCGTTGGAATTTAACCTTTTCATTTTTTGGCCTGCAAATGGGACATAGTACCTTTAAAGGGACTTGTAACATTGTTCTGTTGAGAGAAAATGGTGCTAAGGTAGTGACTTCAATGCTAGATGTAAAATTAAAGATAATCTGAAAGTTTGAGTGAAAACAGACCATTATTAACGATAAAAATTGGGAAAACTGATCTGATCGATTCCTTAATTCTCCCAACTATATTATTACAATTTAATTACATTTTAGGTGAATGTAAATCGTAACAAAGCTATGAATTGGCTATATATATCATTCCAGCCATTTAAGTGTTGAAAGATTTTTAAATCCTGTCTTATGTCTTATTTTCATGGAAAAACGGTTGGGAAAATTCAAAAATGGTTGGAGAATTTACTGTTAGAAGGTGTTGACCAGTGACGCCTTCAAAGAAAACCATAAATATCTTTGTGATTTGAAGATTTTTTGCATGCTAGAGGGTTAGTACAGTAGAAGGAATATAATAAGTAACATTTCATACAAAAATTACGCAGTTTTTTCATCAACCTTCAACAATGTTACCAAGTCACTTTAAAAGCTTTAAAAAATTACTTTATTGCATGTAGTACCAATGCTACAAATCAATAGGTTCACAGCAATAAACACATCGTCTTGTATCATCTCTGCTCAGCAGTTTTGATCCCTCTTGCTTCCTGGTGATCTGTAGAACAATCCTTGCTTGGTACAGGCACTTCACTATCATCCAGAGGATCTGTAGTACAGTCAATAGCATTCCCTGCCAGCCTTGAACTGCACGATTCTGCCTTTTCGACATCTTCTTCCCCTCTCCCATTGCATACCTCCCTCTTCCCTCCTACAGGCTGCCCGTCTAGGAGGTCACATTGCTCGGAGCTGACCCTCGCCTCCGCCTGGCTATCCAATTTGACCTCCTGACCTCCGGCTACTGATCGACACTTCTCGGAAGGAGTGCTTGTGACTGGCTCCTTCTTTTGGAGGCTCAGGCCCAACTGTTGGCAACACACAGCTGCTGCACCCTGTTCTGAATACTTCTTGCTTGTACACCTGTGTAAGAAAGAAAGAAAAAAGGGCATGATATTTTACTTCAAGTGTTCTGGGGGGTGTTTCACAAAGATCCTAAGTTGAACTTAGCTCTAAGTTGGACTTAACAATTATGGAAAGCCGTTAGCATCTATGAAAATATTTTGTACAAGTTATTTTAAAAGGCATAAAATGTTGATTCAAATCATTCATATTTTCTATTTATCAAGGAGATTTCATGTTCTTGATGTGGAATTAATAAAAAGTCTAAAATACTTGAATTTTCGCTTTTGAATATATTTTGTTTAAGGCTACAAATGGCTCTCCATAATTTTTAAGTCCAACTTAGAGTTAAGTTCGACTTGAGATCTTTGTGAAACACCCCCCTGGTCCAATCACCAAAATACATTCTACTCTGTGTGCTAGGGGTTTGATGTTGCCATACTATACTCTAAATATGAGCTACTAATATTTATTCTAAATAGAGATATTGCAAGTTTGAATACACTCTTAATTCACATGATTGTGTCTTGTGAATACTGGTAGACACACCCGTACACGCTCTCATAGAATATCACCCACACAGAACCCAAGTCTGATTTGGGTTCCGTTTTATGTCATCCTTTATTTTCTTCTTAACCATTAGCCCATATATTGTGAAGTAAGGGTTTGTGTTTAGATTGATTTTATAGATTTGTACTGTACACAATTTCTTTTTTTGTATAAATGTCATTGGTACAATTTAAGTCTTCTTCCATCAAGTCAATCAAAAATATTAGTTTCCGTTGATATGACAAACAGTTATAATGTTCAAATTTTTTGAGTATGATTAAACTTAAAGATAATTTACACTGTGAGTAATAAAACTTAGCTTGAACCCTTGCAATCTAATAGAATTTCATGACAAACCACCTTGATGTTATTCATAATCATTTATCATCAAGTACATGGGTTGTCAAAATATCAGAATTGGCATTCAGTTCAATATCCAGACCTATTGGAAAATCAATCAATCATTAACCTACACGCTGTATTAAAGCCAGATTACAAACCCCACCTAACCCTAAATTATTAACTTACCATAGAGTTGTAGCATATTCCTGGTCATCCACTATGACAGAAGACCTGAACACACGATTTTCTCTGTCCTCCTCCTGTAAATAGAAAATGTGATTAAAATTGTCATAATTGAAACAATTTTTGAAAATAATTTCAATAAACAAGTGACAGAATTAATGACTGAAGTTTTCTTACTAGCCTAAGTACCATGAGCGTCACAGCATGGTGGCAATGAGCCCTATATATGAAGCCATTTTTATTGTCGGGGTTAATTCTTGCTCCAAACGTCATGAACTTGATGATGGAAGCAAAATAATTGTAATGACCTTTATTAAAGAAGAGGTTAAGTTCTGGTAAGAGTGAAACAATGACTTCCGAGCTTTCTCATTCTTTTTATTTCAGCTTGGAAGAATGCAGTATTACAAATGTCCGCTGAAAAACTTGAACACACCAAACAAACAATTATTCCTTAAATGCCCTCATATTCTTAAAATTACCAGAAATTCAAGCCAAATGTGTGTGTAGTCCCATACACGCAATCGTGTGTGTGGTGCCTTTCACTGCATGTGGTTAAGACTAAAAATTTCACACTGTACAAAAATATGTACCAGTATGTAATACATATTTAACCTTTTCCAATAATTCCTTGTCAGTTTCTTTCAAAAATGTAATCACATAACCTGTACTCTACTTAATATTCTATCCTGTTGGATATGAATTGATTCTAATATCAGACATTTCCACAGACTCTAAGCCCAAGTTAACTCAGACATACTACGTCACAGATAAAAATCCTAGTTATTCCAAAACTGAGTTGAAAGACTTACCAAGGTGTAGCGAGGTGGGTGTAGTTTCTTAGCATGACAATATTCTATCAGCACGCCCTTGAAAGTTTTCTTTGATAACCTCATCTCCTTCCTGTAAACATCAATAACATGCTGTCATTAATAACAGAAGCCTCCAAACACATAATAATAATAATAATAATAGGCATTTCTATAGCGCCGTCTATCTAGATAATTTTATTCTGAGGCGCATTTATTATTACCCCGGCTTTAGCCTAGCTGCCGTTTATACAGCGCTCCAGCATTTCAAGGAATTAATTCCTGCCAGGTACCCATTTACATCACCTGGGTTGAGTGTGGCAAATGTAGATCAATGTCTTGCCAAAGGACATTAGTGCCGCGGTGGGACTCGAACCGCGCACCTTGTGATCGACAGTCCGGCGACGTATCCACTCGACTACGACACCACGACACCACGACACATAATACCCCCCCCCCCAAAAAAAAAGAGTAAATTAGACAACAGCTGAAGGAGAAGACAGCACTTCCAATCCTACAAACATTCATTTCATCCAATGTTCATCGGAATAGATATCACCACATTATAGATGTTAATCACATTGATATTATGTACTTCAAATTTAAAGCTTGAATATTTTCAAAGTGCATGTCTAATCTTATAGAAACAACTAAAAATATAAAGATATGAATTCATGTGGCAATGGAATGTTAAAGTAACATCTAACCCCTCGCCTGCTTTGGTCAACAAAAGGCACAAACAGTGGACTGCCATGGTCAAGTTTTGTATCACATGCACTGGGTATGTACAACTAAACTGGAAACAAAAACAATACAGCAGTCTCGGGTTTCACTCCACGGCAAATATGAGTTTAATAGGCCTACTTGTTGATTTTACGAGGGGCTTCTATGATGTAGGATCCATCGTTCAGCCTGCGTCGCTTAGGGGCCATCTCTGTGCACTGTTGCTCCTCTATGGACCTCCTCCTTCCCTCCAAGGTCTTGTCATAATAGTCTAACATGCCATATGCTGAGCTGTCATTAAATCAAGAGAAGGGAATTATAGAACAGACGTGTTTTGACAGTTGGTCTACACTACATACTCCATGGAATTATTTTCTACTTTGCATGTACATATATATGGGAAAGGTAATTCTGATATTTCTGATTATTATAATGACTCTGAAATTTTAAGAGCTTTTCCATAATGAGAATCTACAGGTTTGTAACAAAGTGAGTAACTAAGAAATATGATTTGATTTAATTGATTTGATTCGAATTCGAATTTATTCCATTTCATATCAATTGTTTGCACAATAAAGTTCTGTTCAACCTGACCAATAAGATTGGACTCATTGCATTATTATTAACATGATAATCATCCTCATCCTCATCATCATCATTATCATCATCCAAATGGTAACAAAGTTATTGTTGTACATGTAACTTGTACGGAACTATTGGTATAGCAACCAGGCTTTGTGCAGTAATAATAATAGATCTAAATGTTTTGTATAGCGCATTTCACACATAGGCATAGTTGCATGTCTCTATATGCTTTACAGAACAGAATACAGACGGAGTGGAAATGGTGCGCTGGGTTCATAATTGTGAGATCTTACAAAGTGCTGTTCCTTATGATGATGATGATGATGATGATGATCAAGTACTTCACAGTACATTTTAATACCAGGATCACATTTTAAAAATAATCTCAGACTTACCAGATCTCCTGTACAGACTTTGAATGCTGTATCTGCTGACCTAGCTCTGATTGCACCTCATCTCTCAGGATCTGTTGAATGCAGTACTTCATGTTGGTGTACACATTATCATAGTCCACAGCCTGAAAACAGGAAGGTTGACAGGTTGAACGCTACTGTTTTGACTTAGTCCAGAAAAGGGGTAATGTGTTGTACATATATATATTGAGAGTGAATGTATTTTAAAACGTGGAACTATATTTTCAAGAAAAACTGATTCAGATGAACCTCTACAAGTATCTCAAAGACCCACTGATCAGGTAACCTTGTATTATGTAGAGAATCTTGAATCCATTGCATACGGGAAACAGTAGACCCCTGTATCGTAGCCTATGCGAACGAGAGAATTCGATAGTCAACAGGTTAACAAAAACAAGCTCAAATCACATACACTTGAGATACACAGTCCCTTTAATATATGCACAAAGCCAAATACCGGTATGCGTATGAAATTGCCTATGTGTTCTAGTATTATCAGCCAATGTTCCAATCTTTCAACCTAATATTTCTCAGCTCTCAATTTGGATTTTTTTTTCAGATTCTGTGAGAAATTCATGTTTATTCATCACCAGAACTTATGGCCACCTAAAATATACTCACATATTGAATATATCTCTTGGTCACATCATGGTTTGGTAGTTTGCCTTCCTTTCGGAAGATGGACGGGTTCCATTGGGCTTCCCTGGCTATCATCACCGACGAGGCTCCTGTCATCTCCCTGAATCTCTCTATGTCTTCATAGGACTTGATGATGTCTTGTGAACCTCCACTGGGAATGATAACATGCAGGATATGGTGACATACATGTTTGAATGAATCTAAATTTGAGGAAGGTGTGTTATCATACTTGTACATGGTGTAGTCTTAAAGCCTGTCTGCACTAGTTTGGCCAGGAGGGATTAGACCACCCTGCTGGTCACTGGCAGGTGGTTATCTCATCAAATCAGCTCTCAATTAACATAAGAAAAAGGGGACCATGGGGATCAATGGTCACCACTTAGGCATTGTTGGCTATATAGAGGGCGCACGTAGCTACAAGAAGTCCAGCCACGAAACAACTTTATTTGATAAACCCCTCCTATAACAAACATAAGGCAAAGACAAAATTCTGAACTACGTGTACACAGTGTACCATCCTCATTTACATATATATGTAATTAAGACTTAAGACTTAAGTTTTAAATCCCTATGGGGGATTGGAAATTTTGTTTTATAAAACATACTAGGCCTGAGTCGAAACGGTTCCCCGCCCGGTCCCCGACCGTCACGCCGAAACCCGGGTTTGAATATTCGAGTTTCGGGTTTTTCCAAATTAAATTTCACACTGATATTCTGAAATAAGGAACTAAAAGTATGCAATTCACAAACTTGTATTTCAATTTAATTAAATAAATATGCTTTAGAAATAAATGGATACCGTTTAAGTTGACGGTAGGCCTTTTTTTCGCTCTAAAATTAAGGCTGCAAGGAAGGAATCACCACACTTCGCGGTACCGAGTGCGTTCAGAAACTGAAGTCAAAATATGATCCACGGAAGACTGAGCAAGTTACGAAAGTACACACACAAGACCAAAATGTTGATCAGACTATTACAATTAAATCGTAATACAGGCATTGTTTTAATTGTCAAAATATATCCACAACATAATGGTTTACCCTTGATATTATGATGAAGGAAAATAAATTAAAGCTCTTGAAATAACATCGAAGTGCCTTTCGCGTGTATAACGGCAAGCTGAAGTTAGGAGTCAAGTTTTCAAGCCCGTACCTCCGTCATGAATGCAGACGAAGTGCGAACTGATCTGAACAATAAGCATTAAACCAATTAAAAAACATCACATAACTCATTTTAAGGGACTAACGTTCAACAAATTACCGTAAAATAATAATTTCCTTTGACAAATAATACTATAGATATTCATGATATCTCAAAGAAATAACGATATTTCATGAGCTACGAGTTCAGCTATAGCCATCATTTTGAGGTGAGACGTAATTGTCATGCAGCGCAGTAGACTGTAGAGGGCAGCATGCA
The DNA here is from genome assembly GCA_037976565.1 of Mesocentrotus franciscanus. NCBI lineage: Eukaryota > Metazoa > Echinodermata > Echinoidea > Camarodonta > Strongylocentrotidae > Mesocentrotus > Mesocentrotus franciscanus. The sequence continues at coordinate 21,277,076 of CP137676.1, forward strand.
GCAGAGAGGAAAAAAATCGCGGGCCTTCACGTGATATTTTCCTCTCTGCTGCATGCTGCCCTACAGTCTACTGCGCTGCATGACAATTACGCCTCATTTCAAAATGATGGCTAGCTGAACTCGATATCGAGTACGTAGCTCATGAAATATCATTATTTATGTAAGATATTATGAATATCTATAGTATTGTTTGTCAAAGCAAATTATTATTTAACGGTAATTTGTCGTGCTGTAGTCCCTTAAAGTGAGTTACGTGATGTTTTTAATTGGTTTAATGCTTATTGTTCAGATCAGTTCGTATTCCGTCTGCATTCATGACGGTACGGGCTTGAAAAACTTGACTTCTAACTTCAGCTTGCCGTTATACACGCATTTTTAGAACGAACGAAAGGCACTTCGATGTTATTTCAAGAGCTTTAATTTATTTTCCTTCATCATAATATCAAGGGTAAACCATTATTTTGTGGATATTTTGACAATTAAATTAATGCCTATTACGATTTGATTTTAATATTCTGATCAGCATTTTGGTCTTGTGTGTGGTACTATCGTAACTTGCTCAGTCTTCAGTGGGTCATATTTTGACTTCGGTTTGTGAACGCGCGGTACCGCGAAGCATGATTCCTTCCATAATTTTGCAGCCTCAATTTTAGAGCAATAAAAAGACCTACCGTCAACTGAAACGATATCCATTAATTTTTTAAAGCATATTTATTTAATTAAATTGATTATTTAATTGTTTTGAAAGCAGTAACTGTCTTTTCCCGTCGCATTATTTAGAACAGCAACTTAATCTTAACTTCCGCCGCTGCATGCGCATGCGATTTTTAGTATGGTGAAAATTCCTGTTCTGGTACCCGGTCCCCGCCCGAAATTTTCAAGTCAAACCCGGGTTCGGCAAAACCCGTGATTACTCAGGCCTAAAACATACCAGAAAGAAACAAAAACAAATATATAAAAAACAAAATCAGAGATTTCAGAACAGAATCTATCCATTTTAGGCCTGATATATTCTACTATTTTTTCAAAACCAAGCTAACAAAAAAGACATTTTCACAATGCACTCAACACTCCATACTGTTAATAATCCACTGCCTACAGAAACTGGATGGTCGCTGTACAAAGCCTATTATATGGGAAAGAGAAGTTTCAGTAGTCACTGTGTTAACAACATTTTTCACATAATTCATAACCTACTTGGTAATCAGTGGAATGCTGATGCTATCTGCCACAGCTTTGATCGCATCGCAATTAACAGGGTGTCGAGGGCGCTCTTCAGTCAGACGTCCATGGACAGCTAGAGCAGCCACACCAGTTTGCTCGATCATCTTGGCCAGTGCTATGGTGTCCTCCAACTAAAAATAACAGTTGTGTACTTGTAAAATTAGAATGCACACCTTGAGAAAAGTGATGATCTGAGTGTCCCTCCACATTCATGAATGACATCAGTATGACTGGTACATGAAAGTGAACATGTAATCAATTTTGCACTTTAATTTCTTTTCACAAAGCCAAAGTGTACTCCAATAAACTGAAGTATCGATAAACCCACAATTCAAAAGGTTTTTTGTCAACATTCACTCATAAAATATTTAAAAAGTCACTATTTTAAAGATACTATGTCCCTTTTGCAGCCAACATCAAATTCTGTAGAACTTTGCAGGAATTATGAATATGTCATGTATGTCCTATCTGTGATATTTGAATGTTAACAGTGTCCTACTATTCAAATTATGCAAGGAAACCCGTTTACTTGCTAGACTTCACTGTCAGACACTATTGAGTGACTGACTGGCTTTTTCATCTTTGGTAATAACATACATAAAATGAGCTGTAAAGGGTACATGAGCATTTGTCTACATCAATAACCCACTTCTTGTAATGGCCAAAATTAAACTGATTGAATCTTTGCGCAGCATAAAACGTACGACCATTCGGTACAATGGTCTGAAAAATCAGACTATTACTTACTGGCTCTATAGCTCCTAAGTCGATTCGACAACTAATAGTCGTTATTTTCCCACTTAAAGACATTTTCAAGCCCCCCTTTTTTTAGGGAAGCTCTAAATTAGTATTGTCTTTCAAATGATGTTGGAATTTAACCTTTTCATTTTTTTGGCCTGCAAATGGGACATAGTACCTTTAAATGACGGCAAAGATTTGTTCTATATAAAACATAGAATCAAAAGCAAATGAATGAAATATACATAAACAAGTAATTTATGTGACCTGACCTCTGTGAAGAACTAGTTTTATTCTTTCTTTGCTTAAATAACTCATGTCAAATGTTTAAATAATAGATATTGAGTATACAGCTTGTCTTTGGTAAGCCTACCTTTGGGAGGATCCGTATTTTGCACGTCACTGGAATTTTCACTCCTTGAACTAATGTTGTCAAAATCTGGAAAAGGAGGAAACAAAGAGAGAGAATCTTGTGAATACAAAAAAGGCAGGTGTTAAATATATTAGTGATTCTACCTTCTTTTAGAATAAATTCTTACAAAATATCTTAATGATTTGTTCTGAGACTGTATCATACCTGGCCCCTGTTTCACAGATAAACACTAACTTCAAAGTTGATTGAAAGTATGTGTAGGAACACTTTGTTTATCACCTGTGATAACTAATCTTGGTTCTCATCAATACATAATGCATTTGGTGATAATAACAAGTGTGAGGGGGTTACGAGAAGAGAAATCCTGCAAGGTCAATCATCGCAAAATGGGTATCAACACAAGTGATCTGTCAATGGAGGTTTTCATTTTCTAAACATCTTTTGATTCCCCAATCAATTCCATGTGAGATGATATGATACTATTTTTTACTAAACTAAACTTACATGTAATGTTCATGCCAACATCACCCAGCTACTCTTAACATCCCAACTACACATGAAACAGAGAGTCAAATGACACGAGTGCTTAGTTTATTTGAACCTTGATCTGTACATGTAGTTCCAGAGCCTTGTGACAAAAACCACTGCACTTGTAATGGAAGTCTTACCTCTTTGATCGTGTCTGGTTTATTAAGTAGTGCAGCCCCCATGCCTCCTTTCAGTGAAAAGTCCTTTGGGCAGCCCATGTTGATGTCGATACCCGAAACATCTTTCTCACTGAAAAATATTAATATATCCACAGTCACGTAGAGTATTGACATTGAAATTGAAATGTAGTGGCACAAAAAGACGCATCGGGAACGCAAAAGGCATTATAGTTAGTAATATTGGTCCATAAAAAATTGTTTATGAGATATCTACAGTAAATGACATATTTTTGTAATATCAAGTCCAATCAAGATTTTTTAATAGTCCCATGTCCTAAATATGTGGTTCTATCACAATGCTATGAATTATAATTTTAAACAAATATGTATTTTGTGTTCCGGACATGTCTTTACGTGCTACTGTATTTAACTAAACTACCTTAAGCGCTTAGAGACTTTGGTGGAAAGTGCCGTTTCATCATCATCATATCATCACCATCATCATCATCACCACCATCATCATCATCATCACCACCATCATTATTATTATATTATTATTATTATTATTATTATTATTGTTATTATTATTATTATTAATTAAGGAACCCACTAAGCTCCTTCTGTATCAACTACCCAAGGATAGGCATATAACTGGAACCAACAGAATATAAAAGCAAAGTACTTGTACCAAGACAAGGATGAACAAAGGACAATATTCTACACAATAGATAAACGACAACATGTCTACTGCAAGGATTAAGAAATAAAAAATGGCCTATACAGTTAAACCTGACATGAGATCTAAGTCATGTTAAACAAAGGGAAAATTTAAACCTTGGTATAACTTCCTTTTTGATAAACTCAGTTTTAGAGAGAGTTTAAATCCAATGGCAGGTTTAAATATCAGTAGGATACAGACCTCTATGGATATAAACAACTTCATACAAAGAATCATGCGTATTGAAAACACATGGATGTTTTACTATATGGTGAGCACAAAATGCCACAGTAAATTCACAAAAGCAGTGATATATATATATATATAGAAACGTCCTTACGAAGTCAATTTAGTGTCTGCTTATCTTGTACTCACATCATCTTGGCCACACGGAGTGCTCGCTGGGCGTCGGCTGTTCCCATCTGAAAAACAAGCCGATCGGTTTCTTTGGAACATGTACGGAAGATTACCACATCATCCTTAGAGATGTAATCCACTGTGTCAAGGACACCTAGGTTCGATATCAACAATGACACACAAATAGCAAATAATAGCAAAGATATGTAGAGGCAATGTTGATTATTAAATAGAAAAACTGCCGAAAAAGGAAATCACTAATTTTTCTCCCTTTAAAGAAGATAGCGGTATTACCTTTTGCAAGTCCTCATTGATTCCCTGTTATGAGTTTCAGATAAAACTATTGTGAACAGGTTCTACCTCATGCACAGGCCGAGGAATAGCTGTACACTTGAAAGATTCCTAATTTAGCAAATTGGCTGTGACACACTTTGTATTTACCAGTTAGCCCCAGATAGACATACACAAAATATAACACATATTATTCTGAAAATTAGACATTCTAGAAAAAGGTAATCTCAAAGACGTTTTTCATATATCCCCCTGTTTACATAATACAGACAGACAGATTGATACTTACGGTTCACTTGTCTCCTACAAGTGAGCATTTTGAAATCAATCAACTCCTGAAAGAGAAAAGGTAACAAACAAAAAAACCCAAAATGAGAAATTATCCAATGGAATAACTAGTTGCACATTTTGATGGAAGGAGAAAAGAAGGGATAGAGGGGAGAATAAAAAAAGCGCATGTAGTTTTTATTTGAAGCCTGTCTGCACTAGTTTGGCCAGGAGGGATTAGACCATCCTGTTTGTCACTGGCAGGTGGTTATCACATCAAATCAGCTCTCAATTAACATAAGAAAAAGGGGACCATGGGGGATCAACAGTCACCACTTAGGCATTGTTGGATATATATAGAGGGCGCAAGTAGCTACAAGGAGTGCAGACAGGCTTTAACTGATTAATTATAAATGAAACAACAGGGCTCAAAGTAGGTGATTCTTTTCAGAAGAAACAGGGAAAGGACATAAGTTGAAAATTATTACTAGTGACCCTACAGTACACAAAAACTCCAACACAGAGATAATGTAGTGAAGCACAGGGGTTTATAGTACTCTAATACATGTATATTAATGCATGTAGGACAATGGTATCATTTGTAACCAATAGAAAAGTTCTTCATAAAATTATACACAGGGGCTATTATAGTGGAAAGATTGATTCTGTTTTTAAAAAATGCTGGAGGGTTGCAATTTATTTCAACTTGCTTTTGAATTTTGTCCTGAACTTGTCAAGTTTGAAGGTTTACCATACTTACGACTTACGAGTGATACAAACACTTCTCTACTCATAACAACCTAGACGTACCTGGCAATACACAATGTCGGCACCATACTCCAACGCAAGTAGTCTCGTAGGGAGGGTGCCGATCCTCACCATGGGAGCAAGGATCACTTTGTTGGCATAGCTCAGCCTGGAGCTCATCCTAGTGTGGGTAAAACAGACAAAATCAAAAGAATGATAGTTATAGTATAGTGGCAACTCTAATAATACTCTATCACACTAATTTCAATTTGTTAACTTTAGAAGTAAACTTTCTGTATTTCATAGATCACATAGAGACCAATGCTGGCTACATACAATTTATTTCACATCCATCATTTTTATTATCAACTTTACGGTCCACCAAGGTTTGGACTTCCGTCGTCAGCACAGCATACATTGTAGCATTGCATGTGGATACTGTGAGAGCATACAATTTGGATTAAGGTACAGTACAGTAAAGCCGGTATGATCAGGTAGCCAAATGGGCTACCCACTTGTACTTGTGTATTGACACCTTGGCCCTTGCTGTAGGAACATAACAAAGTCAGCAGTAGGCATACGTGCAGTGCTATGCCTATGTCAAGCTGACATATAATGATAATAATGATGATACTAACAACAACAACAACAAAAACAAGAATGACACTATCATGAAATAGGAAATCACCATTCTCTCCGCTCGATACTTCAGTCTGTGCTTCCTTTTTCGACACGCATGCCATTGATTTCTTCTTTCCCACTCCATATAGCCTAAAGCGCTATATAAGAAGGGCTTGGTGATAATGTAAAATATGATATTGATATCACCAAGCCTCAACTGGCACCCATAGACCTGCGCGGAGAGGCAGGTAGCAAACCCTAAAATACGTCTGAAATCAATAAATATCATATCATATTTTACATTACCACCAAGGCTTAAGGCTAACTCCATAGGCATAGCCATAAGCTCTACTCGCAAGTGCGTACGTGCAGAGGAACGAGTGGTTTCTAAAACCAAGATACAGCCACAATAATAATAGCTCTAATAACAGAAACAAAAACTTAAGTTGAAAACAAGATCTTGTTCTTACAGTAGGGGCGCTGGTCCGAGAATGAGGATCGTCCGCATAAACAAGGATATCCAAGTAAACGCGGACAAATCACGTCCTAAAAAATAAGGATCGTCCTTATTTTTTTTCTTTGGCGCTCTGCGGGTGTAGGGCACATAGAACTTTAGCTTATCGCGGCAATACAGCCAGCGCATGCGCATTACGTTCATCCCGTCTCAGCTCATTTTCGTAAGTTGGCGCCTAGCCGAGCCGACATGGTCTCTTCAGATTGGCTATCGCTGGCTGCCATAAGCTCTATGTTATAAGATATTAGTGCGAGGAGATAGCGTGCGATTGTCCGGTTAATCTGATACCAAAATCATGATATTCCAGTCAAATCTTCTATTTTGTATGATTTTTACAGTGTCCTTGAAAAGTTAAGTATTTCACTTAAGTTTACATGTAAGTCTTACGTAACTAAGTCTTAAGTTTGAAAAATTCTCATTTTCGTCATATTTAAGGTACAAACTTGCAAGTTGTACTGAAATGTTCGTTGGTTTTTCTATTTTATGTTTGTACCTATGCTGAGTGTGCGTCACCTATGTGTGAAATGCGTCACCTGTTTAAAGCATGACATGTCAGTGCGTTATATAAATTATAATATTACCGTTACGCAAAAAGTCGTATTGACATCGCACTTGGCCTTGCGCGCTAATTGCGTAAGTTTACGTAAGTGGGGGCCCTCTATCACTTTAATTCGAAACAGCTGGAGCGTATCGGCCAATCAGAGCGCGTAAACTCACTGTACAGCGTGGAATACGAATAGTTCTACGTCTAGGGTTCAAGATCCGCGCACTGGCAATGCGAAAAATGGATTCCACGTAATAAAATACCCTAGTTCACCATCTACTTTTATGGGTTATCAGTCTTCCCGAGGATTTATCGCACATATAACGTAAAAGTAAAGTCTCTGTACAAAGTCAATGTGAAATGCATCAAGAAAATCATTGCGGAATCCGTTTTTTCGCATGGCCATCGCAAGAGATCGGAAATAAGAATCATCCACGAAAATGTGGACGATCCTTCTTTTTGAGGACCCGCGTGTCCGCGTTTACAAAGAAGATCCTCGTTTATGCGGTTATGCGGACGATCCTTATTCTCTGACCAGCGCCATTACGTACTGTCTTAGAAATGTAAGAACAAACACAAAAGTAAACAGGAGCAATCTGATAATACGACACTAATATTTGGGTGAAAATTTAGAAGGCAGACGTTAATTTATACAAAAGGGGTGACTGTACAAATATAGGAATTTTAAAGGCTTCAACTCACCTATACTTTTTATGTTTATTCAGACACAAAATAAGAACAGCTGGTGAAGTCTAGATTTTGAAAGTGTGCATGAATCATAGAGCTATATGCCTAGGCTATAGTCTAAATATGGCATGCGTGCATGCGCATGTACTGTGTGCCCTAATGTTAGTATGGCAAGCCAAAGGGGAAAAATTAATCATTATTCATCTTTTAAAAATGTCTATCATCAAATTGATTCCAATTTCAAGAAAATCATTCGTCTTTCAAAAAAATAAATGTCTTTTGCAGACCATTCGTCTATTTGCAAATCATTCATCTTTTTTGTTAACTGGTTTTCTTTTCATAATTTATTCTTCTTAATTTTTGCAGATCATTTGCCTTCAGAATATTCATTTGCATGTCTATTAATTTGCATACTGTTCATCTTTTTTACAAACCATTCGTCTATTGCGAAATGCATTCATCTCTTAATTAATTGCTGCAAAAATATTTGTTCATCTTTATGAATTGGTCAGGAGATGGCGCTTCCAGACTATATACAGTACATCTTTCTATAAACCATTCGTCTAAAATTCGTTAGTCTGGTTTTTCAACGGGGGGTTTTTGAAAATCGGGGTAAGAGCACTTTTTGTGTTTGTCCAATTTTAGAGGAAAAATTTCGCAACGACCCAGCCGGACACTGAATAAGCGGGGGTAAGAGTACATTTTTTTTTTTTTTTTTTACACTTGAAAAAAAATGAGGGGAAGGGGTTATCCTCCGAAACACACACATAAACAAAATTTTTTTTGGGGGGGGGGGGGTTAACCCCCAAAACCATCCCCTGCGTTCGCACCTGCGTATATATAAATTTCTTACTTGTCATTGATCTCTTTGAGCTGACTAAGCTGACTTATCTGTTCAGTCTGGAGATATCGAGCTATCATCCGAGTGTTGAGAGCGATGTCATCAGTCTTTTGATCGATGTCCTGCTTCATATGACAGAGCTTCTCCAGGAGGACCTGATTCAGACGCTCCACATACTCCTTCTTCCTCTCCTCTAGCTTCATCTTCTTCTCCATCTCCTTCATCAGCTTCTCTGCCTTTTTCTTCTCCTTCTCCGCCTTCACCTTCTCTCTCTCCGCCTTCACCTTCTCTCTCTCCGCCTTCGCCTTCTCTCCCTCCGCCTTCTTCTTCTCCTTCTCCGCCTGCTTCTTCTCCTTCTAGCTCCACCTCCTGTCTGCCCTTCGCCATCTCCTTGTTCTTCTGTGCCATCTCCTTCACCATCCTTTTCGCTTCTTCACTGCCATCGCCGAGCTTGATGATCTGCCTTTCCAGGATAGCTTTGTCCTTCTGCAAAGATAGACGAAAGCAGCGGAAAAAATTAGAGTGAAATGAAAATACCCATTTTAAACCAAGTTTAGCAACCCACTAGTATATCTTACCACTCTTTGTATAATTGCACGGATGAAATTGAAAATTCGTTTTTTCTTTTACTTTGAATTTATTCTTTATCGAGTCATCAAGAAGGCCATTTCCTTTTTAAATATCATATCATTAGCTTTTCTAGAGGAATTTTCCATGAAAGATTGTCAACATCTTGTTGCCAATTTAATGTTCTATTACTTGACAATGATTGCATGATTCTTCGAAATGTACAAATGCACTTTCTTCTTATTTATGAGTTCAATAAAAAAATAAAAAAAATAACAGTTATCATTTGTGATAGACATGATTTTGAACACCTATTTATTCAACCAAATGTGTAGTTTAGGAGAAAGGATATTTAAACAAATTTAAAGATTACCGAATGGTGGAACCCTGCTTGGCAAGCAGGTCGGCAAAATGAGTTTCCCAATCTTCAGTTTGGTAGTTCTAAGAGAAAAAACAACATCAAAACAATCAAATAAAGGAAATTATAAAAATAAACGTCTGCAAATATGGCATAAAGAAATGATTGTGTAAAGGAAGGAAACCGTCGATTTAACTTTTTCTAATTGAAATGATCGCCTGTTTTCTTGAATTGAAGTTTCCGAATGAATGAAGAAAGTAGAAAACTGAAAAGGGCTTTAATGGAGAGGGTGTGGGAGAGAAAAATAAAGAATGAATAGCAGATCAGAGAGAGAGAAAGAGTGAGAAAGAGAGAGAGAGAGAGAGAGATATAGAGAGAAAGAAGCCTAGCTAGCTAGCTAGCTAGGTATATATTTAGAGAGAGAGAGAGAGAGAGAGAGAGAGAGAAGTAGATAGAGGAGAGAATAGAAGAGGGGTTAAAGAGATGGGAGAGAAAAAGACGAGAAAGAGAGAGAGAGAGAGAGAGAGAGAGAGAGAGAAGTAGATAGAGGAGAGAATAGAAGAGGGGTTAAAGAGATGGGAGAGAAAAAAACGAGAAAGAGAGAGAGAGAGAGAGAGAGAGAAAGAGAAAGAAAGAAATAGTGAGAAGAACTACATGTAGTTAGCTAGCTAACAAGGTAGTGATAGTGAGAGAGGGAACGAGAAAGAAAGAAAAGAAAAAGAGAGAGAGAGAAGGGGAGGGGAGGAAAGTGGAGGGGGTGAATATAATTACATTTCTCATAAAATTGTTAAAACATTGAAACTCTGGGTGCCAAAAATATAAGTTTCACAAACCTCATCAGGGGCGACGCCCACTTTGTTGTTCTTCTCGACCCCACCGCACAAGCAGAATCGGTGCCACCATTTCCTCTGCTGTTTCTTGCATGCCTTGAAAACACGATCCTTCCTCAGCTCACTCAACTGATCTTCCAAGGTCTGTATTGTGAAATGAATGAATAAATGAATAAATCAATGAATTAATGAATGAATTAATGCATACATGAATGAATGAATTAATAAATGAATTAATGAATTAATAAATAAATAAACGAAAATAGATTTATTCTAATCCACTCTCTCATCATATCACCGTCATCATCACCATCATGATGATCATCATCCTTGTCACAATCGCTTTTAACATTTTATACCCTCATTCTCCCTGTCTATCATCATTATTATCATTATCATCATCATCATCGTTATCATCATCATCATCATTATCATAACTTACCATTATTATCATCAATGTCATGATTTTAATCATCTTTAATGTCACCATCATTACAATAATCATAATCATCATCCTCATTATCATCCTCATCGTCATCCTCATTATCACCCTCATACTTGACAAGTTATACGTTCATTCACCCTCTAATTAAATATCTATCATCATTATCGCCTTTGTCATCATCATCATCATCATCCTGACGATCATCGTCATCATCATTAATATCATCACCATTATCACTATCATTACCATAATGTTTATAAATATTCGTACCCTCAGTCAAACTCCCATTATAACCTGTCATAATCATCATCATCATAATTATAATCATGATTATCATCATCATCATCATCATCATCATCATCATCGTCGTCTTTTAATTTTTTTTCCCCTTTTCATTAATGGTTTTTTCCCCAAGACTTAAGAGCAATCCTTAATAAAGGTGTGTTTCTAGAAATAAAACAAACATTTAATCCCTACCTCGATGATAATCCCGCCATCTCCGTTGTCCAGGACAGTCACTGGAGCAAGCTGGTTGGTTGCCGTAGCAATCGCATCACTCACCCCTTCTGGTAGAGCAGCACGCATCTCACTCTCAGCGGTGTGCTGGTCGTCAGGCACCCCGGCCGGCTGGCGGCGGGGTCTGTTGGCTATGCGCTGGATGCTTTGCTGTTCTGTCTCCTGAGCTAACCCAGGAATGTTTGGTTTGTCCCCCATAATTCTGAAGTAAAAAAGCCCCCAAATATAAAGAAAAGTTAGAATATCATGTGTTAAAAGATTGTATCAAAATAAAAGAGACAAGAGAGAGAGGGAGAGAGAGAGAGAGAGAGAGAGGGGGTCTACTGTATTATGCTTAATGCTATGATAATTATTCAGAATCGTATTCACAATTATTACACTATCATGAATTAAAGAGTTATAACTACTCAAATTATTGATCTACCAGATCGGGATTTTTGACATTTTACAACAGTTCACTGATTTATCTTTTATGCAAACAACTCACAACTTCATTATTATACATAATTCCCACGCTCTCACTCTTTTTCACTCCGCTTACGTTCAAATTATTTCACGTTTATTGAGAAAAGAAGTACAAATTTTTGCATAAAAATACGCCAAGTAGAACTTACATTAGTTTCCCAATGCCGGTTTCTTGATCAAGATCTTAGAAATCTCCGGAAAATTCCTCCAATTATCTCAAAATAAACGCTAAGAATTCGTACGAGTTGCAAACCGTATGAAGATCAAACACTTGTAAAGATTTAGCGTATACAGCCAATGGGAGGACGTTTAGCGCACTTTACTAAGGTATGACGTCATAGTTAAAAAACTTTAGTCCAATCCCCGCGCGCTAACCACTCCTTATTTGTATATGCCTTATCAGCGCTCGCGCATGGACAGTGCTATCCTCTTGTTACGCTGTGCGTACCTGCAAATTTGTCTGGCTGTAGTGTGTAACGCGTCTCTATTCTCATGATTTAGCATGTATAGGTCTATGACATATGATACAAAAGAGGGCACACCTGATGAAATTGCAGTGTTGCTCAGCGTGATTTCCGTCCAATACTCTCCTGTGTACGCGCATTAAAAGCTAGCTTGGTTAATGTGTTCTTGAAGAGAGTGGGGGGCTTCATCTACATGTATTAACATATTTCGTCAATGGAGTTTTTGTCGTTGTTGTTATGCTCTTTACAATTCTAATTTTATCCTTATAAGGGGGAGTCGGGAATATAGATCACAAATGATATATCTTAGGGGTACATGTAGGCCTACTTGAAGAAAAGAAGAAGAAGTAGTAGTAGTAATATTACTAGGAGAAGATGAAGATGATGATGAAGAAGACAGGAAGAAGAGAGGAAGACGAAGAAGGGGAAGGAGAAGAAGACGAAGAAGAAGACAAAAGTAGAAGAAGGAATAGAAAGACGAGGAGGATGATGAGGAGAAGGAAAGCAGAAGGCGAGGACATATTTTAGAAAAGGAAAGAAAAGGAGGTAGTTGTTAATATCCCTTGGAAACAAAAAGACACGGACACTTGAGCAAATCCTTTGTCTTAAACTCACAACCATTTATTTCATCTCGACACGATTTTTTCATTACGACATGACCCATCCTTGTATCAAAAAGAAAAATACAGATTTAACCCCCTCCCCTTTCCTTACACAAGAGATAAATTCGGGACTCTGCCATTACAGGACTCTGCCACAAAGAGGGAGACATTTCACTATGGTGCATTTCTCTACATTGAGGCATCTACAAGGCTGTACTCTTCTCCACCCCCTCTCTCTCTCTACCTCTTCCCCCTGTGTGTGTGTGTGTGTGTGTGTGTGTCTCTCTCTCTTTTATCTCTCTCTCTGGTAATCACTACCATTGATATCCTCTGATCATTCGTTTCTTTTCTCTCTCTCTCTCTCTCTCTCTCTTTCTTTCCTTCTTTCTCTTTCCTTTTCTTTATTCCTCTCTCTCTCATCTATTCCATCTATGTTATTGTTTAAGACTTCCTGTTTCTCTCTACCTTACTCTCTCTCTTCCTCTATCCCTTTTTCTTCTTCAATACCCCCTATTTCGCTCTCTCTCTATCTCATCCCTCTCCTCAATCTCTCTTACACTATTCCCGTTTTGCATGTCAATCTTTCTGTTTTGCTGTTTTTCCACTGTCTCTGTCTTCTCTTTATCAATTAAATACAATCCGTGAATTGGAAAAGCAATCATTTTTTTTTAAACATCACTTTGTTGATAAAACTTACACAGCAAAGGAGACATGATAATAGTAATAAAATATAATAAAAAAGTACTCAGAAACATTACCATTCATTTGCAAAAAATAATATGTTTATTCGAATTCAAAAAACAATCGTGTCAATTCTTGAGGTTAGCTTGTTTGAGTATTGATCTTAGTTTCGTTTAGTTTCAGTACTTTCCTTAGTTTCTTAAGTGTCCTTAGTTTCCTTTGGTTTCAGTAGTTTCCTTCACTGGGTTCAATTCAAGCCATTTTAGAGGTGATTCGATGTAGAAATAGCTCAACCAGGCAGCCATACTGTTGCTTAAACTCTGTACTACGTATTACGCCACACTAAGTGTACTTTGTTGCTTCTTTCAGAGTTTTTCTGCTTTCTCTCCCCTCCATCAAATTTCTTGATTTGTTGCTTCTTTGGGAGTTTTTCTGCTTTCACTCCCCTCCATCAAATTTCTTGATTTGTTGCTTTTTGGGGAGTTTTTCTGCTTTCACTCCCTCCATCAAATTTCTTGATTTGTTGCTTCTTTGAGAGTTTTTCTGCTTTCACTCCTCCATCAAATTTCTTGATTTGTTGCTTCTTTGAGAGTTTTTCTGCTTTCACTCCCTCCATCAAATTTCTTGATTTGTTGCTTCTTTGAGAGTTTTTCTGCTTTCACTCCCTCCATCAAATTTCTTGATTTGTTGCTTCTTTGAGAGTTTTTCTGCTTTCACTCCCTCCATCAAATTTCTTGATTTGTTGCTTCTTTGAGAGTTTTTCTGCTTTCACTCCCCTCCATCAAATTTCTTGATTTGTTGCTTCTTTGGGAGTTTTTCTGCTTTCACTCCCCTCCATCAAATTTCTTGATTTGTTGCTTCTTTGAGAGTTTTTTCTGCTTTCACTCCCCTCCATCAAATTTCTTGATTTGTTGCTTCTTTGGGAGTTTTTCTGCTTTCACTCCCTCCATCAAATTTCTTGATTTGTTGCTTCTTTGGGAGTTTTTCTGCTTTCACTCCTCCATCAAATTTCTTGATTTGTTGCTTCTTGGATAGTTTTTCTGCTTTCACTCCTCCATCAAATTTCTTGATTTGTTGCTTCTTTGAGAGTTTTTTCTGCCTTCACTCCCCTCCATCAAATTTCTTGATTTGTTGCTTCTTTGAGAGTTTTTCTGCTTTCACTCCCTCCATCAAATTTCTTGATTTGTTGCTTCTTTGGGAGTTTTTCTGCTTTCACTCCCTCCATCAAATTTCTTGATTTGTTGCTTCGTTGAGAGTTTTTCTGCTTTCACTCCCTCCATCAAATTTCTTGATGTGTTGCTTCTTGGATAGTTTTTTCTGCTTTCACTCCCCTCCATCAAATTTCTTGATTTGTTGCTTCTTTGAGAGTTTTTCTGCTTTCACTCCCCTCCATCCAATTTCTTGATTGTTGCTTCTTTGAGAGTTTTTCTGCTTTCACTCCCCTCCATCAAATTTCTTGATTTGTTGCTTCTTTGAGAGTTTTTCTGCATTCTCTCCTCCATCAAATTTCTTGATTTGTTGCTTCTTTGGGAGTTTTTCTGCTTTCACTCCCCTCCATCAAATTTCTTGATTTGTTGCTTCTTTGGGAGTTTTTCTGCTTTCACTCCCCTCCATCAAATTTCTTGATTTGTTGCTTCTTGGATTGTTTACACTATTACGTAAGATGATGAAGAGGACAGCTGCAATCCAATATCATAATCTCTCATGCACGCAGAGCTGCATGCAAGCTAGGCTCTGTCCAAGTTTTAACGAGAGAAACGAACGTGGGGTTTCACTCCCCTCCATCAAATTTCTTGATTTGTTGCTTCTTTGAGAGTTTTTTCTGCTTTCTCCCTCCATCAAATTTCTTGATTTGTTGCTTCTTTGAGAGTTTTTTCTGCTTTCACTCCTCCATCAAATTTCTTGATTTGTTGCTTCTTTGGGAGTTTTTCTGCTTTCACTCCCCTCCATCAAATTTCTTGATTTGTTGCTTCTTTGAGAGTTTTTTCTGCTTTCACTCCCCTCCATCAAATTTCTTGATGTGTTGCTTCTTGGATAGTTTTTTCTGCTTTCACTCCCCTCCATCAAATATCTTGATTTGTTGCTTCTTTGAGAGTTTTTCTGCTTTCACTCCCCTCCATCCAATTTCTTGATTGTTGCTTCTTTGAGAGTTTTTCTGCTTTCACTCCTCCATCAAATTTCTTGATTTGTTGCTTCTTTGGGAGTTTTTCTGCTTTCACTCCCCTCCATCAAATTTCTTGATTTGTTGCTTCTTTGAGAGTTTTTTCTGCTTTCACTCCTCCATCAAATTTCTTGATGTGTTGCTTCTTGATAGTTTTTCTGCTTTCACTCCTCCATCAAATTTCTTGATTTGTTGCTTCTTTGAGAGTTTTTCTGCTTTCACTCCCCTCCATCCAATTTCTTGATTGTTGCTTCTTTGAGAGTTTTTCTGCTTTCACTCCCCTCCATCAAATTTCTTGATTTGTTGCTTCTTTGAGAGTTTTTCTGCATTCTCTCCCCTCCATCAAATTTCTTGATTTGTTGCTTCTTTGAGAGTTTTTTCTGCTTTCACTCCCCTCCATCAAATTTCTTGATTTGTTGCTTCTTTGGGAGTTTTTCTGTTTCACTCCCCTCCATCAAATTTCTTGATTTGTTGCTTCTTTGGGAGTTTTTCTGCTTTCACTCCCCTCCATCAAATTTCTTGATTTGTTGCTTCTTGGATTGTTTACACTATTACGTAAGATGATGAAGAGGACAGCTGCAATCCAATATCATAATCTCTAATGCACGTAGAGCTGCATGCAAGCTAGGCTCTGTCCAAGTTTTAACGAGAGAAACGAACGTGGGGTTTCACTCCCCTCCATCAAATTTCTTGATTTGTTGCTTCTTTGAGAGTTTTTTCTGCTTTCACTCCCCTCCATCAAATTTCTTGATTTGTTGCTTCTTTGAGAGTTTTTTCTGCTTTCACTCCCCTCCATCAAATTTCTTGATTTGTTGCTTCTTTGGGAGTTTTTCTGCTTTCACTCCCCTCCATCAAATTTCTTGATTTGTTGCTTCTTTGAGAGTTTTTCTGCTTTCACTCCCCTCCATCAAATTTCTTGATTTGTTGCTTCTTGGATAGTTTTTTCTGCTTTCACTCCCCTCCATCAAATATCTTGATTTGTTGCTTCTTTGAGATTTTTCTGCTTTCACTCCCCTCCATCAAATTTCTTGATTGTTGCTTCTTTGAGAGTTTTTCTGCTTTCACTCCTCCATCAAATTTCTTGATTTGTTGCTTCTTTGAGAGTTTTTCTGCATTCTCTCCCTCCATCAAATTTCTTGATTTGTTGCTTCTTTGGGAGTTTTTCTGCTTTCACTCCCCTCCATCAAATTTCTTGATTTGTTGCTTCTTTGTGAGTTTTTCTGCTTTTACTCCCCTCCATCAAATTTCTTGATTTGTTGCTTCTTTGGGAGTTTTTCTGCTTTCACTCCTCCATCAAATTTCTTGATTTGTTGCTTCTTTGAAGTTTTTCTGCTTTCACTCCTCCATCAAATTTCTTGATTTGTTGCTTCTTTGAGAGTTTTTCTGTTTCTCCCCTCCATCAAATTTCTTGATTTGTTGCTTCTTTGGGAGTTTTTCTGTATTCTCTCCCCTCCATCAAATTTCTTGATTTGTTGCTTCTTTGGGAGTTTTTTTCTGCTTTCACTCCCCTCCATCAAATTTCTTGATTTGTTGCTTCTTTGGGAGTTTTTCTGTATTCTCTCCCTCCATCAAATTTCTTGATTTGTTGCTTCTTTGGGAGTTTTTCTGTATTCTCTCCCTCCATCAAATTTCTTGATTTGTTGCTTCTTTGAGAGTTTTCTGTATTCTCTCCTCCATCAAATTTCTTGATTTGTTGCTTCTTTGGGAGTTTTTCTGTATTCTCTCCCTCCATCAAATTTCTTGATGTGTTGCTTCTTTGGGAGTTTTTCTGCTTTCACTCCCTCCATCAAATTTCTTGATTTGTTGCTTCTTTGGGAGTTTTTCTGTATTTCTCCCTCCATCAAATTTCTTGATTTGTTGCTTCTTTGGGAGTTTTTCTGTATTCTCTCCCCTCCATCAAATTTCTTGATTTGTTGCTTCTTTGGGAGTTTTTCTGTATTCTCTCCCCTCCATCAAATTTCTTGATTTGTTGCTTCTTTGAGAGTTTTTCTGCTTTCACTCCCCTCCATCAAATTTCTTGATTTGTTGCTTCTTTGGGAGTTTTTCTGCTTTCACTCCCCTCCATCAAATTTCTTGATTTGTTGCTTCTTTGGGAGTTTTTCTGCTTTCACTCCCCTCCATCAAATTTCTTGATTTGTTGCTTCTTGGATAGTTTTTTCTGCTTTCACTCCCCTCCATCAAATTTCTTGATTTGTTGCTTCTTTGAGAGTTTTTCTGCTTTCACTCCTCCATCAAATTTCTTGATTTGTTGCTTCTTTGAGAGTTTTCTGCTTTCACTCCCCTCCATCAAATTTCTTGATTTGTTGCTTCTTTGGGAGTTTTTCTGCTTTCTCCCCTCCATCAAATTTCTTGATTTGTTGCTTCTTTGAGAGTTTTTCTGCTTTCCTCCCTCCATCAAATTTCTTGATTTGTTGCTTCTGGATAGTTTTTCTGCTTTCACTCCCCTCCATCAAATTTCTTGATTTGTTGCTTCTTTGAGAGTTTTTCTGCTTTCACTCCCTCCATCAAATTTCTTGATTGTTGCTTCTTTGAGAGTTTTTCTGCTTTCACTCCCCTCCATCAATTTCTTGATTTGTTGCTTCTTTGAGAGTTTTTCTGCATTTTCTCCCCTCCATCAAATTTCTTGATTTGTTGCTTCTTTGGGAGTTTTTCTGCTTTCACTCCCCTCCATCAAATTTCTTGATTTGTTGCTTCTTTGTGAGTTTTTCTGCTTTTACTCCCCTCCATCAAATTTCTTGATTTGTTGCTTCTTTGGGAGTTTTTCTGCTTTCACTCCCCTCCATCAAATTTCTTGATTTGTTGCTTCTTTGAAAGTTTTTCTGCTTTCACTCCCCTCCATCAAATTTCTTGATTTGTTGCTTCTTTGAGAGTTTTTCTGTATTCTCTCCCCTCCATCAAATTTCTTGATTTGTTGCTTCTTTGGGAGTTTTTTTGCATTCTCTCCCCTCCATCAAATTTCTTGATTTGTTGCTTCTTTGAGAGTTTTTCTGCTTTCACTCCCCTCCATCAAATTTCTTGATTTGTTGCTTCTTTGGGAGTTTTTCTGCTTTCACTCCCCTCCATCAAATTTCTTGATTTGTTGCTTCTTTGGGAGTTTTCTGCTTTCACTCCCTCCATCAAATTTCTTGATTTGTTGCTTCTTGGATTGTTTACACTATTACGTAAGATGATGAAGAGGACAGCTGCAATCCAATATCATAATCTCTCATGCACGCAGAGCTGCATGCAAGCTAGGCTCTGTCCAAGTTTTAACGAGAGAAACGAACGTGGGGTTTCACTCCCCTCCATCAAATTTCTTGATTTGTTGCTTCTTTGAGAGTTTTTTCTGCTTTCACTCCCCTCCATCAAATTTCTTGATTTGTTGCTTCTTTGGGAGTTTTTCTGCTTTCACTCCCTCCATCAAATTTCTTGATTTGTTGCTTCTTTGAGAGTTTTTCTGCTTTCACTCCCCTCCATCAAATTTCTTGATTTGTTGCTTCTTGGATAGTTTTTTCTGCTTTCACTCCCTCCATCAAATTTCTTGATTTGTTGCTTCTTTGAGAGTTTTCTGCTTTCACTCCCCTCCATCAATTTCTTGATTGTTGCTTCTTTGAGAGTTTTTCTGCTTTCACTCCCCTCCATCAATTTCTTGATTTGTTGCTTCTTTGAGAGTTTTTCTGCATTCTCTCCCCTCCATCAAATTTCTTGATTTGTTGCTTCTTTGGGAGTTTTTCTGCTTTCACTCCCCTCCATCAAATTTCTTGATTTGTTGCTTCTTTGTGAGTTTTTCTGCTTTACTCCCCTCCATCAAATTTCTTGATTTGTTGCTTCTTTGGGAGTTTTCTGCTTTCTCCCTTCATCAAATTTCTTGATTTGTTGCTTCTTTGAAAGTTTTCTGCTTTCTCCCCTCCATCAAATTTCTTGATTTGTTGCTTCTTTGAGAGTTTTTCTGTATTCTCCCCTCCATCAAATTTCTTGATTTGTTGCTTCTTTGGGAGTTTTTCTGTATTCTCTCCTCCATCAAATTTCTTGATTTGTTGCTTCTTTGGGAGTTTTTTCTGCTTTCACTCCCCTCCATCAAATTTCTTGATTTGTTGCTTCTTTGGGAGTTTTTCTGTATTCTCTCCCCTCCATCAAATTTCTTGATTTGTTGCTTCTTTGGGAGTTTTTCTGTATTCTCTCCCCTCCATCAAATTTCTTGATTTGTTGCTTCTTTGGGAGTTTTTTATTCTCTCCCTCCATCAAATTTCTTGATTTGTTGCTTCTTTGAGAGTTTTTCTGCTTTCACTCCCCTCCATCAAATTTCTTGATTTGTTGCTTCTTTGGGAGTTTTTCTGCTTTCACTCCCCTCCATCAAATTTCTTGATTTGTTGCTTCTTTGGGAGTTTTCTGCTTTCACTCCCTCCATCAAATTTCTTGATTTGTTGCTTCTTGGATAGTTTTTTCTGCTTTCACTCCCCTCCATCAAATTTCTTGATTTGTTGCTTCTTTGAGAGTTTTTCTGCTTTCACTCCCTCCATCAAATTTCTTGATTTGTTGCTTCTTTGAGAGTTTTTCTGCTTTCACCCCTCCATCAAATTTCTTGATTTGTTGCTTCTTTGGGAGTTTTTCTGCTTTCTCCCCTCCATCAAATTTCTTGATTTGTTGCTTCTTTGAGAGTTTTTCTGCTTTCTCCCCTCCATCAAATTTCTTGATTTGTTGCTTCTTGGATAGTTTTTTCTGCTTTCACTCCCCTCCATCAAATTTCTTGATTTGTTGCTTCTTTGAGTTTTTCTGCTTTCACTCCCTCCATCCAATTTCTTGATTGTTGCTTCTTTGAGAGTTTTTCTGCTTTCACTCCCCTCCATCAAATTTCTTGATTTGTTGCTTCTTTGAGAGTTTTTCTGCTTTTCTCCCCTCCATCAAATTTCTTGATTTGTTGCTTCTTTGGGAGTTTTTCTGCTTTCACTCCCTCCATCAAATTTCTTGATTTGTTGCTTCTTTGTGAGTTTTTCTGCTTTTACTCCCCTCCATCAAATTTCTTGATTTGTTGCTTCTTTGGGAGTTTTTCTGCTTTCACTCCTCCATCAAATTTCTTGATTTGTTGCTTCTTTGAAAGTTTTCTGCTTTCACTCCTCCATCAAATTTCTTGATTTGTTGCTTCTTTGAGAGTTTTTCTGTATTGTCTCCCCTCCATCAAATTTATTGAATTGTTGCTTCTTTGGGAGTTTTTCTGCTTTCACTCCCCTCCATCAAATTTCTTGATTTGTTGCTTCTTTGAAAGTTTTTCTGCTTTTACTTCCCTTCCATCAAATTTCTTGATTAGTGCTTCTGATGGAGTTTTCCTGCTTTCTCGACCCTTCACCAAATTTGTGCTTCTGTGGGAGTTTTTCTGCTTTCTCTCCCCTCCATCAAATATGTTGATCCGTTTTTTCTGCAGTTGCACTTTTCTCACAAGACCTTCCCCACTATATGTTGCTGCTTTTACTTGCAGATAAATTATAATTCTGATGCTTATAGGTCACTTCTATGCTGCCCTCATCTCGTTCTCCGTTACTCCCTTGAGGGTAACCTCACCCTCCTCTACCTGATACTCCTAGCCTCTTCATCCAACTCCATCATCTTCCTCTACTACCTCTTCATTGACTCCTACTTCTCCATCCTCTAGCATTAGCTCTTCTCCACCCTGCTCTGCTTCCTCTGCATTGGGATGCACTGCCTCTGCAAGTTCCAGCCCCTCTTCGTTCCGCATCCCATCGTTTACTGCAAGTTCGCCCTGTTGATGCACCTGTGGAGCCTCTTCACCTGCCACACCCTCTCCAGCATCACCCTGTTCTGCTTCCCCATCTTCTGCCTCGTTACCCTCCTCCCTCTCTCCATCCTCTGCTTCATCACCCACCTCCTGCAGGTGTCCTCTGGCCTCTCCCCTGTCTTCCTCAGCAACACCCTCTTCAATCCCCCCCTCTGCTTCTTCCTCTGCGCCTGTCTCGGACAAGTCAGTTAGGAAGTCCTCCCCCTCTTCCTCCTCTTCCTCCTGCTCCTCCTCTGTATCCACCTCCAGCAACTCGCCTGCCAGCCGAGCCACTGTCCTGTGCTTCTCCTTGATGTGAACCACTTCAGGGAGCATCTCCTCCATGTCACCTGGCCTTTCCTTAGGATCTTCCTTGCAGCACATGTCACCCAATGTGCGGAGGCCATCGTCCTTGATGAATCTCCCGATGCAATCCAGGATGATGCCCACGGAGTAGACATCAGAAGCCACTGAAGTCTCACAACCTTTCAGGACTTCTGGTGCCGTATGGATAAAGTAGCCCTTTGCGTGGGTTGACATGGATTCATTGGACCCTGAGAAATTAGGAGATGTCGCTGTGCTCAGCATACCCAAGTCGATGATGACTGCCACCCAGCGGTTCTTCCTGAACTCCAGAAGCACGTTATCATCCTTAATGTCATTGTGCAGGAGAGAGCGGTCATGGAGAGCCATCACACCTCTGATGATGTCCTCACCAATGGCTACCAAGTTCCACTTCTGGACATCCGGCACAGGATCGCATCCTTTCCTAGGGTCGATGGCATCAAAAAGCACATAGGATTGGCCCTGGATCTTATCGCCGATGAATTCCGTGACGAGGCACTGATCTCCATTGATCATCACGATCCCCAAGAATCGAGGGAAGTAGGGCGAGGTGGACATTAGAAGACCAGCTCGTGCTTCCTTCTCGAAGCGGATGTTGCGTCGCTCCCTATCGGATTCCTCCAGTTCAGCCATCAGGTTCTGCTTGACTAGCGCCCTCTTGATGGCCACAGGGTCTTTCTCTCCGTTGAGACGTCCAAGCATCACCTCACCATAGCCACCCTTACCCACCAGGTCCAGGATGGTCTGATCCGATGCTGAGGATTGGTTGAAGGACATCAGATCCTGGATGGCCAGTTTTTGAGGTGAGTAGAAGTAGAGGCAGGCAATGACGACCCGGTCTACGTTCGTCTTGGCCTCCCGAAGGAATCTCAGATCAGTGATCTTCTGTAGCCTGATGGGGTTTGATGAAATTATTTTGTTAAACATTCATCTTTGAGTACTAGATACTTTTATCATATCAAAATACAACATAATTCCATTTGCTTTCTTTTAGGATATTCTCATGAATACAATTATTTTCTTGCATCCTGACGTGCATATTTAGTAAATTTTTGAGTTACATGTTTATTATGTGAACAATGGCAGTTGTGTAAGATCCAATCACAAGATGGAAATGAATTACATTTTTATATTTAAAAAAAAAGAAGATATATATATAATCATTATGAAATAATATTGCCGAAGAAAACTCAAACACAAATAAAGTTTAATAGCGTCAATATCATACTAAGGACAAATCTATTTTTGATACATATACAAAACACTTCTAAGAAAAACAAAGTTCATGCACTCAGTTTGTTTGAAATGTGAACGACATTTAGATTACACCCCGGAAAATTCAAAGAAGCTAAAATACCATGTTATGATATTCCGTTTTACCCCTGATATTGGACTAATATATTTTCAATACAAGATTGTGAATAAGACTTTGTTTTCAAACAAGCAACTGTATAGGATGAAACTAATTAATGTTGAACATTTTTCATTTTGTAAAAAAAGAGTTTGAATATATTGTGCACTTTTTTGGGAATGTGAATTTAGTAATAAAAACAAATTTGGAACGAAACAGCACAATGGATACATGATCGTACATGATCGTTTTCAGATTACGTTTACAAGAGAAAATATCATATTTGGTTTTGCTGGAAAGGGTTCCTGTATTTGGTGTTAATAACAAAAAGTTGTTCAATATTATGAGGATGAAAGATATATATTTATTTGGTATGTATAGAATTCTTTTTATTAAGTGGCGTCTATTCAAGTTTTTATTTGAAAATAAAATATGAGAGAACCACCTCGTAACCAGGGGGGCATTTCATCAACATTTGTCCACCGACAACTGTCGGCGCTGACTAAATTTGACCAATCAGAGGCCTGGAAAATGGTCGGTGACAATAACATTGTCGGTGAAAATGATATTAGTCGGTGAAAACCACCGACTAATTGTTTCATGAAACGCCCCCCAGATGAGTCACACTTAATTATGTAACTTTGTGATTGTTATTTCGTTACTTTGACTTTATCCAATAAAGTAGCCCATGGAGGGCTAAATAATATTAAAACCAATCCATCTTTGTTTCGGAGTAAAATTGAATAAGTATCGACATCTTAACCATTTACACTAGAAAGTTTCCAGAATTCCAGTAATTGATAAGCACGGGACATGTATAAGTGTTGGTGACTTTGGATCGGCATGTGTTCGCTCTCTGTTATTTCAAGTCTTGAATTTGAAAAAAGAAAATACGTTTATATAAATTTCTTACTTGTCATTGATCTCTTTGAGCTGACTAAGCTGACTTATCTGTTCAGTCTGGAGAGCTATCATCCGAGTGTTGAGAGCGATGTCATCAGTCTTTTGAGCGATGTCCTGCTGCATATGACAGAGCTTCTCGAGGAGAACCTGATTCAGACGCTCCACATACTCCCTCTTCCTCTCCTCTAGCTTCATCTTCTTCTCCATCTCCTTCATCAGATTCTCTGCCTTTTCCTTCTCCTTCTCTGCCTTCACCTTCTCTCTCTCTGCCTTTGTCTTCTCTCCCTCCACCTTCGTCTTCTCCTTCTCCGCCTGCTTCTTCTCCTTCTCCGCCTGCTTCTTCTCCTTCTCCATGTCCTTGTTCTTCTGTGCCATCTCCTTCACCATCCTTTTCGCTTCTTCACTGCCATCCTTGAGCTTGATCATCTGCCTTTCCAGGATAGCTTTGTCCTTCTGCAAAGAGCTATAGACGGAAGCAGCAAAAATAAAATAGAGTGCAATAAAAATACTCATTTTAGGCAAGTTTGAAAACCCG
The DNA here is from genome assembly GCA_037976565.1 of Mesocentrotus franciscanus. NCBI lineage: Eukaryota > Metazoa > Echinodermata > Echinoidea > Camarodonta > Strongylocentrotidae > Mesocentrotus > Mesocentrotus franciscanus. The sequence continues at coordinate 21,301,617 of CP137676.1, forward strand.
CTATATATATATATATATAAAACACTCTTTGTATAATTGCTCTTTGCACGGATATTTTTTTCTCCCTTCTTTTACTTTGAATTGAAAAGATATCATATCCTTAGCTGCTCTAAAGGAATTTCCAATAAAAGATTGTCAACATCTTGTTGCCAATTTAATGTCCTATTACTTGACAATGATCGCATGATTTCTTTGAAATGCACAATTGCACTTTCTTCTTAGTTATGAGTTCAAAACTTTAGGCTTAATAAGTGTGAAAAATATTTATTGTTGAAACCAGTTATCATTTGTGATTGACATGATTTTGAACATATATTTATTCAACCAAGTGTATAGTTTAGAAACAAAATATTTAAACAAATTTAAAGATTACCGAATGGTGGAACCCTGCTTGGCAAGCTGGTCGGCAAAATTAGTTTCCCAATCTTCAGTTTGGTAATTCTAAGAGAAAAACATCATCAAAACAATCAAATAAAGAAACGTATAAAAATAAACTTCTGAAAATTTGTAGAGAAAATGATTTTGTAAAGAAAGGAAACCGTTGCTTTAAAAAAAAATGATCGCCGACTGCTACCTGTTTGCCTGAATTGAAGTTTCAGAAAGAGGGAAGAAAGGAGAAAACTAAAAAGGGCTTTAATGGAGAGGGTGTGGGAGAGAAGAATAAGGAAGGAATATCAGAGAAAGAAAGAAATAGTGAGAAAAATAGATAGGTAGAGAGAGAAAATGGGAGGGAGAGAGAGAAAGAGAGAGAAAGAGAGGGAAAGAGATAAAGAGAGAGAGAGAGAGAGAGAGAGAAGGGGGAGGGGAGAAGAGGGGTGAATATATTTACATTTCACATCATTTTTTAAACAATTAAACTCTTTGTCATGACAAAACTTTTAAGTTTTGGGGTGCCAAAACAGAAGTTTCACCAACCTCATCAGGGGCGACGCCCACTTTGTTGTTCTTCTCGACCCCACTGCACAAGCAGAATCGGTGCCACCATTTCCTCTGCTGCTTCCTGCATGCCTTGAAAACACTATCCTTCCTCAGCTCACTCAACTGATCTTCCAAAGTCTGTATTGTGAAATGAATGAATGAATTCATGAATAAATGAATAAATGAATGAATGAAAAAATTAATAAATGAATAAGTGAATGAATGAATACATTAATAAACAAATATGAAAGAATGAACAAAAATGAATAAGGAAATGACTAAACAAATGGAAAAAATTACGAATAGATAACAAGATAAATAGACAAATAACAAAGTAAATAGAATAATGAATAAATGAAATCAAAGAATGAATAATCAAATAGATAAATAAATGAACGAATTACAGATAATCAATAAAATAATAAACAGAATAAATGAATAAATAAACAAATTAGATAAAGATATAAATAAATATATTGTTTCTAATATAAACAAAACCTTACATTGAGTGTTTTCTCAGTCTGATCCTTCTCCCTCTGGATCTGTGGGATCTCTGTCTTCACCATGCGGAAATCTGCCTGCTTCTCCTCACAAGCAGACACGAGTCCCTTCGCCAGAGCTCCTGCGGGGGTGTCCTCTATGGAACCGGTCAGGGATTTCGAGGCTTCTTGAAGAGCTTTGAAGTCCTACGGAAAACAAACAAACAAAAGACCACCCAAAAACTAATTAATATCATTGTGATATCAATATCAAACTTCATGTGTTCATTTTTCTTTTCTATATATGATTTACCACTTTACTCGACTTTTTGACACATATCATTAATTTCAGACATTATTAATTTCAGACAAAATAGATTTCTAAATTGCAATACTTACCTTGAGCTGTGCATTTGCCGCTGCCAGCTGTTGCTCAAGACTCTGTCGGGTGCTCTCTCCGGCCTTTACGAAATAAAATGAAACATAAAATCATTTTTGTTGGTGTCTTTCAGACAGAAAATATTTGTTGTGCCTGCTCTACCATACTTGTTTTGACATGAACTAAATACATGAGAAAAACAATTATAATACGATGAACACATTCATAATACAAACTTTGACTTACAGCAACATTATATTTAATCGATCTTTCATGATATTATACTTATTATTTCTAAACTTAAGGTCCAGAAAACAACAAGTGACAGTACAATGCAGAGAAACATAAGACAAGCAGCAAACAATCCCTTGGGACTACCAACAAGAATTTTTAATCATAATTTTAATAATCATCATCATCATCATCATCATCATCTCATCACCATCATCATAATAATAATCATCATCAACACTATCATCATCATCATCACCATTGTCACCCTCGCTTTGAATATTTATAGCCACCTTCTCCCTCTCCCACATCATCATCAACATCATCATCATCATCATCATCATCATCATTATTGTCATCCTCATTATCACCATCATATCTGAAAAGTTATAGCTTCATTCACCCTCTAATTATATCTCTATCATCATTATCGTTGTCATCATCATCATCATCATCTTCATCCTGACGATCATCATCATTATTATCATCACCATTATCACCGTAATACATAGTCATCACCGGTATTATAATTATATCAATATCATAAATGTCATTACTATCATCATCATCATCATCATCATCATCATCACTGTCACTGCAGTTTCCATCATCACCGTTGTTACCATCATCATCGTTTTTGAAAATAAATTTATTCTAATCCACTCTCTCATCATACCACTGTCATCATCACCATCATCATTATCATCATCATCATCATCATCATCATCCTCATCATTATCATCATCATCATCATTACCATAACTTACCATTATTATCATCAATGTCATGATCATAATCATCTTTAATGTCATCATTATTAACATAATCATAATCTTCATCATCCTCATCGTCATCCTCATTTTCGCCATCATTAAGTTAAACCTTCATCCACCCTCTAATTAAATATCTATCATCATTATCGTTGTTATCATCATTATCATCATCCTGACGATCATCGTCATCATCATTAATATCATCACCATTGTCACTATCATTACCATAATGTTTAAAAATATTCGTACCCTCAGTCAAACTCCCATTATAACCTGTCATAATCATCATAATTATAATCATAATTATCATCATCATCATCTATTTTAGTTTTTCCCCCCTTCACATTATTGTTTTTTCCCCCAAGAGTATGAGCAATCCTTAATAAAGGTGTGTTTCTAGAAATAAAACCGACATAATTCCTACCTCGATGATAATCCCGTCATCACCGTTGTCCAGGACAGTTATTGGGGCAAGTTGGTTGGTTGCCGTAGCAATCGCATCAATAGCCCCTTCTGGTAGAGCAGCACGCATCTCGTCGGTGTGCTGGTCGTCAGGCTCGCCGCCCGGCTGGCGGCGGGGTCTGTTGGCTCTGCGCTGGATGCTTTGCTGTTCTGTCTCCTGAGTTAACCCAGGAATGTTTGGTTTGTCCTCCATAATTCTAAAGTAAAACAGCCCCAATATCAAGAAAAGTTAGAATATCATGTGTTAAAAGATTGTATCAAAATAAAACAGACAAGAGAGAGAGAGAGGGGAGGGAGGGATAGAGAGAGAGAGAGAGAGAGAGAGAAACGAGAAAGTGTATTATGCTTAACGCTATAATAATTATTCATTATTACTTTGAAATAGATAAATTCGACATAATCGTGTTCATAATTATTACACTATTATGATTCAAAGAGTTATAACTACTCAAATTATTGATCTACCAGATCGTGATTTTTGAAATTTTAAAGCAGTTCACTGATTTATCTATTATGCAAACAAACAAATTAAATTTCATTTCCATACGCGTTATTCATATTATACATAGGCCTAAGTCACATGCACACGCTCTCATTCTTTTTCACTCCGCTAACGTTCAAATTATTTCACGTTTATAGAGAAAAGAAGTACACATTTTTGCATAAAAATACGCCAAGTAGAACTTACATTAGTTTCCCGATGGTTTCTTGATCAAGATCTTAGAAATCTCCGGAAAATTCCTCCAATTATCTCAAAATAAACGCTAAGAATTCGTACGAGTTGCAAACCGTATGAAGATCAAACACTTATAAAGATTTAGCGTATACAACCAATGGGAGGAATTTTAGCGCACGTTACTAAGGTATGACGTCATAGTTAAAAAACTTTAGTCCAATCCCCGCGCGCTAACCACTCCTTATTTGTATATAAGACTTATCAGCGCTCGCGCATGGGCAGTGCTATCCTTTTGTTACGCTGTGCGTACCTGCAAATTTGTCTGGCTGTAGTGTGTAACGTGTCTATATTCTCATGATTTAGCATGTATAGGTCTATGACATATGATACAAAAGAGCACACACCTGATGAAATTGCAGTGTTGCTTAGGGTGATTTCCGTCCACTACTGTGCACGCGCATTAAAAGCTAGCTGGGTTAATTTGTTCTTGAAGAGAGTAGATGGGGGGACTTCATCAACATGTATTAACATATTTCGTCAATTTAAGTTGCTGTTGTTGTTGTTGTTATGGTTCTACAATTTTTTAAAAATCCGTATAAGGAGGGGACTGGAGAATATAGATCAAAAATGATATTTCCTATATCTTATATCTTAGATAAAATTATATCTTAAAGATACTATGTCCCTTTTGCAGCCAACATCGAATTCTGTAGAACTTTGCAGGAATTATGAATACGTCATGCAGTAGCGTACGCAGGATTTTTTCAACGGGGGTTAAAATGTGAAAATCGCGCCGAAAATTTCGCAACGACGCAGCCAGCCGCTGAATAAGCGGGAGGGGGTTAGAGCACTTTTTTTGTCCAGATTTTGAGGAAACTTCGCAACGACTCAGCCGGCCGCTCTGAATAAGCGGGGGTAAGAGTACACTTTTTTGTCCCGGAAATTGAAAAATTATACCGACCGATATTTTGTTCGGTGGGGGGTAAGGTCAGTTTTTTTTCACCCTTTAGCATAACAAAAAAAGTCTTTTTTATTTTTTTTACATTAAAAAAAAAAAGTGAGGGGGAGGGTTTTCCTCCGAAACACACACATATAACAAAATTGAGGGGGTACCCCCAAAACCACCCCCTGCGTACGTGCTTGTTCCCAGTGTATTTTGATTAGAAAACATTTTACCATATATTAAAAAACATCACTCTTTGTTGAATATTGCTCGTTCGCTCGCACAATTTAGAAACAATGTGCCCGAACGTGTGTACATATGGCACTTCACGAGTGCCAGAGTGATGCATAGTGAATCTTCTGTGATGAATTTGGGACTGGTGTGGCGTAGTTGGAACTTACTACTTCATAATTCGGTTCCGTGACTAGAAATTTATAAACAAAAGTTGAAAAACGTTGTACTAATGAAAAAACGCTGTTCTTTGGCTTGCCATAAATTAGTCTTGGCTCGCACAATTTTGTGCAATTACGCGATGACGACGATCGTTTATATTTTCGTTCTTTCTTTCTTTCTTTCTTTTATTCCTCCAGTGGCGAATCTACGGGGGTAGGGGTTTAAACCCCTTGGGCTGCCAAGTGAAAATGTGATGTGCATAGAAAAACGCCATCATGTGTCCAGACCCACACAGTATACTATATCCGCATCGTCATTGGGTCAAACTGTTTAAATATCATGCACTACATTTTATGGTCTCCATTGTGTTAGTAGATGCCAGGAAAACACCACTTACGGGGGTTAAAAATAGCAACAACAAAAAAATTGCCTCGCCGCTATATACGCGGCTCGTGGACGATGTTCCGCATCGTCATTGGGTCAACCTGCCCCCTAGCAAAAAGCTAGATCCGCCCCTGTCCTCCCTTTATCCTTTCAATAGATTATCCCTTTCTTTATTCTTTCTTTCTTAATTTTGTTTCTATATTTTCTTTTTTTCTGCATGTATTATATGGTTTTTCTTTTTTCTTTCACCATTAGGCCTATATATGAAAAGTCTTTATGTATTCAACAATTGATTCATTTTAACATTATTTTTAAATGTCCTTGTAAAAAAAATTGTAAGCCTATTATTATAGCCTATTATAGCCATCGATCTCCCTTAAACATAATATGCGAAAGGAAATGAGAAAATGATATATATTATATATATGTAAATATGTGTGTATGTGTATGTGTATATGTATATATTCATGCTGTTCTCACTGCAATTCGTTAACCCCGTACTAGCTATATAGCGTGAATATCAATTAATTCGCTCCATTGCGTAGTGCCGGACTATTTTTCGTTTCTGTTCTCATTCATTTGCTTGGCACCGCAATTGCGGAGTTAGCACCACAATTGCGGGGTTAGCCCTGCTATTTTGCAGGGCCAGCTAACCCGTACTATAGGTGGGGCTAGCCCACTTTGGTAAATGCAAGTCTGAACAGAAAGTGGAATAGGCTTAACCCCGGACTATAGGTGGGGCTAAGACCCCCCTTTAACCCCACCTATAGTACGGGGTTAAGCAAAATTTTGCCAGTGTGAAAAGCATATAGGTGTTGTACGAATACATAGAGATAGCAAGCCAGTGGCTCAACTTGAAATACACAAGTCCATATAAAATAAGCCTAACTTGTGGGTAAATTTACATTTAATATGAGAAGTAGTGCTAACAAATTACATCCCAATAGACATCCGTTGATTTTATTTTCCAATATATATATATGCAATAAATGTGGTTAGGAAAAACTAAGAATCCCTTTTGTCTCACTCACTCACACTCGCTCTCACACACACCCACTCACACAGACTCTAACGTTATTCGCACACACCTTTGATAATGAATTAAACCCTTGAACACTCCACTTATTCTTCCTTTCACTTGCTCATAGGTTTTCTTCAACTTTACAAAGACATATAATACTCTCATTTCTCTCACATCTATACCATTTCTCCCTCTCCCTCTTCTCCTTCTGTCTTTTTTTCTGCCCTCTTTCTGCCTCTTTATCTTCTTTACATGCTCAGATCATGGTAATAGAAACAAAAACAGTTCTCATGATGCTCTGTCCTCTTTGATTGTTCAAAATATCATATAAAAGATAGAGCCTTTGTGACTGCATTGACTATATGTAGGCTACCCAGGCAAAACATGAAACGCAGGTTTATTATGGTTCATTCAAATTCGTTTTATTATTGTCAGGATGAATCACTGTGCCATATAAAAATTACAAACACATCATGCAAGAAACAACTTTGCAAATGTGATAACAAAACTTTAAGTAAAACTTAAGAATTTGATTCTTGGAATCATTATCAATTTTAAAAGAAATCACTCTTTTGTAAGATGCTCAGAAATAAATTGGATATGCAAAAAACGAGAATTATTCAAAAACAAAAGATACAGAAAGTATTCAGAGACTAAGAAAGCTCCTTTTTATAACCATAAGCTAACAAGTTCATAAATATGTGCTATGCAGTAAAACGACATATCTACCTATTGCCTTTCATTTCACTCGACATTAATTACAAGACATGGTCTGCTTTTCTAAAGCAGCATGATTATAAGTGTCTATGCGAAGAACAAAATTAGAAACATTTCAGATTTCATTGTAAAAATGAATGATGTCTATCAATCTGTATAACCTTTATATACACCAGCAACAGTTTGAACAAAATACAAAGAAATTCTGTCCCACACAGCATCTGTCAATATGTACTAGTTACCATACTGGTTATTTTACAATGGAATCAATGCAAGATACATGCATTTCTATCTAAATATATAAAATTAAAAAAATTAAAGAATATATGAATATATATATATCTTTACGGGATGGGAATAAGAGAAAGTAGAGTATATATCGACCCCGGCTGTCGCCGAATAGAGCAAATCTTATTCAGGTTGGACATTTGCAAGTCAATGACCACACTCTACGGCAGTTTTATCCCAATCTGCTATTATTCCTTGACTAATTACTGGACCAGGGTTATCTCATCCAGTGCCGGCTTGCCAGTTCGTATCGACGACCTGTAGCGAGGGACGAGGCAGGCGAGGCCAACAATGAGGAGGAGGATGGTGATGACGAGGATGAAGCATCCGGTTAGGAAGGCCCAAGACATCCATGTCTGGTTCTTGATGATCTGCTGTAGCTCCTTGGTTGGCTGCTCATCGGTGAAGGACTTCAGAACCACTGCAATGACAATGAGTATGTATACAATGTCAAACAGAGCAAGAATGTCAGATATGAAAAAGATACACGGTCGTCTAGTTATTTCAATTGCATGCTGTGACATCACGTGTCAAATGTCGTCTCATTAAACTTTCCACTCTAAGACTTAGATCGATGTGTGGATAATCTGATATACAACTGATTTGATACAATGGAGATACAGCGTATTTATGTAGAGTTATAAATGACTTGCAATTTAATTTAACAGCATCTTGGTGCAATGTAGGTTTAATAACCCTGTGAAAAACAGTGTCAATTTGTACAAAATGTTCAATGCTTAACAGTCAAGTGTGTACTGTCTCTACTACAAAAGTACATGAACTCCCTATCATCACTATGGTCACACTGTGATGCATATGCACGGTTTACTTGCGGACCACAGTTTTCCATCCCTGAGTGAAACAGAATCAGTTTAGGGGGCTTCCAAAGGTTCACAGGTCTTCCACATTATTACTGTGGTCAAACAGTGTCTCGTATTGTGAAAACCGTGTAAATGAAGTGTCGTAAATTTGTCAACACCATGAAAGTGTTCCAATTGTTACTGTGGTAGCACTGTGATGCATAAATAAATGTACTGTACAGTGTGTAAAAGTAGCGCAAATAATATGAACGCAGTATTTTAAATGTGAAAAGCGTGAAGTGTTCCAAATAGTCACTGTGGCCATACTGCTGCATACACAAAGATTTTCTGTGTGACCAAATTATGAAAACTGTTAATAGACTTCTCACATCATATCTGGATTTGAAAGCTCTGGCGTAGATATTTATTGTATGATTTATCAAATTTGGTGGTTCCTTAGGATTGGCACATTTGTGTGTGTATGTGTGTGTGCCTGTAAAATATTGTGTGTATGTGTTTATTTCTGTAATTTAGTTTCTACTATCGATTAATTTGACTCGGTATCAACCTTGTATTTGTTTTGTTGGTTTTTTTTCTCTCTTTCAGGGCCATTCCTCATAAGCATTTGCTTTTCTATTAGTCCTTTCCATATTCCATGCTGTATTTTGTATTATTGTTTGTATGTTTTTATGGTTATGGTTTTAAAAATATCTTGAATCATGAAGCAGTAGTATCACTGCTCCTCACTGTATTTACATTGTGTGCAACACAGCGGAATTTTCAGGACTATGACAAGATGCTTACTCTTTTCACAGTATCGGCCGCTGTATCCAGGTGCACAGTCACAGACGAAGGAGATGGTGCTTCCACGAGGGGTGTGTCGGCATGTTCCATTGCTACCACATGGGTTGGGCTGGCACGGGTCGAGGACCAGAATTTCTGTAAAACATTATATAGCAGTAAGGGGCATGAATATTTGAGCTTCAGAAGAGCATGATGATTTTTATACTAAAATCATTTTTAGTCGCCTACTGATTTTCTTTTTCTTTGTAATCAAAATAGCAAGGATCTAAAGCAAGTAAATTTGTCTGTGCAATAATACAAATGTAAATCTCATAGATTTCAATAAATCTTATTCAACCATTCTTAGGCCGTACTTTGTATGATACATGAAATTTCCACACAACGATCTGAATTCTACAGAAAGGAATACCTTAAATTACCTCGCATTGTTTACCCTTTGAAAGACACAACTTTGAACAAACTTTAGACTAATTCAGCATTGACCTTCAATGAAATAGAATTTGGGATTTGAGTTGTTTGCCTTCCAATCATCGCATATTACTTTGAATATGTTCCATCATTTAGATTTAACCAATAATATACTATAATCAGCAGAACTCACCATTCTCGCAGAGTGGTCCAAAGAAGCCTGGTTTGCAGATGCACCTGTTGTTATCATTGTGATCCTTCTGGCACAGGCCATCGTTCAGACAAGGACAGTCTTCTGCAAACACAGAAGGTGTAAATATATTTATGATAATGATATGTCATCTCAATATCGAAAATAATCATCATTAAAGTGGGTTCTTGTACAGCACTCATTTCTTTCAGACACTCCTGTCCCCCACAATTATTACCCGGCTTTAGAATTGCTGCCATTAAGGCACTCTAGCATTTCCAGAAATTGCTTCCAGCCAGGTATTACCTCACCTGGGTCAAGTATGGCCATGTAGATTAATGTCTTGCTAAAGGACATTAGTGTCGCGGCAGGACCTGAACCGCGAACCATGAGATCCACTAGAACATGACACCTCCACATTTTGCATATTACAAATATATCTCCATACATTACGTGAGAAAGGTAATATTCACATGCTGAACAATCAATAAAGCAAAAACAAAAAAGCCTGAAGAAGTCTTGTTGTAATGAACATAACAGGGTAACAGAATATGGTTATTTTTTTAAAAATCTTTTTAAAAATTGCTCAGTATTCCGAAACAGCATGGTATATATTCTCCAAATATTAAATAAAGAAAATCACTTCCTCTCTTTTTGCGTTCTTCTTCTCGATCATATTATCAATCATCCATAATTTAAAGGTTTTGGAACTACATCAATACATACCAGCCATAGAAATGCTGTCAGCCCCCCTTCGCCTCCTTCCAGCAACTATAGAACAAAAACACAAGTATAACAATTTGAAAATTAATTTTTGTTTTCTTAACCATATTACTGTTGTACTTCTGGAAAGAAAATGTTCAAGTACATAATACAATTCTCATTTTACAGTGGGATCTGACATGAAGCCACAACAAGTAATATGTTTAACCAAATTTGGATTTAAACGTTTAAATCTTTTTACTAAAAGTTTGGGATGTAACAAATGAAAATTTCCAAATACTCATGGTCATATTTTGTAACACTGCCGAAGTGATCAATGCTTCTAACATTATATTAGTTTACATATTTATGGATGATGGCTAGAATACGAATTAATATAGCTAAAACTTTCTACTAAACTTGACAAAGGAACATATTGCAATTTGGTATCTCAAGAAAAATAGAATGGAAATGCATTCTTCTAATCTATCATGGCATTTATTAGGAACAGTTAATACAAAATTGAAGTGCATGCACAGGTGAAAAAGCAAAAATCTCAAATTGACAGAAAGAATGGATTGAGAAAGCTAGAAGACAAGAAGATCATGAAGACATGGAAGATGGGTAGGAAGTATAGGATTGCAGAATAAGCTGGAAAAGAAAGACTGAGGCCACTAACTTTTTTGTGCTTGGTATTATGCCTTCCCTAAATAATCATGTGTATGACTGTGTCTGGTGATGCATGATTATGCATGTTGGAAATTAAAAGAAGAATCTAAGTACGCCTGACGTAAACATAATTATGCATGGGGTGAAATGGCTACTTGGGGTTGACTAATGAATTGTCCTTCCCCGATCTGCATCGAACTTCCCTGCTTTGGTGCTATATCTGTCAGAAAAGATTGATCTTTTAATCTCAGCTTTAACAAAAAAGAGCAACCGTTAAAGATGCAAAACTGGAACTTCTTTTATACCATAAATTAATAGTACAAACAGACCAGAGTCTGAATTAACTTTTGGATGGATGAACTGCAAAAGCAAAATATGATGGATTTCTGTAATCTTGAGTGCAGTAAGTATTGCAGAGTGCTTGTATGGGTCTTTTTCTTACCTTTTTTAACCATAAAAACAGTACCAGTGTTGCATGCTTCAAATTCACTTAACCTAAGTGTTCATTGGGCACTAATATTACGAAAATGGGTTTAGCTTGAATCTTACATTAAAATGGGCAAATAAATCAATTCAATTCCTAGGGAATGTGTATGTTTGTATAGATCTTGTAAATTTCACTAAATATTACCCTAAAAGATACTATTTCACAATCCAATGTGGTTTGGTTCCAATGATATAAACTTCTTTATAAAAGGCTAAGATGGATAAGAGGAATGGAAAGCTATAGTATAAAAACAATACAAGGAAAATAAAATGAGAGAGAGAGAGAGAGAGAGAGACAGAAAGACCAAGACCGAGTGAGCTAGAAAGCAGAGAATTTTACACAACACATCAAACGAATTGAATTGACAGCAATAACCACATAACTGTTTTCACAAGACCATGTAGTGTGCAATGTATATCAAAATGTCATCTAGCAGATTCATGGATTAAATTGAGGTATAGAGATTTTTAAAAAAATGAACATCTTCCACAACAGATTTCATTTGCTGGTTTACAAATGTAATGTTTTGAATGATTTTGCATTTATATGGCCAAGGACCCTGAACAAAACTGTTAATTTCTTACCATCATATAGGATTGTACTTTGACAAAGTTCAAGTATCTGAATTTAAAGCTTATTTTGTTTCAAAGGGGAGCCGATGAACAAATCAAGACACACTGCACCCACGTTCAAGCAAACTGCAATACAAACTGCATTTCAAACTATCAAAGTACAAACCCATCCTTAAGGTCATTTTGGGCTCTTTATTTTTATTCTATTTTTGTGTTTCGTATAAAAAGCGCACCTTGTGGTAAGCAGAGGTACGTGTCAGCACTGTAGAAGCATTGTTCGTCCGCTGGACAAGGGTTGCTGTCACATGGTGTGCTCGCTGAAATGGGGGTACGGAAGAAAATGAAGAATTAATGTGGCAAAAATATTGCAGGAGAAAGTGGAAGGATAAAAACTGCTGTAAACGTATTCCAGTAATTAAGGCATGTGTCATATACGATACTATTTTCTATCAAATTTGAAGACTTTTAAAAGCAGCAAATGTAAAGCCACTAATACCCAAATAAAGCATATAATTCCAATTTGGAAGCATTATTAGTGTTGTTTATTTTATAGAAATAGGGAAGTGGAGCTAGCTGATAGTACAGTAATAAACAAAATCTGCATTGAGTAGATGTTAAAGAGTCGAAAATAAGGGTAAAGTTTATGATAGAAAATTACGAACATAAACATGCGCAGTACAGTTTTATCTAGTACCAAAATGTTTTAATAATAGAAACAATCAAGACTTCTGTCTTTAGTCTTTAACTATAACACACACAACTAATGAATTGATTGATAGGATTAAAACAAATATGAACATGGAACAAAGACAATGATTTTCCTTTAATCTTAGAAGGTCAAAGGGCAAGTCTGACCCATTTGCAAATTGAATTGACTAAATAGGGAAAAACAAAACAGTGAAAGTTTTATCGAAGTCGGAATGTTATGTAATTTCAAAGTTTTGCATAATTTCATAAAACAGTGATATGCATCACATTGGCTGTATGCAAATTGATGTCATCCCCTCACAATTCCTCATATATTGTTTATGAAATATCAAGTTTTTTTGGGGGGGACACACATGTATAATATTTTTCTTTTACATTACAATAAGTTACTGTAACAGTGATTTTGTTCATACATGTATTCCATGAGGCTTCCAGCCATGTTTTACAATCCAAGAGCAGAAAAATTATATTTTTTGGTCAAGTTTATGTTCAAAATGGATAGAGAAAAGTGAGGGGATGACATCATAGAATCTGATTTGCATACAGCCTATGTAATACATACATGTATCACTCTTTCATGAAATTATACCAACTTTAAAATTCCATAACTTTCTTTTTTGTCATACCTTTTTTATGAAACTTTCACTGCTTTGTTTGATTTTTCTCTGTTTAATCAATTCAACTTGCAAATGGGCCGGACTTGCCTTTTAATGCCTGACCCTTATATAGATTTCAATGTATAGGTTAACCCCTAATCTGTAGTGTAATACAAAAGTTTGTAATGGCCATGCATGTGACACATCATTATGGTTGACATGGACCCGTAATGACAATACACATGAACTCACATGCAACATATCCCTAGACACTATGGCAGGAAAACTATTCTTGAGTCAAATAAAACAATTGTTCATGCAAATGGGACCTATAATGATTGATAATGCTTTGAAGAATTATAAAATCAATCTGCACTTGCAGTCAGTCTGCTGTCACAGTCTCCAATCTTGACATCATGGTATCTACTTGAATTTCTACAGCTAAGGCTAAACACAAGCTCACGCTTCGTTACACACGGATTGGTGAGGTCAAGTTATGTTAGAACAGAACAGGTGTGCGGTATGAAAGAATGTCCACGAACGGAGTTTACACGGGTTAACGGGTCCAATCAGGAAACCCCGCAAAGTTCACAAACCTGTAACGACCACATCGAATATGCATTCGGCGAAGTTGTTGCTGGTGTCGGTGAACGTGTAGGTCACGGTAGTGGTGCCCAGAGGGAAGCTCTCCCCAGGTGCATTGCTCCTGGTCACAGTCACGGCAGAGTTATCGGTGGCGGTTGGTTCCACCCAAGTGGCGACCTGTGACCCATCGAGCCCAATGTCGGAGATGGAGAGGTCGAGTGGGCAGTCAGAAATGACAGGATCTGTGTTGTCAATGTTGCTTGTTGCTAGAGATGGGAAAAGAGAAGAACAGGATTAATTCTTTGCCCTCTTGACTGAATGCCATCACTATAACACTGAGCAATTAATCTGTACATGGCACTTTATATGGCCTTACGCTTACATAAGCCACTCTTTGATCAAAGAAATAGAACCAAAGCATGCCAAACATCTACTGAAGAGTTTTAAGTAAATCAACTTCGCTCCTTCGATTTCCTTAAGAATCTTCGATTGAGATGTTTATGTTGCTCAGTTCAATCAGAGGTTGTCTAATTCACACTCTCTAATTGGTCAAAAGTGTCTTAGAACCCAAACAAAAATCTATTTTGAAATATTTATGACATTAAACTGCACTATGATCATGATGATGACGATGGTGTTGCTGAAGGTGCATGGTTGCTGTTGATGATGCTAGATGATTTTTGTCTATGATCTATCACCCCTGCATTCCTGGTAACTACAAATGGATGTTGTCTTCTATTGTTGTTAATCTATCACTTGAATCTTTCTTCTAAGGTGGTGAGACAGTCTCCATGATAACTGTAAATGAGGCTAGGTTAAAAAGACAAACACCAACATATAGAGATACCAGTTTGACCAAAAAGATGATGGCAGCGATCAGCAATATTGAAGTAATCCCCAAAAATTAAACAAGAAAAAAGAAATATCATAAGAATAAGAATAAAAACATACAAATATAATGTTTCAATGGACAAAAATTGAATATAAATTAAATACAAAGGAAAATACCAAATTACAAAGGAAATTCGTAAAATAGAAAGTTATCAAAGGACTATGTGCAAGCTATGTTAGAGAAACTAGAGAAAAACAAAATTCTTAGAATTATGAAGGCATGTAGATATTAATTGAGGCTGTAAAATACCTAGTGGTGGAGGAAAGGTGGAAAAAATAAAGATCACAAAATAACGATTTAAGAAACATGAATGAGAAAAACATGTATGGAGATTGGAATTCTGAATTTCATTGACATGAAATTCAGAACTCTGATTTTTTTTAAAGGTTTAGGCTACTCTATCATCTACCTAAGGGTGCGTTTATGCTCAACTTTTTCTGGCCAGAATGAGGCTTTTGTTACGTGGTTAGTTCAAAACACGGTTGCGTCCTTTCTCATTTTCGTAGAATCACCGATAAACGGCGATCGTAATCGCCGATCGTAAACTCACAAAAAGGTGCGTTTACGATCGGCGATTCTCCAAAAAGACGGTTTCTGGGGAAGTATAAACGCACAATCATTTGTAAACGTGTTTAAATGACGTTTCCAGGGTCAACGTAGCATGCGCAGTGCAGGTTTGCGAATCCAGCTGCAGAGCCCGAGTTTGCCTGGAGGAGCCGGAGAAGGGGAGCATAAACAGTATACACCTACGATGAGCGTTTACGATGAGCGTTTCAAATCGCTCATTCTGCCTTCAAAAGTGAGCATAAACGCACCCTTAGATAACATCTTCATTAGTTTATGACCTGTATACTATCCTTCGTCATGAAACATGCAACATGAATAATGGGTATGATTTAGAATTAGCTTATCTAAATGATTTTCAAGTATCATTATACCCGCTGGACATAATAAAGGATCTATTGAATACAACATTTTATCAATATTTTGTTCCAATTAGTGAGGCTGTTTGGCAAAACCAGTTGGTAGCACATAATGACTATGTACATTTAAAAAAACTTCTATTATGATGAAAAGCATAATATCAGTGTTCACTGTCAATATATTCGTTTTCTATCATACACAAGTTCATTTTGAGAATTCTCTCCTATTCATTACCATTAATTAGCATTAGACCACCATCAAATAATATAGCATTTTGTATTTATTCGTAGCCATGTTAACATTTTTGTTCAGGTTCTTTTGGAAAGGAAAAAATGAGAAAAGGGTTAGTCGTATCATACTCACAAACAACGACATTAAATGTGCACTGTGCAAAATTGCCTGAACTATCAGTGAAGGTATATGTAACGGGGGTGACCCCGATAGAGAAAACGGCTCCTGGTGAGGCTGTTGACTCTACCATCACCATCATTCCCCCTGCGGCATCACTGGCAGTCGGCTCGGTCCACGTGACCTGCACGCTGGACGTGCCATCGGCAACTGTCTGAACGATATCACTCGGACAGCCAGCAATTGTGGGCAGATTATTATCAGATGCTAGCAGAAAAGAACATTCATAGTTTATGATGGACAGTAATTACGTTTGTGTATTCATGTTATGTTATATAGAGAAATGGTGATATATACATAGGAATTATTGCATTGCTCATAAAACTGGATATTCACTCTGCTATATTTGGAGAGAAGTAGAAGATATTTGACAGATACGATAGTGAGCACTTTAGAATAAGGAATATTTTTTACAAAAGATTAATTTGAAATTTTCTCTCTTCCAGCTGAGAAAAAAGAGGAAAAAATCACACTCCAATATAAAGAATAAGCAAAAGAAAATTGGATGCACAACAGAGCATAAAACAAAAATGAAGAATTTCATTTTGATGGTTTCAGATAGCCCTTTCACTCTGGTAGAGGTTTGAAGCTAGTGGCATTTTCCTTAATTTGGAACTCGTTCAGGACCTGTGTTATAAAATTCAAACATTTATTTGAGAAAATTAAAGAAAACTCTGTGAATATGATATGGGTCAATGTTGTCTTACCAATGTTAACAAGGAAGATGCAGAAGGCATCGTTCCCTGCTACATCTGTGAAGGTGTAGATAACCTGGTTACTTCCAAGGCCGAACTGGCTTCCTGGGGTATTTGTTGTGATGAAGGACACAGCAGACACCGCATCAACAGCCGTGGGCTCGGTCCAGGACACGGCGGTGCTGGTGACTCCTGGAGTCACAAAGACCGTGATTTCGAGGGGCATCCACTGATGACAGGAGGAGTGAGGTCACTGTTGGAAGCTGTAAGGGATAGAAGAGTCATACAGGTCATTTTCAATATTGGTCAAAATCCCTAAGAATTTGAACAAATCGAGCACATGCAGTTACATAGTCTAGTCAGTCCGATACGAATTGCAGGAAACTGAAGCATGTGTCTATGTTTCTCCTTGCCTGATACATGTTGGGCAGAGGGCTACAATGACAGTACATTCCATTCCAGGAATAGGATTTATGATTTGTTAAAACCTCCTACTTGTGCCAACACCCATACCTGACTCACAAAACCAAACCTTACCAAACAGCGTGACAGTGAAGGTGCAGTCATCAAAATTGCCAGAAGCGTCGGTAAAGGTGTAAGTAACATCTCTTGAGGTTCCAGCATCGAACGATGTTCCAGGAGCTGCAGTACGAGTGACCGTCACCGCGCTGGTTTCATCAACTGCAGTCGGCTCAGTCCAGGTCAAGGGAACGCTGGTGACACCAGCAGGGAGATTCAGGACGATGTCATTAGGGCAGTCACTGATCACGGGTGGTGTGTTATCTCCAGCTGATTGGGCTGAAACATAGGGAAACAAAATTTTACATTACAGCTAGTTCACAATTATGTCATATATACTCCAGGAATATGTGTGTTACAAGAAAAAAGATAGGTCAACTTCTTGAATTGCAAAGTGAACTAATGCTTGCTATCATACCTATTTAGTACTGACGATTAATCTATGAATAGAAGTAAAGATTATTTAGTACAATGAAATATGTGCAGTATTTTTCCATAAAAGATGTTCTTGGTCCAAAGAAACAGTGCACCATTGATGTTCTTGAATGGAAACAGCCGCCTATAGCATGACTACCATTCATATAAATTATTATATCCTGCCTCTAAAATTTATTTGTTGATTTTGATTGGTTGAGAGCTCTTTATGTGACCAGAAATATTTCAACCATTTTAAGGTTGCTCTGAAAAAACTACTATTTGGGAGTTGAAAAACAGTGAAGAGCTCTCAACCAATCAAAAACCAATAAATTTTTGGTGCAGGATATAATATACAAATATACACTGTCTTAAGGTTGCCCCTCGGCAAATAGTACTATTGGAGTCAGCTCTTGCCCATAGTTTTAACTAGAACCTCTCAAGACAGTGTATATTTGTATACTAACCCTCTCGAGCACTGCTCAGGTTATAGTCAAGAGCGGATCTCACCTGTAATGGTAATAGTGAAGGTACAGAAGGCATCGTTTCCAGCTAAATCTGTAAAAGTGTAGCTGACGACGGTCGGTCCAAGGTTAAAGCTGTCTCCTGGTGATGCATTCTGGGAGACGGTGACAGCACTGGTCTCATCCACAGCAATGGGTTCGGTCCAGACCACTGGAACATTGGTCACCCGCACCGACGGTCAAGGAGATGCTACCTGGGCAGTTGAAAACTACAGGATCGGTGTTGTCAACGTTGTTCACTGCAAGATGGCATAGATTGTAGAAGATAAACCAGGTTGGAAGTTGATATCATGAAAAATGAGGCAAATATGTTTATAGATTAGTATCTGTTTCTATAGAGGATAACTAAACAGAGGGCAATGTTTCCTGATCCATTAGCCAATGGACAACAAACTGCACTATGCTGTTTATAAGCATCCAATAAATATCAGGGACAGTTTTGTGAACAGTAGCAGTTGTAACGGGATATTAATGGATAATAGATAGATAAGGCATAATAATTCATAAAATTTTTCCACGGTCGATGAATAAATAAAATCTTCATGTGCAGATACAAACCAGTACCAGTAGAATGAAGTGAAGAAAGTTACCAGGAGAACTCAATAAAATCCAATGATCAAACAAGCAGAAACCTATAAACTCCAGCAATGGCACCACTTATAATTTATGAAAATGTGAAATCCAGTAAACAAACCAGTAGGAAGTCAAAGTCGAAGGAACCGTGCAAGTTGGCATCCAGTGATGACAAGGTCATTGTTATCAGCAGTAGCCACTACGGGGTGGTGTACACGAATAATGGAATGTCAATGACGTTATAAATTGAGAGACACATTTACAAAACAATTCATAAAAGGTGACAAAATATACATGTACAGTGTGAATACTCATCTAAAACAAATAGAACACTTAGCTAAATTCAGTTAGCATGTTAGTTTGTCAATAGGACTTTCACCAACAGTGAAATTGCAGGATACTTTAACAATCTGTGAAAGGTGAAAAATAAACATATAATCGAAACAATAATGAACATAAGTGAATGAAAAAATAAAAACAAAGAAACTACATTTGAAGTTTGTTTATTGTACAGAACACGGAACTGAGCCATTTTTCATGTTAGTATGCTCTGTTTAAGAAGATAATTAAAGAGTAGCAGTGTAGAAAAAGAGGACAGAATATTTACATGCCATTGACAGAAAGAGAGAAGGAACAGACAGTAATGTTTCTTGATCCTGATCAGTGAAGTGTTGTGCCAATGCTGAAAGTATCTCCAGGAAAAATAGAGGAAGACGTGACGACTCAGCCGGAGTTATCTGTAGTCGAGGGGCTCGGTCCATGTGACAGGGACTCCGGTAGTTCCGTTTTGGATAGCTACTCTAATGTCAACGGGACCCCCGATGATGACAGGATCGGTTATGCCAACTGTGGTAGGGACAATGGATTGCAAAGCAAGTCTGAAATCGGAAGACACATCTGGTCGTACAGATATATTGTTTATCTGAACCGTAAACACCTGTAAATGATGCATACAGATAGATAGATGGAAGTTTGTGTACCATTGATACCAAAAGTATCACTTTACCAGATGCTAGGTTTCCCACGAGTCCTCCAGATAAGGTCAGTACAAAACCGATGGACTTCAGTGACCAGTAGAAGCCTATATAAACCAGTGATCGCCATGCATTGAATATAAAGACCAGAAGAAATTCAAATATCCTGCAAAATCCATTGAAAAATCAGAATGCTTTTTTTTAAAGCCCCTCTAAGAGACCAGTGGAATTTTCCATAATGATAAATAGCAAAACATATGGCCACTATTGAGATCCAGTGAAAAGTCAGACCACCAGACCCATGGAATCAAGTGGAATCGAGATGAAAAAGTTGGAAATGATTGAACCAAGCAAGGAAAACCATAGAATTAAATAGAACCCAATAAATAGACAGAAACACGATCCTTACATGTTCGCAGAAACTCCATTGTCACCAACAGTTCCACAACATTGGTAAGGTTGAACAATAAAAGATGAAGGTTTGAAGTCTACAGACAACCGATACCAGGTGACAACAAAAATCTGAATAACAATGATTAAAGTGAATGAAAATTCAAGAATACATACAGGAAGGTGCATTTTATGTTTGTGCACTGGTGCATGAGCAGAACACAGAACAGAGCCATCTATCAAATACATACCGTCCACATAGACAGTAAATAGACATACTTCAAAGTTCCCTGAATCATCAGTGAAAGTATATAGCTAACTACTGTTGTGCCAACATTGAAGGTATCTCCAGGGGGGTGATTCACTAACTGGGAATGATATCGTTCCTAAGAGCAATTTTGGGGATTGATTTCAATCCCAGTTTAAAATCGATTCTACCTGACTGGTTCACTTAATCGCTTTTAGGCTGGGATCAATCCCAGCGTGAATAATCATGCGCGCATATGAATATTCATGTACGCGATCAATCCAACCAATCAACAGACTCAAATTTTAGTCACTGGACATCAATCAATCGCGCGGCCGATCGACATAACGATAATTAGCTAGCTATCGTCGCTTAATTTGTCAATGACGTTCATTTCTATGTTGATTTCGTTCTAACATTAGAAGAAAGCCGAGTGAAATTTTGCATAAGACATGACAAAAAATCATCCATGTCTGTTTCATGTAGCAGTGTGAGAATTCAGACGATTTTCTGTGGGTATAGTTTGCCTTTCTTTATGCTTGTTTCGAGTAAAATGCCTGATTTAACGTAGGGCCTAGATCTATGTAATGTACGTAAGTTAGACCTACCGTCCCCATGCAGCTAGCATGTATGATGTAGCAGCAGTCTTGATGTAGAATCCTGGGTGGTATTCTCAAAAGCGGACTAACTTTAGTCTTTAGTGTTTTACATATGTTGTTGGCACTAAATTAGGCCTACCCTATCATATTATAAATCAATACGATTCGATATATCACTTTAACAGTGACTAAAAATATCTATCTTCCTCTTGTTTGCTCTAATTTAGCTTCAGTTTGACAGTTTTGTCTTTGACTTTGCCAGAAAGTGTTGCTAAGACTTGATCCGGATCACTCTTAGCCTTAATAGCGATTTTAAGGCTAAAATCAATCCCAAATGCCTTATAGTGAATCAGTCCCTAAAAGCAATATTGCTCTTAGGAGTGATATTGAGCCTAAGAGCGATTTTATCTCATTTGGGATCGATTTTAGCTGTTAGTGAATCACCCCCCAGGAGAACTAGTAGATTCGTTTGCAACCGAGCCAAAATTATCTGTGGCTGTTGGCTCAGTCCATGTGATAGCGACTCCGGTAGATCCCAATGGGATAGTGACACAAATGCCATCTGGACAATCACTTATAACCGGTCTAATGTTATCAGTGGCAGCTGTGAGATGGCATGTGTAAAGGAAACAAAGTACAGTGAGAGAGTAAATTGAGAGGTGGAAAGGAAAATAATTAGAAACAAGATCAGAAATAGGGTGTTGCCAACACATATTCGGTTGAAAATACCTTATTGAAATGGAGCACAGATCTAATTACACCTTTATCCATCTTTTCCTGCTCACACTGATCGATCTTTTAAAGCAACTTTCGCAAAAAGTGCAGAAAAGTGCGGTGCTGTTATAACCAAGAATTACCAATAACAGTGACTTCAAAAGTACAAGAGTTGTCGTTGCCCGAGTCATCTGTGAAGGTGTAAACAACTTGTGTTGTCCCAACGGGAAAAGATGATCCGGGGGCTAGGTTCCTTGTGACGCTTAATGAGCCAGAGTCATCAAATGCAGTGGGTTCTTCCCAAGTGACCACAGTGTTGGAAGAGATGCCAGCCGTGGCAGTGATGTCCCCTGGACACCCGCTTATCATTGGCGGGGTGTTATCCGAAGCGGCTGTTTTAAGCCGAAGCGGGATAATTCATGATGGACAGGATCGATGGATTAAAGGGATATGAATGATGAAAAGGTTAAGGCAGATATATAGGTATGTGAATACCAAGAAAGAGTGATAGGAATATCATGAGTAAGAGTAAACAAATAGATTGCAAGATCTAGATATACCATAGGCATATTTATCAAGACTTGTAGCTTTATTAAGACAGAAGGATCTCAAATAATTTTGATTGTAGAAGCAAGCAGATATATAGTGCCCGATTTCTGAAAATTATGATAGAAGTTAAAGAATAAGGTAAGACGCTATGATCGACTCTTAATAAGACAATTCGAGTTATGGATAATAGATGCATGAAATAATGAACAGCTGCTCCGACCACCTTGCGAATTTACCAGAATAGCAGTTTCAAAAGTTGATAGAAAATGTTGATGCCGGAGTATACTGAGGGCAAAATATGGAAATACTTATCTGAAATCAGAATGACAAAGAATTGTACACAGCACTTTTTGTTGTTGACAACGTCATTTCCGTCAAAGACATAATTTAGAAATCTATTTCAGTTAATAAAGCTGATTATATACCGGGCGGGAATATGCACATTAGAGTTATATGCTTCTCCCGCCAGGGACCTACCTGTGATGGTCACTGTGAAGATACAGGAGGCATCGTTTCCAGCTGCATCAGTGAAAGTGTAGCTGACAACGGTCGGTCCAAGGTTGAAGCGGTTTCCTGGTGATGCACTCTGGGAGACAGTGACAGCACTGGTCTCATCCACAGCAGTGGGTTCGGTCCAGACCACAGGAACACTGGTCACGCCCGGCACCAACGGTCAAGGAGATGCTACCTGGGCAGTTGCTAACCACAGGGTCGGTGTTGTCATCATTGGCCACTGTCAGGCAAAAGGGATTATGAAATTCATAAATGATATGGAAACATATCATTAAATTGTAATACCTATCTGAAATCAGAATGAAAAATAATTGTACACAATATTTTTTTTTTTTTGACAACATCATTTCCCGTCAAAGACATAATTTACAAATCTATTTCAGTTAAAACAGCTGATTATATACCGGGGGGCGGGGAAATATGGACATGAGCGTTAAATGCTTCTCCCGCCAGGGACCTACCTGTGATGGTCACTGTGAAGATACAGGAGGCATCGTTTCCAGCTGCATCAGTGAAAGTGTAGCTGACAACGGTCGGTCCAAGGTTGAAGCGGTTTCCTGGTGATGCACTCTGGGAGACAGTGACAGCACTGGTCTCATCCACAGCAGTGGGTTCGGTCCAGACCACAGGAACACTGGTCACGCCGGCACCAACGGTCAAGGAGATGCTACCTGGGCAGTTGCTAACCACAGGGTCGGTGTTGTCATCATTGGCCACTGTCAGGCAAAAGGGATTATGAAATTCATAAATGATATGGAAACATATCATTAAATTGTAATACCTATCTGAAATCAGAATGAAAAATAATTGTACACAATATTTTTTTCATTTATTACGTCATTTCCTTCAAAGAGACCATATCCATTGCAATTATGGTGCTCATTTCAATACGTTATACATATAACTTTGACTTATTACCACTGTCATCCTTGAGGCTAAACAATCTGCTCAATGTAAACCAGGTTGCATGAATGGCTATTTAAGAAAATATCCAACTTAATCAATAATATACATTGATCTATACACGAGGCACCCCGTCATGTAATGAGCAGGACATGCATGTTTGTTTTAATACCGTCAACAATTCCAAACGACATGCTATCTCTAAAATTTATTGCATCACAAGAACAAGTGCAATTCATGCGACTATACTAATAAACATGCTGTCCAGACATGGCAACAACAACAAATCATGGTCCTTTCGCGACAACTCATTGGTTGATCAAACCATTTCTCACCACTGATAGTGATTTGGAAACTGCATATGGCAAAGTTTCCTGCAGCGTCAGTGAAGGTGTATTCGACGATGGTGTCCTGCCCGGCGAGGAAGGCATCTCCTGG
Organism: Mesocentrotus franciscanus; assembly: GCA_037976565.1. Lineage (NCBI taxonomy): Eukaryota > Metazoa > Echinodermata > Echinoidea > Camarodonta > Strongylocentrotidae > Mesocentrotus > Mesocentrotus franciscanus. The sequence continues at coordinate 21,326,078 of CP137676.1, forward strand.
AGCAGCAGTCTGGTCGACGTTGAGGACGGCGCTGGTGTCGTCCACAGCAGTCGGCTCAGTCCAGGTGAGGGCCACATTGGTGAGGCCAGCTGGAACAGACAGGTTGATGTCAGCGGGACAGTTGGAGATGACTGGATCCGTATTGTCTACGACTGTGACTAATGCAGTGAGAGATATATTGTGGGGGGAGTGTTAGGTTATATTGCAAGGCTATTGTGAAGCATGTATTATATAGGTTTGAAAGAAAAGATATTTCATTTCAAACTATAGAGGGGATAGTAATGACTTGCAAGAGGGGTAATTGGACGCTATCTCTTGGTAAAGTGCTATGTGAAAGGAATCTTCACTTCATCCAAAAAGTACCACGATGAAAAGAGATTTGGACTGCAAACTCTTACAGAAATTATCCTTCAGATAGAGCATATACATAGGCTTCATTGTAAACTGGGCCAATATCAATTTTGTCTCCTTTTCCCCATTGGAGTGGGGCAGGAGAAGGCATTTATAGCTGTACTCCATGTCCGTTTGTTCTTTAGCTTTGGAATTTGCTCAAGATGTTGCCCTTTCAGGATACCTGCAATTATGCTAGACAGAATGACTTCGTGAGGTGTAAATTGGAATACATGGTGTAATGTAGTTATTCAATTCATGCAGAATGTGAGGAAGTGTGAATACAAACCAATAGCATACCTACAACAATGACGCTAAAAGCACATGTGGATGGGTTGCTGAAAGCATCCGAGAAGGTATAGGTGACCAAGGTGCTCAGACCGACTACAAACTCATCACCTGGACTGGCAGACTGGTCCAGCAAGATAGGGAGAGATGCATCAGTAGCTGTGGGTTCTTGCCAAGATGCTGACACGGTAGCAATACCAGAAGGAACGTTCAGGACCAGATCGTCGGGGCAATTGCTGATGACAGGACCCTCAAAATCAGTTTGGATGTCCACTGTTGAAAACAAAATGATATGTACAGTACAAAATAAGATTCAAAATTAATACTCATTGCACTGCAAAAGGATCTTCAGTGTGATCTGAAAAGGCTTTTGATGCATGACATGCCTACTATTTACAGATGTAAATATTATACCAAAATCACTGATTTTTAAATTGCCTGGTGAAGTTCGTCAAATTCATCATCTGCTTTGTCAAGGGAATTTAATAAATAAAAAAAACATATACCAAATAATGACAAAGAATTTCAAAAAAAAAATCAACTACAGCCAATTCCATTACGTCATTGACTGAAATGTGTCAACATTACAATGACATGTTACATGTGAAATACCAATTTCACTAGAAATCAACAGGATCGATGCACTCACGGGTAACGGTGACAGTGAAGATACAGAAAACATCATTTCCGCTGGCATCGCTGAACTGGTAGACAACCTGGTTGTCACCCTCTCCAAAGATGTCTCCTGGGGATGCATTTTGAGTGACGGTGACACTGCCAGAATTGTCAAAGCCAATGGGTTCATTCCAGGTTACTACCACCTCTGGCTCACCCACAGGGGTCAGGATGTCGATATTTCCTGGACAGCCATTGATGATCGGATCCGTTGTATCAACAACACCGACTGCATATGGACAAGAAAGAGAAATACACAAGATGTGTAGCCATGTAGCCATGGAAAAAAATTGCTTGACCATGAGTGGATATGTTAGGAAAAAACCCATTTGTAAAACGCAAGACACTTCTGGTATGAGAATACAATAATAATACATTCATGTGACAATAATATTTATTAAAAATAATAGTTTCTCTTCTGTAAATTGGACGAAGATCTCAACTGTCTCATTCATTTGCAGAATTACTTTGTCATGAATTTTTAAATTTATAATTAATGGACAAACTTTTAGGCAAGCCATGTAGGTTAGGCTAAAACTTCCAGGAAGTCTACTATCATTCTCTATAATGAAATTAACTGATCACTCTTCTTTTTTCAGTCGGGCATTTACAATCATCTGAGGGGCAATACTTACGGATTACGTTGACATCGAATGAGCAGATAACAAAGTTTCCAGCATTGTCAGTGAAAGTGTACATGACAGTGTTGGTGCCTAGGTTGAAGAGGTCACCAGGGTCATTGGTGATATCAACGTTGATGACACCAGAGTCATCGACAGCCTGAGGGACAAGCCAAGAAGCAGGAACAGCCGTATTGCTGTCCGAGGTTGCAACGGTAATGTCACGGGGGCATGAGATAAGAACTGGCGAACTCTCATCGGCTGGTGCCACTGCAGAAGCAGAAAGACAAGATGATTATCATACAGCAAGGTACAGATAAAAGGTGGACTGACTGTAATGAAATCAATATCTGTTGAAGGCCACATTGCTTGGATCGAAAAGAAGATCAAGGGGCTACATGCCAGATTAATGTTTCTACATGTAAAGGATATTTTCTGCAACCAATTAAACACAATCTTATCAGTGTAAATAAATGGACTGGATAGACACATTTTGGTACATGATTTGCGTTTTACAGGAATGCAAGCTGGCTGAATTGCCAGTGCAAATCAGAGTTTAGGCATTAAATGATCTAGAAGTCTTTTGAATATGTCATACAACAAATCATACCTAGAACAAAGACCTCGAAAATACAGGAGGCGACGTTGTTGGCCTCATCTCTAAAGGTGTAGGTCACGATGTTCTGACCCATAGCAAAGAGGCTTCCAGGACTGTCAGACTGAATGACGGTGATGTCACCAAAGTTGTCCACTGCAGTGGGCTCGGTCCAGTACACATTGGCCCTGGTCGTACCCTGGGGAACGTAGATGACCACATCATCCGGACAACCGGTGACCTCGGGCATAATGTCGTCAGTTGCAGCTGGGGAGAGAAACGAGGTGGTGGATGCATGATATAACGTTAAATAATACATGTACAAGTACGCTTATTGAGTAACTTGATGAGAAAGATGGAGCATACAATGAACACCAAAAATAAATTTCACAAACACCCTTGTCCATAGCTATATTTAAGTGATGAGAACTATAAGCACTGAATCCCTTAGACAGAATTTTGTAAAATAATCTTTATATAACACACGCCACAATGTCTCTTCTGGTTCAATCAATTTGAAATACAAAAAGCAAAACCAAACTGTAATGAAGTTAGCAATTACGTGAGCAAATCAAGAATGAATATTGAATTTGTACTATTCATGTAGTATTGTGATAATTTACAACTCAATAGAATGTTACCTTATTGGCACATTTGTATGAGAATCAAAATTATTTTGCTTACCGGTCACAATGACAAAGAAGTCGCAATTGTTAGAGTTGCCCTCGTCATCACTGAATGTGTATGCAACCAAAGTGGGACCAATATTGAAGAAATCGCCTGGATTGTAATTGCTGGCAACATTGACAGTGCCAGAATCATCAGTGGCAGTAGGTACTGTCCAAGTGGCCGTACCCCTGGTGACCCCGACGTCGACACGGATGCTGACATCATCAGGGCAGGTCACGATGACGGGACGTGTATTGTCCATAACAGCTGCGGAAAGTATGTAGAAGACGACATTATTAGCAGTGAAATATCAATGAAGTATTCAAATTAATATTAAGATGATTATCACATCATGCCAAAGTGATGTACAACATCGTGCCCTGTTGTACCTTTCTTTCAATAATGCAGGATTAAGTACAAAGGTTGGTGATATCGCAGCACAAAAGTAATTCAATGTTGTCATCACAAACTCCATTATCAGGGATGCCATCCTCACAGAATTATACACTTTAAGATGTCAACATATAATTCATGTAGAACTGCTCCTTGTAGGGCAGACATGCCCATGCAGACCTGTTAAACCTATAATCTATATAATCTACTTTATACCGGGTACCATTAAGTCCACAATGGAATGAGAGGAACAATTACACATTCAGGAAACCTAGATAATAATCATAACATTCATATTTGTATAGCACTTTACATTGTAGTTATTATTACCCTGGTCATTGGAATTAATTGTTAATCTGCACATGATAGTGCACACTCTCAGCTCCCTGGGAAATATTCCCATATACTCACTTATAATGACCACTGAGAAGGAACAGGTAGCCATGTTGCCGAGAAGATCAGTGAAGGTGTAGGTGACCTGAGTGGTACCGAGAAGGAAGTTGGTGCCTGGCGTAAAATCCTGGGTGGTCGTGACACCTGCCTCTGAAACGCTTGGAGGGTTCCAGGTGACGGGTGCACTGGTAGCACCCAAGGGTGCCTCATATGTGATGGTGTTGGGGCAACTGATGATGACAGGTGCAATGTCGTCGATGGCTACAAGGTAAATAGATTTGTGGTTAATAGGTAATTCATATCTTTTTGGAGCACTGCATTTCTATTAACACATTAAAGACACGGGCTCTTCAAATGAGCTCACCATGTTCACAAGTATATTTTGAATTGTTCTAGTCACATCAGTATCCCTCAATATACTGGAGAGTGGAAAGGGTCAAGTTCAACAAACAGAAATTTATTCATTGTTGTAGATAGGACATGATTGGGGGAAAGGCCTTATCAATAATAGCACCATTTTAATCAATGTAGTACATGTATGTAGTCTTTCATGGGAACAAATGTAAAGATTTTGGAAAGCACAAACGGGAAAAGTCATTACCTGTGACTGTAACCACGAAGGAACAGATGGCGGAATTGCCGGCCTGGTCACTGAAGGTATAGGTGACGGCAGTGGTACCCACCATGAAGAGCTGTCCAGGGTTGAAGTTCAGGGCGGTCAGCACGACACGGATTCATCCACAGCGGTAGGCTCATCCCAAGAGACGGCAGCAGTGGACAGGCTTGTACTGACCTCTACACTGATGGCCCCGGGGCAGTTTGAGATCTCAGGGGGTACAACATCAGCAGCAACTGTCAAAATGTACAGTGTTATCATGGTTTACTATCATTCAAGTTCATCTGTATTGTGATAGAATGTCTATGAACCTGTTATGGCGCACTATGTACCTCAGAAAGGTCAAGTTGGGTCACATTGGTGAAGAAGGCTTTGAGGATTTGAGTGTTGTGATACCTGAATCAACTAGCAGCAATATTCTGACTGCCTTGATAATATATTGATATAACTAAGCTATCTATTTTCAAGAAATTAAGAAACTTACAAAACTTAAGGATATTTTTTTGAAGTAAATATAAGTTCTCAAAATTCTTGATATATATGTCTGATGGATTCACTGAATTACATGTATGTGTAATAATTTTTTTAAGCAATGTAACCATTTATGCGACATGCCATGTTACTAATAATCTAATTTACAGTTTAGGGACAATACCAGAAAGTACCACTATTTGATGGCTATACTAAGAGATGGTTATTTTTTATAAAGTATGTGGAAGAAGATGTATGTTGTGCCGGACATATTGCGAGGAATTGCCCATTAAAACAATCAGCTAAACAGAGATGCAATACAAATACCCATTAAAGCAACCAGAATAAATTTGTATGCGACACACATTATTAGATGTCTTAAATAAGATGCTCTGAAAGACCCCTGTGAAAAGCGCAATGAAATCAGGGAATATTTCTTTACCAGTAACGATGACATTGAAGGCGCACACGGCAAAGTTGCCTGAGGGATCGGTGAATGTGTAGGTGACGCCAGTAATGCCAAGGTTGAATACATTCCCTGGGACAAAGTCGCTAACGGTGCTGAAGCTTCCAGAGTTATCCACAGCTGTGGGCGGCACCCATGATGCGGTAACCATGGTGACGCCTGGGCGACGCTCAGGACGACATTGTTGGGGCAGTTGTCGATGACAGGGTCAATATCGTCGACAGCGACTGCAGAATGTGAAGAGATTTTTAGAGGTGAGAGGACACTGTTAAGATAGTCAGGCAAGAAACGAGCATGTAGCATTAAAGCGTTAAACTTTCTTTTAACTAATGGTATACCAAAATCCATGAATATTTACTGGCTTTGTTTATTAAGTTCCCTACTTGGTAATAGTTTACCATCGAATTCCATATGTTCCTTACTAGTACAGGCCCGGATCCAGGATTTTCCAATAGAGGTGGGGGAGGGGGAATTTGAAAACCGCGCAGACCTTTATTTCAACTCAACATACCAATACTGACAAGGTCATATTAGAAGCACCGTACCGGTACCTATAAGCGGGCACAATTTTGGAATCGGGGCAGGCTCACGTGACGTCACATCACGTCTCTTCTCCGATATCAATATTCCCCATTTTTAAGTTATAATCTTTTCCTTTTTCCTTTTCTATTGTACCATTTGGAGACACTATATCCTCCATTAGGCTATTGATGGCTATAGCCTCCTCCTTATTGGTCGCTGGCGCGGCTTAATGGTAGCCCGTTTCAAGTAGCGCTTATAGAGAGGGATCACTGAGTTAAGTTGCAACCTGTGTGTAGTACTACACTTCTATCGCCACTCCCCCTCTCTTCTCTTCTCTCTCTCTCTCTTTCTCTTTCTCCCACACACACACACCCACACCCATACACTCACACACATCTTTCCATATAGCTTCCTTTCAAGTTTGCCATGGCGCCACGCAGTGCCCATAATCTATTGAAAGATTTGCCTAATATATTTGTTTGTCTTCTCCAGTATGGGTTGAATCCTAAGCATTAGACCTACACTTTTTAATTTAGTAACCACTGTCATGAAATGGTTTGAAGGCCAGCATTTCTATTACAAATACCTTGAAGGCTGACAAAGAACTCGCAAGTGGCGAAGTTGCCTGCCAAGTCGGTAAACCTGTAGGAGACAAGAGTGGCTCCGAGTGGGAAGGTATCTCCTGGTGAATATTCATTTAAGACTGAGATGGCTCCAATTGAGTTATCTACTGCGGATGGTTCGATCCAGGTTACGGCAGTCTCGGTGATGCTCACACCGACAAAGATGGCAATGTTTCCGGGACAGTTCTGGACAATGGGGGCAATCTGATCTTCACCAACTGTCAACAAAAAATTAAAAAGGTTGAGGGTCGTTCAATTCTTGTGATAATGAAAAAATTGTATTCAAAGAAAAACTAAATCATATCCACTTTAAATTCTACTTCCAGAGTAAATAAAAAAAAAAATGTCAGTGTAATATAAAGCAGTATGTTCTTCATGTAAGGAAAACATACATGTAAGTTTATTGTATAGCAGGATACAATCAGATATCCAAAAATTCTTTATCCTATAGAGCAATATTTACCAGGTATTGTAATAATAGTTTACAAGCACAGATGATAATAAATTTTCCATCTCTCTGTTATTAAAATGAGTACCATTTGGTAATAATACAAGTACCCTAATCTCCTTACAAGTAGAGGAAAACTCACCGATGACGGTCACATCAAAGCTACATGAAGCTGGATTTCCAGCTGCATCAGCAAAGCTATAAGTTACCACAGTGGTGCCGACACCGAAAGTTGAGCCAGGGCTAAAGTTGTTGGTGGTTGTTGTGACACCAACGTTGTCAGTGGCGGAGGGTTCGATCCAGGTTGCAACAGATGACACGGTATTAGGTCCAACCTCGATGTCGAGATCTCCGGGGCAGTTCGTGATGACAGGTGGGCTAACGTCAGGTTCGGCTTTAGAACAAAGGAAATATATTATGAAGTGTACTTTCAATCTCAGCTCAGCTATGCATTCAATGAATTACATTTCGTGACATAAGAAAAACGTTAAGCATTCTTTGGAATAACCCCTACAGCATGATGAAATAACCCTTGATTGGATTCAATAGATGTTTGACACCTACCTTCGATAGAAACAGTGAAGGAACAGACTGCAAAGTTCCCAGCAGCATCGGTGAAGGTGTACGAGACCAAGGTGGAACCAAGATCAAAGTTATTTCCTGGACTGAAGTCGTTGTCGGTGTTGACCACGGCAAAGTTGTCGGTGGCGAAAGGTACCAACCAGGACACCACAGTGCTTAATCCACCAGGTGGCAGTGTGATTGCGATGTTCTCTGGACAAGCCTGGACCTCCGGGTCGATGTTATCAAGTTCTGTATTTTAAAAGTAAAGACATTGTTGGTTGACATTTGTCACGGACAAAGAGCTTATACACACTAACGTAATATGTATGAAAAAACATGAGAGTTGACTGCCCTCTTCATCTTACGACTAAAATCAATATATTTTACAATTACATCAAAACAAGTGATATTATACTTTATTTACTCGTGATTGATTGACAAGAAAAGGAGTAATTTCAATTTGGTGTATCTAGCTTTTGGATGATGATTTTTTATTTAACGACACTCTAACATCACACACAAAAAGATAATAATGGTCAAAAGTGTAGTCGCTTTTGAGTTTTAGTGTTGCGGTTTAAGTCGAGTGTTGCATTTACATGTAACAGGCATATCATTCTATTCCAAAAGGCGACCAAGCACTATTCCATACCAGTAACGGAGATTGTGAAGGTGCAAGTGGCAGGGTTTCCTGCGCCATCGATGTAGGTGTAGGTGACGGGCAGTACGGTGCCAATGGCATAGTAAGCTCCGGACTCGCTATTGACAGAGACAAAGCCCCAGTTTCCAGAGTCATCGGTGACTGTAGGCAGATTCCAGGTCACAACGGCACCACCACTGGTAGTGGTTGCGGGCACGGTCACGTCGTCTGGGCAGACAAGGACTGGGCGATTGATATCGTCTGGGATGGATGGAAGAACGTGTAGAACTTTCAAATTTCAAATTTAGTGTTATTAAAACTAAGAGTCTTGTTATATTTTGCACTGAGTGAAATTACTTTTTGCTAATTTACAGTGCATTAAAAATATGTGATGGAAGATCACTGAACTATGTATCTTCCCACAGAATTTTCTTCACCGCCACCCCAAAAAAAAAGAATAGTACCTTCTTTTCCTTGAAAGCACGTTTTATGTTTTTCTACGTCATCATCTTTGCCATCCAAGTTTTCATTAAAGCTGTCAGTACTCTTTAAATGATTTAAATCACAGACTAAGTAGATTTTCCGATCTGTAAAATGATTCATTTATAAATGGAATGTTATTAATTTGATTCTAGAGTAGGGGATTCTACTTACTTGGTGGGACCTCACAGGTGACTCCAGAGTATCCATTGAGACATGAACAGACAAAGTAGGTGTTGAAGGCCACACAGTTACCATTGGCAGTACAAGGGTTGCTGTCACAAGGGTTGGGGACTAGGAGAAACAACCCAAAAATAAAGTTGTCATGAAAATGTGTAAAATTGCAGAGAATTTACATCTTTAGAGGTCCGTGAAATGATTAATTAGAGCAATCAATCACTTTTAAAGACATGCATGTACCAGTAATCAAATGTGAAATCATCTCCAGATTCAATTATTAAGCAAAATGAAAAAGCAATACATTTAATTGCATTCATAGAGTGTCTTATGCAAACTTGATGAAGCTGTTCACTTTTTGAAAAAGATTAAGTTTTGACTTTTCAAGCATTATTTCATTTGCCAAAACATATACATTGTTAGCAAAGTTAATTCATTAATTTCATATTAATTTTCCATAGACTAGCTGTAATTACACTCATAATTTTTTTTGGGTGAAAACAGAGAAATATTTGATATTTGATATTTCTTTCTATTGTCATAGTTCATGACTAAATCTTATGGTAAATGAGGTCTCTACTTCCACCTGAATCAAAACACATTGTCTTTTTATCCAGACATTTCAGAACGAACATTAACACAATCATATCCATCTTACCACTAAGTTCACAGCATTCTCCGAAGAAACCTATTGGGCAGTCACAGAAGTACGACACACTCTGGTCATAGCTGTAGAAGGTATTGTAACAGATGCCACCGTTGTCACATTTGTTATCATCACACACGACAAGATTTGGGTTGATGGCTAGGAGACAGAGACAGGGAAGAGTAAGATGTTGGATGGTAAAATGTATACATGAAAGTAATGCAAGAGTTTAAGAAACACACATTGGTACACTGACATGTTAACATTAATGGGATATACGCACAGGACTTCAGATGCACACAGTAATAACTAAATAACTACAGTATATATATCGTCTGCTCAGAGCCAGAAGCATGTTAACTCCACGTTAAAGTTATGGGATGATGATGATGATGATGATGATCCAGAGCACTTGTATGGCGCCATTTATCTGTTTCAAACATTCAAAGGCGCCCGCTCCTCCAATAGTCATGGACTACACATTTGATTAAAAGAAAAAGGTTTTGAGGCCTGACTTATAGCTTGTCGGTGTCGCAAAGAATTAGAGGTAGGGAGTTCCAGAGACGTGGAGCAACTGAAGAGAAGGCACGATCACCTTACATCCTTTCTGACTCCAAATGGACCATATTATGTGCTTGATTAAATGTATTTAATCAACAAGGCCACATTACATTTGCATTTTAAATGCCATTTCGGCCTATAGTTATGCCACAAAAATTGGTTTGTCGTGATTTGGGTGATAATACTCATTAAACTGTTGAGGAGAAGGTTGTGTTTAACAGAGCAAGGTTGGTCCCTGTCAAAAAAATTCAGACACACTGTACATAGAGAAAGAAAAAAAATCATTGTGTTGATATGCAAATACTGAATTTCCTGCTTCACACCGTGTCCACGCTGTGTGGCAGAGTCATTGACTGCGGCCACAGAGCATCACAGTTTCAACCATTTTTGTGTAATTACAGGACACTATACTGTAGTAAGACATTTCATACAGTAAAATAAGGATATACCCAGAGATGCCAACCTTCATCAACAAAAAAAAGTATTCTTAAACAGAAAAAACAGTATTTTTTGACCAAAAAAAGTATTTTTGAAAAAACCCTAAAATATCGCCCAATCAAGCAGCTTCAAAGAAATAGGCAACGGCGGTAACACTTATACGTACCCGGATCGGAGCGACGTGCATACAGTACACATGGGTTGTTCGCAACGAGCGCAGTTTGGGCCCCGTATCACCGTACTGCATGCATCGTTTGAAGACATAGGTGCATAATACACATACAACACAAAGCCCATGATCGGAAATTAAGAAAAATGTCAGTTTAAAAAAATTAAAAAAAATTATTAAAAAAAAAATAAATAAATAAAAAAAAAAAGGAACAAAACACACAAAAAACGTGCTGCCGTATTCATAGCCAAAAAAACGGGACAAATACGGCAAAAACGGAACAGTTGGCATCTCTGTAAATACCTGCAGTCAATGCACAGTTGGTTCCTGTGAATCCCTCTGCACAGACACACGTGTACTGTGGGCTGTACACTCCCAACACCTCGGTGCCACTGTGGTAGCTGTTGACACAGTTGCCATTGTTCAGACATGGGTTGTTGGAGCAGGCATCCTGGGATGTGACTGAAATCAAAAGAAAATCAGAAAATAAATTAAAGAGAGTAGTTCTTAAATAGAAAAAAAAATGCAAAGCAAAATCAAAACTACGCCACAAAATACATTCTTAATTCAAGATAAAAAAACTTTTTATTTCATAAAAATGTACCCTAAATTCATCTTTAATTTTACATTCCACTAAGTTGATATTTTCAATGATTTGAATACATAGTGCAAATATTTAACCAATCAATGTACAATAAGATACATAATTAGTTGGATTGATGTTGTTGAATTTAATACCGAAGTAGCGAATACTCAAATAAAAAAATATTTACATACAGTTGAAAGAAGACAAATTAACAATCTAAATATTAAAAGGACTGATCTCCTTACCTAGTCCAACTTCACATTGAATTCCATTGAAGCCTGGTGGACAGAGACAGACATAGTTCTGTGCGTTGTCACAGACGCAGGACGCACCATTCTCGCAGGGGAAGTTGTTACAGGGGTTAACCAGAGTTACAACAGCTGCAAAAGGAGACAAAACATAGAATCCACACCAGGTATGAAACATGGGAAAGCTAATATTTCTTTTAGAAACAGTACCGAATACCCTATTAATATTCTTGGAAATAAACAATGTAATTCCACAATCTTTCTAATGGTACATTTTCACTCTACCATTACCCTGCAGGTAGAAATTGGATACACTGGAATGTCGTACTTCCTAAAACTTCCTACTATATCTTGGCCTTAATGACAGCATTCAGAGCCACGGCAAATTCTTTGTATTTGTGATGACATTTGTGGCCGAGAAAGAAGATATTCTTTTCATAGAATGCAATGGATATTTAGCAACATTCATAACACATGCTGCATGTGTTATGAATGTTGCTAAAAAATCATTGCAGCAATGATTTTATCAAAATACCAGACCGCATGCATGAAATTATGTCCACTTTTCAAAATAAGACCCATCCATCCCTCAACTCACCATCTTCGCAGAGAGGTCCAGCAAAGCCGGGCTGGCAGGCACACTGATAAGCATAACAGCTTCCTGATACGCGAGAGCACACTCCTCCATTAGCACAGGGATCAGCATCACATGGATCAGCGATAGCTGGAGAAAGAAAGATTGCAGGAGAAAAGAAAGATTGCAGGAGAAAGTAAGCATTATTTTAGGTGCTTTATCTTAATAAGGTGGTCCTACAAAGAAATGTATACAACTTTATTAATGTATAGGAGTAGCAGATTCCTGATACACGAGAGCATCACATCGATCAGCGTTAGCTGGTGTGGGACAGGAGAGAGGAATATTTGCAGGAGAAGGAGAATTGTTTAATGGTGTACGAATTTAAATCACCATTAGCCTGTTATTACACTGAATTGATGCATATGATTCATAATAGCCCTAGCCTAAGTAGGTGCATTAGCTTTGCCGACAAGTTTTATGACACTTCTAAAAACTTCGAATGTGGGATTGTGAGTATATATAGACAAAAATAAAATTGCAATGGCAGGTGTATATCAACAAAATTATACAATTTTCGTTGTGTAATCAAATTCAATGCATAAATCTTTGTTAAGTGCCATGTTACAAATTATTTCATTCACCTAATATGAATAATTGTATTTCAATAGTCAGAATGCAAATTGCATACATTAATTGTTGCTAGATAGGACAAACAATATGGCTTGTCCTACCCAACAAGATGTAATGTATGCAATTCGCATCCTGACTATTGAAATACAATTATTCGTAACAGCTGAATGAAATAATTTGTAACAGGCACTTGAAGATTTGTGCATTAAATTTGATTACATTACGAAAATGGCCTATTACATAACATAATCAAACTATTATTTCACAAGCAGCAAATTCTTGAACTTACCAATTTCACAACTGTATCCTGTGAAGCAACCCTGGCACTCACAGCCATAGGCAGAGCAGGAATCAGCAATGTTACTGCAGATTCCACCGTTCTGGCATGGTACATTGTTGCATGGGTTGTACTCTGTGCGGATCAAAATCAAATGTCACAGCTAATTCAAAAAATCCTTATGGGGAATAATGTTTTTTAAAACTATATGGCTTTTTTTTTATTCCTCACTTCCCTTTCTCAAAATATATATGGTTTTGATTTTTGTTTAAAGGAATAAGGGAGTAATCTCTAGGCATAGTTTGTGAGCCTAAACCCAACCTAGTCTGTTCATCTGATTGTCATATAAAATCGACACTGGCAGAGTAAAAGGAAAATGATCATGAAAATCTGTATAGAAACCCTGAACACTCAATATAATGCTGAACATCGGCATACATGACGCCAATTAACGAACCAATAGGTGAGTAATTTGACAACGCCGTTATGCATACTCCACTATCAAATTTACGGTGTGCAAGTAGCATGTTCATGTCACGTAGAGAATGCAATATGTATGCTACCAACCGTTTTCACAGAACTGTCCGACAAAGCATCCAGTGCAGAAGCAGTTGTAGTCTGTGCAGGTGCCACCTGAGATAGGTGAGCAAACTCCTCCGTTCTCACACTTGTTGCATGCACAGGCGTCAACACCTACATGAAAAAGAATCGAGCATACATGTATAATGTTAATCCATAATACATATATAATTGCAGTGACTTCAAATCTCATTAGAAAAGGTTGATTAATTGATTTCAAGTTAAGATCACAGTGTGTGGAAAGCGCATTTGAGTTGGTAACAGACATAACTTAGTAGACATTACTATTCTCTATTTTCACTGAAAACTAAAAGAATATCACCTGGATAAAAGCAAATTGGTGGTGCAAAAAATGACAAAAACAATTCCGACAGCAAACATTCTACATTAGGTTAAATACTGTGTAATTTGTTCCTCTTCTACACAACTATCTTTATGCTCTATGACCCCATAAGGTAAACACTATCACAAATATTCCACAGGTGGTATAATACTCACGGTTTTCACAGAAGTCTCCATAGTAGCATGATGGGCATTCACAGTAGTAGCGTGTGCAGGAGTTGTCGTACTGGACACACTGGCCGCCATTGGCACACGTGCTGCCGGCGCAGGGATCAAGTTCTGGAAACCAAAGATGACAAACGATTTAGACTTTGTTTAAGGCATCGGTTATGATTTCACTCAAATTCATACCTACTTCAGCCTCAGTGTCTATTTTGGTAATTAACAATAAAAAATCTACACAAAGTTTTATATTGTGGCAAATATTTATTATGAAGCATTTACAATTAGTCTAGATGCAGTGACATATGATTCGTTTTCTACTTGATAACAATACTTACACTAAGCACAAGTAAATCCGACTACCACTTGAAATTGATCATAGACACTTTTCAACTTTAAGGTCTGTCGGATGAGTGAAAGTCATGACAATATTTTCAAATGCTCATCATAATAGTTATATGGTATTATTCATACCATCACCCAGGGTGTAGCTTTGCTACCATAAAGGTATGTGCTCAAGAACTCAAGGAATGTTTTGTACACCGGGTACTCATTTACTTCACCTAGTTTGCGAGTGGCAACTGTAGATTGAGTCTTGCAAAAGGACATTATTCACGAAATAGAGCTTACCAATCTGACAGTTGACTCCAGTGAAGCATCCTGCGCAGACACAGACGTAGTCAGTCAAACTCTGTGCAAGACACACACCACCGTTCTCACAGGGACTCACGTTACATGGAGAATCTAGAGTGATATACAATGGTGTATAAGTCAGTGAAGTATGCGTGAACTGTAGACCACATCATTTTATCCGCTTTTAATGATTACAAGTGTGTATGTAGGGTTTTTACGTTGGCTCTCGAGGTATTGCATAATTCTTTCTTTTATTATGATGGAAATGTACAAAGGATAGAATTTTTTTGGGGGGTATCTGTATTCTTGACACCATTTGCATCCAGGACATAACGTATACGAGGATTTGTATTCATTGCTCCAACAAAGTCTTTCAACTGTTGGCTGTAGGGAAAGATTATTCGGGAAACAATGCTGTGTGCCTGTATCCCCTGTTGCTTCACCCCAATGGCAATACTTTGCCCCCCTCCCAATAAAATGAATTTCACTATTATGGAGATTCAAAAAATTGAAAAATACCACAGTTGAATAAAAGATTGTGTAAACCCTTGACATGGCACTTCAATGGTTTCTCACCTTGGTCAATGATGATGTCGAAATTGCACTCCTCAATGTTTCCTGCGCCATCGATGTACACGTAGGAGACGGGGGTCGTTCCCAAAGGGAAGAAGCTTCCTGGAGTGGCAGGATTGCTCAGAAGCTGAACCTCTTCACCAGAGTTGTCGGCCACAACGGGCACGGCCCAGGTGATGATACCACCGGTGGTGTCATCCAGGACAGTGCGGAGGATGTTGCCAGGGCAACCAGTGATGACAGGACCATCCTCGTCAACTTTAAGTTGAGAACGGATAAAATGAGGGTGCTTTGTTAATATTCGTTGATGGTTTGCTACGTCAGGTGAAGTAAAAATTTCCAGAAGTGAAACATCAATTCTGAAATAACCTATCCACTGTCCACTGTGATTAAATACCTTGTTTGGCCTTTGACCTTCTTTGTCCCCCAGCCCACACATCGTTCATATTTGTAAAGTTTGTTATCTATCTATTGCCAACTTGTACTGTATTCTTTATTGTTTACTTTCTTTTCTTTTTACTAGTATCTACATGTATGTTTACTATGTTATCTTTTTTATTGGATGTGGACTGGATAGAATTGAAATTGAAATTGAAATCGATCTATTTTTTAAGCATGTTTGCTTATACAGGTAGGCCTATAATCCTTTTAAAATATATAGGGCATTAACTGTGTAGCATGATATGAGTTAAATCCCTTCTGGCCTCAAACAAACAATCTCTTTTTTACACTCCCAACACTTAAATGACTATCATTTTTTTTCAGGGAAAAGATGTGATAAAAGTTGTACATACTTGCGACAACAATTACATCAAATGTGCAAGAAATACTGTTTCCGGAGGAATCCACAAAGTCGTACATGACCTCGGTTGTTCCTACATCGAAGAAGGTACCGGGGGCCTTTGAAACGACAATGCTGATTGGTTGACCAGAAGCATCGGCAACAATTGGTCGATTCCAATCAACCACAACACCGGTAGTGGTGACATCAGTTGTTACCGAGATATCTCCTGGGCAGAACTGGATGAGGGGAGGAGTGGTGTCCACTGCAAAATATATCAACCAAAAATATATATTTACTTCTAAGACATCCTAGACTATCTCTTTTTATTCCTGTGTAATAACATACCAAACACGGCTCAGGATGTGCTTTGATGTTAAAAATACCTTCAGGTTCTGGTCTACACTCACAAAAAGAAATATGTAAATTCAATTGAAACTTTGGAAGGAACTTAAGAAAATGAAGTATGTAAATGCAAATGATACAATCTAAAGAACATACTGTAGAAACAAAAATGGTGGTGGAATATTCGAGGATTATTTATTTTTCGGTCAATGAAATATTATATATATTCAATCATTCATGAACTAATGCAAGTGAATAAATGCAGAAATACATATTGTAACATACTGGTGAAAACAAACTTGTATCAGTTGCTCTAGGGATACAACCAACCAGTTGCATTTTTATGAAAAAACCCGCTAAACTTCAAGCAAAGTTTCAAGGTTTTTGAGGAATATTATTTATGGAACAAATCGATTTGAATTTCATGACAACCTGTCATAAATGTACACAATTTTGTAATCAAGTCATTATCAATTGGAATAATAATTCCATTGAAGTTTAGACAGTATGTCTGTTTCCAATCAAACTTACCCAGGAGGATGGATATGAAGTCCACCGCTTGAAAGATGGATGTGCAACCCCCCGCCCCCTGTTTTTTTAATGCTGACTATTCTCGTAAAGACAATATCAAAGACTTTCAAGAAACTAACTGAAGGATAATTTCAATATATGCTATTGTACATGCCAAATGAATTCTGTTAGGATTATCGAAATTGCCTAGGTTGATTTCTTCAAAAATAGTTGAGATTGTGTCTTGATTTGATTTTAATTTGATTTGAACTGCTGAAATGACCGATGACAACCTTGTATCAACAATAAACTTAAAAGAACATTTCCATAATATATCTACTCGCCCTTAGACTTACCACCAGAGACAGCAACATTGAAGCCGCACTGAGCGTCATTTCCACCACCATCAGTGAAGGTGTAGATGACGACAGTTGATCCAACATCGAAGAAGTCTCCTGGGTTGAAGTTGTTCACTACGGTTGGGGCCACACCAGAGTTGTCTGTAGCCACCGGAATGGCCCAGGTGACAGGGGTACCACCGACGCCAATCTCGACCTCGACAGCGATATTGGATGGACAGCTGAGGATTTCTGGTCTCAGGTCATCCACTGATTGATGAACAATTGTGGGCATATTAGATAATATGCATAACAATCTTTTTAGTTGATAAGTTTTGAATCACACAAATTTACTTAATGGAATATAAATAAAGAGGCAGTTTTCTGCATACACTGTAGTGTGAAATTATGAAAACCTATGCTGCTAATAGAGGCAGAGCTAACTCACGGTTCGATTGCTGCCAAAAGAGTTCTACTGATGGCTCTAATACGGCTGATATATCAATTGTGCTTTGAACAATTGCAATGATATCTTTCATTCTAAAAAAAATAAAAAACTTCTCTATTGCGAAATTATCACTTTTTAAAAATCTTGACAATTTGTTTAATAGTAGAGACAGTCGAGTGTAGCCAGAGGATCTTTTAAGGGGAGGTGTTCTTTTGCCCGATTCATGAGAAAATATTTAGCCGATCAGCCAGCCGGTGAATAAGTGGGGAGGGGGTATGGAGCACTATTTTTTTGTGTGCTCAATTCGTGAGAAAATATTAAGCTGCGAATCAGCTGGGGGAGGGGTAAGCACTTTTGGGGGGCTCAAACGGGGGGGGGAATGAACACTCACCTCACCCCCTCCTTGAGCAGGGGGGAGGGCCATAAGATAAAACACAGATAAAGAGTGCCTTTAAAATTCTAAAACACCCCCCTTTTGCCAGGGGGGGGGAGGAGGTGTTTGAACACCTAAAACACCCCCTGTTTGCCAAGGGGGGTGTTTGAACACCCCCTCGCTATGCCAACGCAGTTGTCAATACAATTTATTCCAATTTGTATTAGTCTATGTCTGTTCATACACAACTATTAACATTTACCATTTCAGTGAATATGCAAATATTTTGTATTCAACTTTTACCTGTGATGACTTCTATGTGGAATAAACGATGTTATCAAATAAATCAATTAGAATATCATCCGATGAGACTCACGTGTGTTGATTGTGACATCAAACGAACAAGTATTTGGGTTGCCGCTACCATCCTGGTAGAGGTACGATACTGTGGTAATGGTACCTGCCTCGAATTCATCTCCTGAAGTATCGCTCTGGCTGACGAGATTGACAGTACCCGAGTTGTCCTGGGCAACGGGTGTGGTCCAGATAGCAACAGCAGTTGGCGTTCCAAGAGAAACCACCAAGGTGATGTCGTCAGGACAGAAGAGGAATGTAGGAGGTGTTTGGTCTAAAATGAAAGTAGTATGCGATCATTATATTTCAAGCAATGATATTTCGAGGGCTTGATCATTACTTGCAGGACATGTATTGTCATGTTTTTTTCATTTGCAATTTTTAATGGTAATATTTCTCATGCTTCAGAAAAATGTATAATAAGTGTTGTATAGATTTCCTATATTCAACGAAGAGTTCTAAGTGCCATTTACAGCCATTCTTTATTTCGAAATTGGAATACTTTTTTCCAATCTTCTTCATTTAAAGCCCCACTGCACTACTTATAGCTACTTGCTCCCTCTATATAGCAAACAATGCATAAGCGGTGCCCGTTGGTCCCCCGTGATCCCTTTTTTCTTATGTTAATTGAGAGCTGAGTTGATGAGATAACCACCTGTCAGTGACCACCCTGGGAGGTCTAATCCCTCCTGGCCAAACTAGTGCAGACTGGCTTTAAAAGCTAAAGCCATATCATTGATTATTAAGTTTTGGTTTGCTACTCATATGCATATATAATTACATCAATATATCTGAAACTGATAATCAACATTGCCCATACTTTTTTCACAGCTGACTTTCCATCTTTTGAAAAGATATGATTACTACAGTACTTCAAAATCAGAGAATATAACTTCAAACAAAAATAAAAGTTGTAACTGAAGAAGCTGAACGTAATCCATCTTCTCATTACACGGTTGATTTGACCAACACTTACCAAAAACTGTAACGGTAAATGAGCAAATGGCCTCATTGTTTGCTATATCCCTGAAGGTGTACGTAACCAGGGTGGTTCCAAGTGTAAACAAGTCACCACTATTGGCAGTAGCGACCAATGATGGTACATTGCCAGAGTTGTCTGTGGCGGTGGGGACGGTCCATTCAATGACAACTGCAGAAGAATCGTCTGGAAGTACTCCAGCAGTGCCTGTAGGGCACCCAGTGATGACTGGATCAGTCATGTCTGGTCCGACTGTGAGCGAAAGAAGAAAAAAAACATTTTCAGTATATTTTTGCCAGCAAGGGAGGATGTTATATTCCTTCTAGGACAAAGAAAATGGTTGCATACTATAGAAATTGTTAATTTCATCTTATATATCATAAATAATTTTCTATTGCCACATTCGGTATTCCTTTTATCACATAGATCCTTCATATTCCAGACAGATCCTATGCTTTAAATGAAATAGATTATGACCACTGTGAAAGTGTTTTTAAACATAAATCATTGGTTATCGATTTCTACTAGTCATCATCATCACCATCATCATCATCATGAAGTTGGATTCTTTGTTGAAGCAAATCTACGCCGACATACACTCCTTACTGCAAGAACAGCGAAATTTCACTTACTGTTGATGGTCACCAGGAAGTTACAGACTTGGAAGTTGTTGGAAGCATCTGTGAAGGTGTACGAGACCTGCCGGAAAGTGCCAGCGGTGAAGAGATCACCAGGGTTGGCGTTGTTGGTGGTGTCCACGCTACCAGAGTTGTCGTTGACCTGAGGGACCTGCCATGTGACCGCGGTAGAGGTGGTACCAAAAGGCACGTCCAGGTTGATGTTGGTTGGGCAGTTAGTCACAACAGGGTCGGTGTTATCTGAATGACAGGGAGGACGAAAGAAAGTTTGATTACTACACAAGTCAGACCATCAAATCGACTCAAAACAGATCAATAACTTGGCCATTTGGGGGTAATGTACATTTGTTTAGTTCAGTGTGTAGTCCGTCTGGTGTCGGACTTGTTGGTGTTACTAAAGTATAACATGGGATTCATTTTGTTCTTGCAATGGTCGATGATAACATGTGAAATGCCCCTAATGACAGAATGTCCTTTTCTTGTTATCTGTATCATTTATCGCCATTTCTACAAACAGTATTTATAATGAATGGCTCTTCTCTTTTCAAATCAATGTCACATTCATGATCATTAAATTAACTCAAATAGCTACTAACAATACAATCTGAGATTTGCACAATGCAGAGTTGGGATGCCTATGATTTATGTGGATACATTGTAATTCAGGCAATCTTTAAATATGTAGTCTTTGTTCATTTCAGAGTGGATGATTCATGCTCACCAATATTTATTAGACATATTTCATTCTTACCGATAACGATGACATCAAAGATACAGCGAGCCTCGTTGCCAGCAGTATCCCTAAAGGTGTAAGTCACTGTGGTGGTTCCAATGGAGAAGAAGCCTGGAGGATTACTGACGGAAACCTGTGGATTGTTGCCATCGTTGTCAACAGCAGTTGGGACTGTCCAGTCTACGCTGGCCCCTGGTAGGTTTTCATTTGCCTGTACAGCAATGGTGGATGGGCAATCTGAGATCGTTGGGATGCTGGTATCACCAAGAGCTGCAGGAGAGAGGGATGCACGAACAAGCAAATGGAGGCACCAACAGAGAAGAGGAGAGAGAGAGAGAGAGGGGGGAATAGTGAAAGAGAGAGAGAGAGGGACACATAGAACGGAACAAAGGAGAGACAAGAGAAATGATGGAGAGACAAGAGAAATGATAACCAAAGAGGAAGAGTTATACATTTAATGAACAGTTGTTAGCATAAGGATATGACTTCTGGTGTACAAGTTATATATTTCTCGCTTGGAATAACGATATAATCATGCCGACAATATGTGATTTTTATTTTTCCACTTGAGAAGTGCTAGATCATGTGCTTCTTTATGCGTATTAAACATTCACTATGTACTGTAGATAAGTCTTCCATACAAGCATACAAAAATGGTAAAATAAACCCACTTCCTTTAACGCACTAAATGTTTCTTTGCATGAAACCCTGTTTCAAGAAAGGGTTTCAAAAATCTGTACACATTTATTTACAATATAACCACTGAAATGTAATGCTTACCCGCAACAAAGATATTGAAAGTACAGATGGCATCGTTGGTGAAATCATCAGTGAATGTATACTGGATCCCAGTGTTACCAAGTGGGAAGGATTCTCCGGGATTGAAATTGTTGGATGTCAGCGAAACAAAGCCAGAGTTATCGGTAGCCGAGGGAACCGTCCAGGTGACCACGGCAGCGGTCACTCCGAATGGCACGGTGAGGGAGATGTCATTAGGACAGTTGTTGATCATGGGATCGGTATTGTCTGTGGAATGGAATGGAGCATTCAAAAGTATGGATTAGATTTCATGATACTTCCAAATTGTTAGTTTCCCCATTGTACAGGCTTGTTAAAAATATGTTTTTTTATAAGTTGAAAAATATGCCACTCATCTTACATGGCTAGATAAAAATAATAATAGTCAGTTCTCATATAGCACATATCACATTATTATAACGTCCCTATGCGCTTCCAAAGAGCTTTGGAAATTATTAACCTAGCTTTAGCTCCGACAGCCATTAGGAATAATCCTATCAGATCAAAAGATCAAATGCGGCTTCCTACATAATGGAGGATTCAAATGTATGGATATGATTTCACAAATTTCATTATCTTTTTTTTTTTTGCCCACTTTCTCCTACCTCCAGGATTTGGGCTTGTTCAAAAATGGTTTCAGTAAGTCAGAGATGCTGCCACTCGTAATGTACATGTATAACCAAATGTGATTTTAGCCAGAAGTGACTCGCTTGTAATAAAAATGTGTCCATAACGTGATTGAGACACGATCGATCAGTGGTAGAGCAGTGGTCTCGTAACTGGGAGGTCCTGGGTTCAAAACCAAGTCAAAGCGCTAGTGCCCTTTGGTAAAGAATTAAACCTCATTACTAAGTCCCTCGGATAAGACTTAAAGGTCGTCAGTCTCCTGGCTACTTACTTAAAAGCATACACATGCTTTCTTAGCAGTCAGGTAATAACATACCTTCATACCATATTAAACCATATACCAGATCAGTGGTTCTGAAAATTATCCCGTAAAAAGTATCGCCAACACAGTTTTATAATCTTTCTGCACAGCTTTTGCTTGTAACGATATTAAAGATTAACATCCTGACTTCATGGAGTAGGCCCTAGGTTTGTTAGAATACAGCAACTTTACAGTTTTGATATCATCTAGGGATTATGATCTTAGAATTCTTAGAAAAGGCACAGAAGCCCTGATTGATACCCTATAATCTCTGTATAGTT
Source organism: Mesocentrotus franciscanus (assembly GCA_037976565.1). Classification (NCBI taxonomy): domain Eukaryota; kingdom Metazoa; phylum Echinodermata; class Echinoidea; order Camarodonta; family Strongylocentrotidae; genus Mesocentrotus; species Mesocentrotus franciscanus. Next base: position 21,349,032 of record CP137676.1, read on the forward strand.
ATAGATGACATAGATAACTTGATGAGTTATACAAAAATCAATTTATTCCACATTTACCACACATAATTCTTTGTCTACAATAGAGGTCAATCTAAACAGCTTTCGTAATATGATGTCAAGGTTTTGGGAATTATGATCTCAGAATTCTGAGAACAGACACACAAGGCCCGAGTGGTACCATCCAAAACTGTTAAGGTACAGATGATATGCCTGCAAGGTCAAGCCGTTTTGTCCCATACGTTACCACATCCAAATTTATAATAGTTGATGGCATACGAAACGCTTATTAAAATCAATTATACAACTGATATCACGTGGCCAACTACCCTGGATTTGCCCATAAACTTTTTTGTTTAATTCAGATGAAAGTAATCACTGTTCTACAACCACCTACCAGACACAAGAATATTGAAGGAGCAGATGGCATCATTGCCAGTTGGATCTACAAAGGTGTATGTCACAGTGGTTTCTCCAATGAGGAAGAAATCATTAGGAGAAGCTGTGAACACAACATTGAATGATCCAGAGTTATCGGTAGCCGATGGTGCTGTCCATGTCACAAAAGCACCATTGAGGGAGCTGTCCGCAGTGACAGCAAGGTTTGGCGGGCAGTCAGTGATAACGGGGTCAACGGTATCTCCAAGCACTGAAAATACAATAGAAAATGTGGAAGTTAGTGCATCTTGCTTTAAGACACATGTTACCTCCACTTCATGAGGAAAACACAATTTTCAAGGTCTTCTTGATTAATATGGGCTATCTAGCAATACCGTAGCCCAAAGCATGTGATACAAGCGTTACCTTGGTATTTTACAGCTTCTTTAATACACTGTAATAATCCTTCTACTGTTCAAAGTAGGTAACTATTGGCAGCAGAAGCGTTTACACCAAAATTGCCGAGCTGCAGTGAAATCCCCTAGCAAAATGCATTCACTAATGCAACTGGAAATGAAACCAGGTTGTATTCCAAATATATTAGATCAAATCTACCTGTGATGATGATATTGAAGGCGCACACGGCAGGGTTGTTCCCGGCATCTGTGAAGGTATAGATTATCTGGTTCAGGCCAACTCGGAAGACGTCACCGGGAGATGATGTGCTGGTCGATGTGACAGCACCGCCAGAGTTGTCGGTGGCTGTGGGCACCGTCCATGTGACAACGGCACTTGAGGTTCCAAAAGGCACCGAGAGGGAGATATCGGAGGGGCAGTTGACGATGGTAGGTGAGGCGGCATCTAAAATGAGGTATTGTAAAATGCAACGTGAAGAGGAGCATTGAAAATATTTTGACATGGTATCATGACTGATTTCCTTTTCTGCTCAAAGTGTCTTTTCAAGGTGTTGCAAGGTGTTTCTTTTAAAAAAATGTGCAGTGAAATTCTCTTACCCTTTTACAATCAAAACTTGTTATAAAGAGCTCTGATATAAACGAGATACCTGACATAACACATATTTCATTTTTTTACCCTGACATAACAAGATCTCTGATATAAAAAAACACAATTGTCATGGTCCCAATGTCTTTGCTACAGCAAGTTTCCACTGTATATCATCTTAAAATCATAGAAACCGATGCAGATATCATAATTTTTTTTTTTTTAATCTACCCCTACACATTTTGTTTATGACTCGGATAAACAATATGTGATATTCATTCTATATCATATTCCATAAGCTTGGTTAATCAGGGGTCGGGTAAACTTGGCACTACGGCAGACTCAGCATTGTGTAGACATTAGCTATTAATAGCTCAAGTGCAAGCTTCACATCGGACCTCTAAATAATCTTGAAAAATAGGGTTTGAAATTACATAACTGCGCTCGATGCGAAATTGCACTGAAGTACTTGCGATCGATTCAGCCCTCTTAGCTATCTCGGCCATGATTTTCCTGCCCAATCTGAGATGTTCCCAATGGCAAGTAAGCCCGGATCTGGTTACTCACCATTAACTCTGACATTAAAAGAGCAGATGGCCATATTTCCTGCATCATCGGTAAAGGTATACATGACGGTAGTCTCGCCGATCAGGAAGACAGAACCAGGGCCAACTGTTCGGGTTACTGCTGGGGTATTTCCGGAGTTGTCGAACGCCACAGGCTCTGTCCATGTAACAACAGCACCGTTTGTATTGCCTTCGTTGTCCACAATGATGTTACCGGGGCAGCCGGAAATGACTGGATCAACGTTGTCATTCTGAGCTGAAGTTCAAAATGAGATATAGACGTGAACCAGCCTCGTAAAATACAAGGGTACAGTGACTTGTGGCTCACGTACGGAATGAAAATGAGTTGCAACCAACCCCATGCATTACAAATAAAAAATTTTAAAAAACCTTTTTTACCACCAAAATCCAGCAACAACACAATGTTTCAAGAAGGGTGGTGTCTGTGTATAAAGACCACTCAAAGGAGAAAATGAAAGTGGTCTTTAGGCTTTTTATACACATGGTTGCTAAAGAATGTTTCATTGTGTAAGGGCACACCTCTAGTTTATTAAATCTTAATGTATCACCAGCACATCTGTAATATACACAGGCCTGGTATTAATCGGGAAAGTACCATAAATAGGTCGTTTCACATCTACTTAAGATACAAAAAACGTTTTTCCATTCTCCATTTTCAGTCGGAATAAGACATTCAAATATCCCATTCAATCCAATCTAAAAGGTATTTGATACAGTGCCTTTACCTAGCAGTAACACTACAAACACTGAACAGGGACCAAGTGAGTCAATACAATCCATTGTCCTCTAACAAAATAAATGGGACTTCAGAGGTTTCTTTAAATGTTGAACAGATGAAGGTTGCCAGTTCCACAGCTTTGCGGAAACCAGTGGAAAAGACAATTCAAGAGAACTCACCAAGAACGATAACGTTGAAGCTACACTGAGCAGGGTTGTTCTGGGCATCGGTGAAGGTGTAGGTGACTCGTGTTAGGCCCAATGCGAAGGCATCACCGGGGTTGTCGGTTGAAGTCACAATCACATTTCCACCAGAGTTATCGACTGCCGTGGGAGGGTTCCAGGTGACGGGGACATTGGAAGTGCCAAATGGAACAGTGACCGAGATGTCAACTGGACAGTCACTGATGACGGGTCCATTGTTGTCTGTATAGGAAGGTTGGTGGTAGAGGATAGATCTTAATCGAATGTGAACAATATTTGAAGTGAATGAGAAAAGTTCTGACGGGTAACTCTGCTTTGGAAAATGCCAAATATTTATGAAAAGTTTATCAAACTATGTGAATATTTTATGTTTTACAATGATTGCCCCTATCAGATAGACCAAATTTATTTTAAAAATTTGTTTGCAGTTTCAAACATAAGACAGGTCATATTCTCATTGAGTTTCTGCAGCAGGATTGCTATGTTCTGAAAGCTCTCTTCAAATCCATTAAAAAAATCACATATTTTAAAACTTAAAACACAACTTAAAACCACTACTTCTTTTTTTTTTAGTTGATTATATGTACCCAACTGTAGCACTCTATGAACAGACTAAGATGGATAATTTGAAACTCTGTAGGATCGAACAGTTAGCTCATACTGTTTATCGAGCTATACATCAAAATTGTCCAATTTATATAAGTAATATTTTTAAGAGACTGTGTCAAGATATGGAACAAGAACTGGTGAACAGCTTATGATAAATGGATCCAAAACAAATTACGGCAAAAGGCAAATTACTTTTAGAGGAGGAAAATTATGGAATAGTCGTTCTGATGATATTAAATTGAATTTATCAATTGAACTATTCAAAAAAAGATTAAACTCAATTCAGAATGATACATTGTTTAATGTGATGCATTTTTAAGACAATGTACTGGAATAGGTAGGGCCCTGCTATGTATAATTTTCTAGGTGGGTGGATGGGGGGGGGTGTGAATATATTTATTGTTTATTTTATTTAATGTTACATTTCATTGAATTTGTATGTGCAATATATTGTTATTTATTCCTTGTAATGTTTATTAGATAGCAAGTGCATCGCCAATGCCTGCAATGATTCATATCAATCAGATGAATTGTGACAGTAATCTATGCAAAGCATATTACATAAACAGCTATCATGCAGTTGTTTTAAACCAAATAAAAGGGCATTGGTCTTTATATGGTAGAAATCTGGAGCAACATTACCGGGTATCGTTTCATGAAACTGTTTTAAGTATAAGTTCACCGACATTACAGCTTCGTGAAACGACGCCGATTCCTTACCAACGACGGTGACGGTAAAGGTACAGGTGGCAGGATTGTTATTGCCGTCAACGAACGTGTAACCGACCACGGTGGATCCAATGGAGAACAGGTCTCCGGGGCTATTGGAGCTCACTACAGTTGGAACCTGTCCAGAGTTATCAATGGCTGTTGGCTCCAACCACGTGACAGACACCTGGTTATTGTTGGATACACTGTTGACGGTGATACTGGAAGGGCACCCACTGATCACGGGAGGTGTGTTGTCTATGGTAGCTGCACAATCAATCAGAGCGAAGACTCTTAGAATACAATTCCATTTGCAAATTATAAGAATCTTTCTAAACATTATTAAGATTTCAAAGCTAATCCAAATTACAATATTCAAAGAGAGTAAAGCATTTTATAAGACCCCGAAAAACATGATTACAAAGACTTTTAAGAATCAAGTCAATCTGAATTTCAATACTCTATTGCATATCACATATTATATATAAACTATACTTGCATTACACAATTTGTCACTGTAATGTTTGCACTTTTCAAAAGGTGGTGGACAAGGCTATTAAAACTTCCTAACTTTCATTTTGTTTAAAGCCCGTCTGCACTAGTTTGACTAGGAGGGATTACACTTCCCAGCATGGTCACTGACAGGTGGTTATCTCATCAACTCAGCTCTCAAACATAAGGAAAAGAGGATCATGGGGGACCAACGGGCACCGCTTAGGCATTGTTTGCTATATAGAGGGCGCAAGTAGCTACAAGTAGTGCAGTGGGGCTTTAAAGGGAAATCCAACCATAATAGCAAACAACTCTTAAGAGAAAGCAGAAAATCAGAGAAGCAGAATGTGATAGCTTGAATGAAATCAGACAAAAATAAAGCTATGAATTTTTGAAAGTTGTGATCACTATACTCATAGGAACTAAAAATGCCATCTAAATATGTAATCCCAATTGGTTAAAATCAAATTGCGTTTAACTTCTTAGTTGCATTCAATATATAAAAAAGAAGCAAAAAAGAAGAAGCACTGGTAAAGGAGAGAAGAGTGTTGTACTAGTAACTATCGAAGGCGTGAAGTAGAAGGTAAGTGTTGAGTTGGAGGCGTTCTGCGGAATAGATAGACAACATCAAGAATTGGGAAGGTGGAATGTGAGTATAGTAAGAGTGAATGTGCGCGAGAGAAGCCGAAGGCCCTGAGGGGCTACGGAAAACAGTAGCAGTTAGTTATGATAGTAGTTATGTTATAATTTAACATAGTAGTAACATAGTAGATTGTTCAGGAGGCCCCAGGATCACTACAAAGTACAAACAAAAGAAATGTTATAATTAAATGTTGAACATATTAGATAGGATATGAATGTAAATGGGTAATTCGGAAAAAGATGAGGCTAGCATGAACTGATACGAATAAACACCGAGTAAAGACACATACCCTCAACCGTAATAGTAAATGAACACACAGCTGAATTGCCAGAATCATCACTAAATGTATAAACCACAATAGTTGTTCCAACAGGGAACGAATCCCTCGAAATGGAAGACGATGTTGACGTGACGGTTCCAGAATCATCAACAGCTGTTGGTTCAGTGACTTCAGTCCAAGTTTTGTGGTGACAATTATAAAATCCTAGATAAATGGTGCTCATTTTTTGTATTATTCCCAATGATTATATGGCAAATCAGGCCTGTGGTTTGGGTCAGGATTAGTTTTATACCTAATTAAATTATTTTACCCAAACTTTTTTAAATCAGAAATTCATTTTTTTCACAATTTCCGTTATTTAAATTTTAAATTTAGATTTTGATACAAATAAGCAACATTGCATCAAATCAATATAGATTGTTAAAGGTCGTGTAGCTTGGCAAATACTGGTTAATGCCATATACGTCTTCTTTTGGACAACTGCTCGTAAACGAGTGGACTTGATTAACGGTAGTCAGCGACTTAATCTCTACATGGTCAGCGTTCGCGAAACAAACCAAAGTTCTCCTCACGCTTCGGTTTCGCGTATGTTGCACGCATATGATTGTTGCGGTCGCGTCGTCCGTATATGTATTTATACTCGATTGACCTCGAGTCAGGTCACGGGAAAGGCACATAGTCTCGTCAGTCTACACTCCCTTTAAAATGAAATTAATAGAAATATACATGATTTTATAACCATATCCATGATTCTAATATAAACTCTAGTTTAAATGCCATACATAATTTTATAGAGACACATACCCTCAACCGTTACAGTGAAAGAACACAAAGCAGAATTCCCAGAATCATCGCTAAATGTATAAACAACAAGAGTTGTTCCAACAGGGAACGAATCCCCAGGACTGGAAGATGACGTTGACGACACTGATCCAGAATCATCTGTAGCTGTTGGTTCAGTCCATGTTAGTGCTACCGCAGTGCCACCCAATGTTGTTTGAACGGTTATGTCAGTGGGGCAGTCATTAATGACAGGTGCAGTGACATCAACAGTGGCTAAATAAGTGTTAGGAAACATACATTGATTGTTAATATAAGCTATTCTTGTTAGTGGTTCCTTAGAAAACATACACCAAATGGTTGTGCCAGTGCATTGAATATAAAGCTTCCAAACATCAAGGGACGTTTAAAGTCCTTTGCTAAGGGTCTTGTGATCTTTATGTCATGTGGTTAGGGTCAAGGGACGCAAGAGCATTTTTCTCCAACCATTCCCAATAGCTCTATAAAGAGCAAGAATATAGGTTTAGATTAATGCTACACATGTATAAAGGCCATGGGAATCGCTCTCTACAATATGTTCACAGTTCCTGCTCAGATATTGCATGCTTTGTAAATAGCAACAATTTGAAAATGTTGTTTAAAAGCACATTGACTTCACATTACAAATTTCAAATAATATCATACAAATGTTAAGAGTGGGAGAACAGAATCTTTATTGAATATGAATGGATTTCATAATACAGAAACAAGTGAACAATCATGTAAGCTAAATGCCCATTGCACACGAGTTGTCATTTTGATTGTGTTATTTGCTGCGCTTATCAAGCCTGTGAAAGCAATTACCGGTAGCTGATATGCCATAAATTTAATACAATGTGTGAACTTTTCATTTTGTAATAATTGTGTGTACCACATCACCCTCACAGACTGCACCAGACAATAACGCAGTCCCGAGTCAGGATATTTGACTCTTCGTGTGCAACGGGTATGACAAGAGACACATACCCTGAACCGTAACAGTGAAAGAACACACAGCTGAATTGCCAGAATCATCGCTAAATGTATAAACAACAAGAGTTGTTCCAACAGGGAACGAATCCCCAGGACTGGAAGATGACGTTGACGACACTGATCCAGAATCATCTGTAGCTGTTGGTTCGGTCCATGTTAGTGCTACCGCAGTGCCACCCAATGTTGTTTGAATGGTTATGTCAGTGGGGCAGTCATTAATGACAGGTGCAGTGACATCAATGGTGGCTGAATTAGTGTTAGGAAACATACATTGATTGTTAAATACCCATTGTGACCTCAGGATAACTGTCTTGTTAGTGGTGCCAAGAGCACGTGAACATAAAATCAAAACATTAAATTATTCCAAAAAAAGATTGGGTAGTATGTCAAGTCCCCTATGCAATTGGACATGTTATCTGTTAGGGCCGGGTCAGGGTTTTCTAGATCTTGGGATAGTGGACCAGAGTAACATCTAGTTTTTATTCTCAATGATCCTATCTTCTAATGGGATGAAGAACGGATGAGAGGAATGGCTGTAGACTTAAACAAAAACAAAAGGTTGTGCACCCCGTAGTCATGAGTTACATTGTAATTGTTTGAGAAAGATATTGAAAATAATCATGAACTAACAAATATTATAGACACGTACCCCCAACCGTTACAGTGAAAGAACACAAAGCTGTATTGCCAGAATCATCGCTAAATGTATAAACAACAAGAGTTGTTCCAACAGGGAACGAATCCCCAGGACTGGAAGATGATGTTGACGACACTGATCCAGAATCATCTGTAGCTGTTGGTTCGGTCCATGTTAGTGCTACCGCAGTGCCACCCAATGTTGTTTGAACGGTTATGTCAGTGGGGCAGTCATTAATGACAGGTGCAGTGACATCAATGGTGGCTGAATTAGTGTTAGGAAACATACATTGATTGTTAAAAAAAACCATTGTGACCTCAGGATAATTGTCTTGTTAGTGGTGCTCATAGAACGTGAACATAAAATCAAACTAGATGGAACTTCAACTGCGCGCAGTCGAAAATGATGCCCGCCATAGAGCAATTTTACAAACCAAAATGGAAGCAATTTTTAAAATTCAAGTTTGATTGTAATCCATCTGTTGGTTCTAATGATAAAGCGATCACGAGCTATTTTGAGATACATAATGAGCCCTGTGACCTTTGACCTCGTGACCCCAAATCTAATCAGTTCATTGACTCTGCAAGATACATACATGACCCAAGTTTGGCGGTAATCCATCAATCGGTTCTTGAGATAACGTGATCACAAGCTATTTTGCATACATAATGAGCCCTGTGACCTTTGACCTCGTGACCCCAAAATCTAATCAGTTCATTGACTCTGCAAGATACATACATGGCCCAAGTTTGGCGGTAATCCATAAATTGGTTCTTGAGATAAAGTGATCACGAGCTATTTTGGCATACATAATGAGCCCTGTGACCTTTGACCTTTGACCTCGTGACCCCAAAATCTAATCAGTTCATTAGCTCTGCAAGATACATACATGACCCTAGTTTGGCGGTAATCCATCAATTGGTTCTTGAGATAACGCGATCACGAGAACTGGACATACGTACGGACGGAAGGACAACCAGAAAACATAATGCCTCCGGCTACTTTGTAGCGGAGGGATAAAAAGTAAATTATTTCATTCAAGATTGGGTAGTATGTCAAGTCCCTATGCAATTGGACATGCTATCTTATAGGGTCGGTCAGGGTTTTCTAGATCTTGGGATAATGGACCAGAGTAACATCTAGTTTTTATTCTTAATGACCCTATCTTCTAATGGGATTCAAATTGGATATGTGATAATGTGATAAAGAACGGATGAGGGGATGGCTGTAGACATAAACAAAAACGTTGTGCACCCCGTAGTCATGAATTACATTGTAATTGTTTGAGGAAGATATTGAAAATAATCATGAACTAACAGATATTATAGACACATACCCTCAACCGTAATAGTAAATGAACACACAGCTGAATTGCCAGAATCATCACTAAATGTATAAACCACAATAGTTGTTCCAACAGGGAAGGAATCCCCCAGAATGGAAGACGATGTTGACGTGACAGTTCCTGAATCATCTACAGCTGTTGGTTCAGTCCAAGTTACTGCAACTGCGGTACCACCAAGTGCTGTCTGGATAGTTATGTCTTCAGGACAGTTGTTAATTATAGGTGCAGTGACATCAATGGTGGCTAAATTAGTGTTAGGAAACATATATTAGTTATTAAAACAACCCCATTTAAAGAAAATACTGGTTTTGTTAGTTTATATAGTGGTGTATATGACCAATTGGTCCTAAGATCTCTTCGTTTTGTGGTGACAATTATTGAATGCTAGATAAATGGGGCTCATTTTTCGTATTTTTACCAATGATTCTATGGCAATTCGGGCCTGTGATTTGGGTTTAGATTGGTTTTATACCTAATTAAATTATTTTACCCAAACCTTCTTTTTGAAATCAGAAATTCATTTTTTCCCACAAATTCCGTTATTTTAATCTGACAATTTGTAGTCAAATCAAAAGTTTGATACAAATAAGCAACATTCAATAAAGATTGTTAAAATGAAATTAATAAAAATATACATGATTTTATAACCATGTCCATGATTCTAATATAAACTGTAGTTTAAATGCCATACATAATTTTATAGAGACACATACCCTCAACCGTAACAGTGAAAGAACACAAAGCAGAATTTCCAGAATCATCGCTAAATGTATAAACAACAAGAGTTGTTCCAACAGGGAACGAATCCCCAGGACTGGAAGATGACGTTGACGACACTGATCCAGAATCATCCGTAGCTGTTGGTTCGGTCCATGTTAGTGCTACCGCAGTGCCACCCAATGTTGTTTGAATGGTTATGTCAGTGGGGCAGTCATTAATGACAGGTGCAGTGACATCAACGGTGGCTGAATTAGTGTTAGGAAACATACATTGATTGTTAAAAAACCTATTGTGACCTCAGGATAATTGTCTTGTTAGTGGTGCCAAGAGAACGTGAACATAAAATCAAAACATTAAATTATTCGTTAAAAGATTGGGTAGTATGTCAAGTCCCCTATGCAATTGGACATGTTATCTTATAGGGCCGGGTCAGGGTTTTCTAGATCTTGGGATAGTGGACCGGAGTAACATCTAGTTTTTATTCTCAATGATCCTATCTTCTAATGGGATACAAATTGGACATGTGATAATGGGATGAAGAACGGATGAGAGGAATGGCTGTAGACCTAAACTAGATGGAACTTCAACTGCGCGCAGTCGATGATGCCTCCGCCATAGAGCAATTTTACAAACCAAAATGGAAGCAATTTTTAAAATTCAAGTTTGATTGTAATCCATCTGTTGGTTCTAATGATAACGCGATCACGAGCTATTTTAGGATACATAATGAGCCCTGTGACCTTTGACCTCTTGACCCCCAAATCTAATCAGTTCATTGGCTCTGCAAGATACATACATGACCCAAGTTTGGCGGTAATCCATCAATCGGTTCTTGAGATAATGTGATCACAAGCTATTTTGCATACATAACGAGCCCTGTGACCTTTGACCTCGTGACCCCAAAGTCTAACCAGTTGATTAGCTCTGCAAGATACATACATAACCCAAGTTTGGCGGTAATCCATCAATCGGTTCTTGAGATAACGCGATCACGAGCTATTTTTGCATACATAATGAGCCCTGTGACCTTTGACCTTTGACCTCGTGACCCCAAAATCTAATCAGTTCATTAGCTCTGCAAGATACATACATGACCCAAGTTTGGCGGTAATCCATCAATCGGTTCTTGAGATAACGCGATCACGAGCTATTTTTGCATACATAATGAGCCCTGTGACCTTTGACCTTTGACCTCGTGACCCCAAAATCTAATCAGTTCATTAGCTCTGCAAGATACATACATGACCCAAGTTTGGCGGTAATCCATCAATCGGTTCTTGAGATAACGCGATCACGAGCTATTTTTGCATACATAATGAGCCTTGTGACCTTTGACCTTGGACCTCGTGACCCCAAAATCTAATCAGTTCATTAGCTCTGCAAGATACATACATGACCCGAGTTTGGCGGTAATCCATCAATTGGTTCTTGAGATAACGCGATCACGAGAACGGGACGTACGTACGTACGGACGGATGGACAACCAGAAAACATAATGCCTCCGGCTACGTTGTAGCGGAGGCATAATAAAAACAAAAGGTTGTGCACCCCGTAGTCATTGTTTGAGAAAGATATTGAAAATAATCATGAACTAACAAATATTATAGACACGTACCCTCAACCGTTATAGTAAATGAACACACAGCTGAATTGCCAGAATCATCGCTAAATGTATAAACAACAAGAGTTGTTCCAACAGGGAACGAATCCCCAGGACTGGAAGATGATGTTGAAGACACTGATCCAGAATCATCAGTAGCTATTGGCTCGGTCCATGTTAATGCTACCGCAGTGCCACCCAATGTTGTTTGAACGGTTATGTCAGTGGGGCAGTCATTAATGACAGGTGCAGTGACATCAATGGTGGCTGGATTATGGTGCAGAAAACATAAGTTAATATTGTTAAGCCATTCATAAATAAAAGGTAATGTTTTAAATCTGCTAGATCCCAACTAGACTCCCAAAATTAGTCACCAAAAACAAACACCAAAACGTTAAATTGTCATGAGAAATTATATAAGAAACATAAACAGGTGATACACAATTTTTCAGGAAATACCAACCACCTTAGCACAAGAGTTCAGTGCAAGCAAGCATCGTCACAACTTTTTGCAAGGATACAGTTCACCTTCAATGAATCCTTACGTCTCTGAAGTGATTGCATGGAAACAATTGATATGCAAGGCACCACTTACTTGAAACAGATATCTCAAAGGTACAGAAGGCATCGTTTCCGGTGGCGTCAGTGAAAATGTATTGGACAACGGTTGGACCAGGGTTGAATGTGTCTCCAGGGTTAGCAGACTGAGAGACTTGAACTGGGCCACTGTCATCCGTTGCAGTTGGCTCGTTCCAGGTGACTGCCACCGGAGTGCCATCCAAAGTGGTCTGGACAGAGATGTCACTCGGACAATCACTGATTACTGGGTCTGTGTTGTCAACAGTGGCTGTGAATAAAAAATAATAGATGGACCACATGCTTTTTTCTGGACTTCATGCTTAAATGGCCCCATTTCGAATTCCAGCACCGAGGTAAAGTCTTAATTTGGAGAAAAAACACTAACCACTTCTTTTAGACCACAAGGCATGAGCACTTAGGGATGGACGAATGTGTGCAAAGTAACCTGTTCATACGTAATTTCTCATCTTAAGGGAGCACAATGTTTAGTGTAAGTAAACACTGTGCGTGTGCGTGCAGTGTGTGTGTGTGGTTCTTCCGAGGTGTTTCTATAGTTATCATATCACAAGGCTCTTATTTAAAATATTCTTTATCTAACACAGTATTTAATCTTCAACAAATCTGCATCAGTTTGGACTCGAAACCTTAACTAAGTACTGGTGACAGATCAATACCAACCTGTTACAGTGACTAGGAAAGTACACATTGCCTGGTTGCCAGCACCATCCTCAAAGACATAGGTGACGTCATTGACTGTACCAGCCTGATAAAAGCCGTTGTTGGAGGATGGCCCATCAACTTGCGTGACTGTCCCAGAATCATCAGTGGCCGTTGGAGCATTCCAGAAGACAAAGACGAAATCATTGTTGCCGGCATCAACACTAAAACTTGCAGGGCAGTCGGAAATGACTGGATCTATGTTGTCACCAGCAGCTACAGCGGTTACAAAGAAAAGGATTTATTAATGAATCTTCCCGATTGACTAACGAGCTCAGATTTAGAGATTGAATTAAGGAAATATGCTAGAGTGATATGAAGGCAAATGCTTTATTATTTTTTTTAATCTTGCTAAAAGGTCAAGTATGAGTTGCAAAAAGGTCCTGTGGTGTCAAACAAAAACAGATTAAACAAGACAGAGTAATCTGAATGTTGAAAATCCTAGATATGTCTTTCATTTGGAAACCATAGTAGCTCCTAAAGGCAACATTCAAATTCCTTATCAGAAATGTTCTAGAAAAAAAGAAGCAAAACATACAAGGCTGGCATGAAAAAACAAGAGCATATCAGCTACGGTCACAAAGAACGAGCAAAATGCATCATTTCCTGTTCCATCTGTGATGTGTAGATAACTTGGGTTGGTCCGACGTTGAATGTATCTCCAGGAGACCTAGTAGAGCATGATGATGTACATGATACTGGAAAATACAACTCCAGAACTTAAACCATTTGAAATCAAATTGGAAAACTTGGTGCCTATCCATGAACATTGCCTTTCCATTTGCACTGATAAGTATGAATAGACAAATCTCTAAATTTAAGAGATCACAACTCGGACTCTTGCATACAAAGATAACATGAAACATTAAACATACCCGAAACAGTCACCAAGAATGAGCAGGAGGCATCATTTCCTGTTCCATCTGTGAATGTGTAAACAACTAGGGTTGGTCCGACGTTGAATGTATCTCCAGGAGACCTAGTAGAGCTAGAGGATGGAACTACGCCAGAGTTATCTGTGGCTGTGGGCTCATTCCATGTGACAGAGACTCCAGTAGAACCAAATGGGATCACTACATTGATGTTATCTGGACACCCAGTGATGACAGGGTCAGTGTTGTCACCAGCGGCTAGAATGAGCATGTACACAAAAGAGAGAAAGAGATGTTGAGGCCTCGTGGTACAGAGCATAAATCTCCAGAGGGAGAACCACAAAGGTACAGGGATTGAATTCCTGCAACAGCGCTGAAATTCTTTTCGCAAGATATTAATCTACATTTGCAACATGCAACACAGGTGTACCTGGTAGGATTATTCCTTGAATGCATATGATATGCAAATCACTATGAGCACAAAATAACATCATATTATTATGATCATGATCATGATCATCATTTCTATTATCATCATTATTATAGTGGCCTCCCTAAAGTGTTACTGCAGTATTTTGAACCACTGGAACTTGGCACTACATGTATATGATACTGGAAAATGCAATTCCAGAACTTAAACCATTTAATATCAAATTGGAAAACTTAGTGCCTATCCATGAAAATTGCCTTTCCATTGGCACTGATAAGTATGAATAGACAAATCTCTGAATTTAAGAGACCACAACTCGGACTCTTGCATACAAAGATAACATGAAACATTAAACATACCCGAAACAGTCACAAAGAATGAGCAGAAGGCATCATTTCCTGTTCCATCTGTGAATGTGTAGATAACTTGGGTTGGTCCGTCGTTGAATGTATCTCCAGGAGACCTATTAGAGCTAGAGGATGGAACTACGCCAGAGTTATCTGTGGCTGTGGGCTCGGTCCATGTGACAGATACTCCAGTAGAACCAAATGGGATCACTACATTGATGTTATCTGGACACCCAGTGATGACAGGGTCAGTGTTGTCACCAGCAGCTAGAATGAGAATGTACACAAAAGAGAGAAAGAGATGTTGAGGCCTCGTGGTACAGAGCATAAATCTCCAGAGGGAGAACCACAAGGTACAGGGATTGAATTCCTGCCACAGCGCTGAAATTCTTTTCGCAAGATATTAATCTACATTTGCAACATGCAACACAGGTGTACCTGGTAGGATTATTCCTTGAATGCATATGATATGCAAATCACTATGAGCACAAAAGAACATATTATTATGATCATGATCATCATCATCATTTCTATTATCATCATTATTATAGTGGCCTCCCTAACGTCTTACTGCAGTATTTAGTGTTTGAACCACTGGAACTTGGCACTACATGTATATGATACTGGCAAATGCAACTCCAGAACTTAAACCATTTGAAATCAAATAGGAAAACTTGGTGCCTATCCATGAAAATTGCCTTTCCATTTGCACTGATAAGTATGAATAGACAAATCTCTAAATTTAAGAGACCAAGACTCTTGCATACAAAGATAACATGAAACATTAAATATACCCGAAACAGTCACCAAGAATGAGCAGGAGGCATCATTTCCTGTTCCATCTGTGAATGTGTAAACAACTAGGGTTGGTCCGACGTTGAATGTATCTCCAGGAGACCTAGTAGAGCTAGAGGATGGAACTACGCCAGAGTTATCTGTGGCTGTGGGCTCATTCCATGTGACAGAGACTCCAGTAGAACCAAATGGGATCACTACATTGATGTTATCTGGACACCCAGTGATGACAGGGTCAGTGTTGTCACCAGCAGCTAGAATGAGAATGTACACAAAAGAGAGAAAGAGATGTTGAGGCCTCGTGGAACAGAGCATAAATCTCCAGAGGGAGAACCACAAGGTACAGAGATTGAATTCCTGCCACAGCGCTGAAATTCTTTTCGCAAGATATTAATCTACATTTGCAACATGCAACACAGGTGTACCTGGTAGGATTATTCCTTGAATGCATATGATATGCAAATCACTATGAGCACAAAAGAACATATTATTATGATCATGATCATCATCATCATTTCTATTATCATCATTATTATAGTGGCCTCCCTAATGTCTTACTGCAGTATTTAGTGTTTGAACCACTGGAACTTGGCACTACATGTATATGATACTGGCAAATGCAACTCCAGAACTTAAACCATTTGAAATCAAATAGGAAAACTTGGTGCCTATCCATGAAAATTGCCTTTCCATTTGCACTGATAAGTATGAATAGACAAATCTCTAAATTTAAGAGACCAAGACTCTTGCATACAAAGATAACATGAAACATTAAATATACCGAAACAGTCACCAAGAATGAGCAGGAGGCATCATTTCCTGTTCCATCTGTGAATGTGTAAACAACTAGGGTTGGTCCGACGTTGAATGTATCTCCAGGAGACCTAGTAGAGCTAGAGGATGGAACTACGCCAGAGTTATCTGTGGCTGTGGGCTCATTCCATGTGACAGAGACTCCAGTAGAACCAAATGGGATCACTACATTGATGTTATCTGGACACCCAGTGATGACAGGGTCAGTGTTGTCACCAGCAGCTAGAATGAGAATGTACACAAAAGAGAGAAAGAGATGTTGAGGCCTCGTGGAACAGAGCATAAATCTCCAGAGGGAGAACCACAAGGTACAGAGATTGAATTCCTGCCACAGCGCTGAAATTCTTTTCGCAAGATATTAATCTACATTTGCAACATGCAACACAGGTGTACCTGGTAGGATTATTCCTTGAATGCATATGATATGCAAATCACTATGAGCACAAAATAACATCATATTATTATGATCATGATCATCATCATCATTTCTATTATCATCATTATTATAGTGGCCTCCCTAATGTCTTACTGCAGTATTTAGTGTTTGAACCACTGGAACTTGGCACTACATGTATATGATACTGGAAAATGCAATTCCAGAACTTAAACCATTTAATATCAAATTGGAAAACTTAGTGCCTATCCATGAAAATTGCCTTTCCATTGGCACTGATAAGTATGAATAGACAAATCTCTAAATTTAAGAGACCACAAGACTCTTGCATACAAAGATAACATGAAACATTAAACATACCCGAAACAGTCACAAAGAATGAGCAGAAGGCATCATTTCCTGTTCCATCTGTGAATGTGTAAACAACTAGGGTTGGTCCGTCGTTGAATGTATCTCCAGGAGACCTATTAGAGCTAGAGGATGGAACTACGCCAGAGTTATCTGTGGCTGTGGGCTCATTCCATGTGACAGATACTCCAGTAGAACCAAATGGGATCACTACATTGATGTTATCTGGACACCCAGTGATGACAGGGTCAGTGTTGTCACCAGCAGCTAGAATGAGAATGTACACAAAAGAGAGAAAGAGATGTTGAGGCCTCGTGGTACAGAGCATAAATCTCCAGAGGGAGAACCACAAGGTACAGGGATTGAATTCCTGCCACAGCGCTGAAATTCTTTTCGCAAGATATTAATCTACATTTGCAACATGCAACACAGGTGTACCTGGTAGGATTATTCCTTGAATGCATATGATATGCAAATCACTATGTGCACAAAAGAACATATTATTATGATGATCATCATCATCATCATTTCTATTATCATCATTATTATTATAGTGGCCTCCCTAACGTCTTACTGCAGTATTTAGTGTTTGAACCACTGGAACTTGGCACTACATGTATATGATACTGGAAAATGCAACTCCAGAACTTAAACCATTTGAAATCAAATTGGAAAAATTGGTGCCTATCCATGAAAATTGCCTTTCCATTTGCACTGATAAGTATGAATAGACAAATCTCTAAATTTAAGAGACCACAACTCGGACTCTTGCATACAAAGATAACATGAAACATTAAACATACCCGAAACAGTCACCAAGAATGAGCAGGAGGCATCATTTCCTGTTCCATCTGTGAATGTGTAGACAACTAGGGTTGGTCCGACGTTGAATGTATCTCCAGGAGACCTAGTAGAGCTAGAGGATGGAACTACGCCAGAGTTATCTGTAGCTGTGGGCTCATTCCATGTGACAGAGACTCCAGTAGAACCAAATGGGATAACTACATTGATGTTATCTGGACACCCTGTGATAACAGGGTCAGTGTTGTCACCAGTGGCTGAGAGTAAAGAGATGCAGGGAGTGAAAGGAATTAAGTTTTTAATCATAAAAATCATGGTCACTTTTATGCCATGGTCCCAACTGGTCATGCACCTCTGCGCATCTGGTCACCATGTACCATGGATTTCAAGGAAAATCCCTGCATTGGACACGTAGGTCAGCATGGATTGTCAGAGGAATGCAGGAGCATTCAAGCACCTGCAGGAGGTTGCTGGACAGTCTCTGCAAGTGGGCATATTTTTTTAATGCATGCAGGTGGCACATTCATACAGCCATTGTAATTTTTGCAGTGGCATCAAAGAGCCGTGTGCCCCATACGCAGCCAAATAGAGCTGTAACATATCGCGCTAGATGCTTGGGAAGAGGATACAAGGGGCCTAGAAGGGATGGTAAGTAGGGCATGCGAATCGCAGGAGTTGGCCTATATAACCCGCCCATGCACAGCTGCAGACATGCACATGCAAAAAGACCAACAATGGAATATGACCATAGCATAAAAACAGCTGTCCGTTCGTAAAATGCCTAGTATCTAAATGCTCCAGGAAACATTGTCCATATTCCTGGGAAAGGTTACTGTATGGTAAAGCTTAAACCCCACATTCTACCATTCCAAGAATCCTGGATCTGCTTCTGAATTTTAGGGTCTTTTTAAAAATAGTGTAGGATATCCAACAAATTTACCCTTTGGTATAAAATTGGCTTGTTTGAAGAAAGTATCGAGTTACAGGAATACACGAGTTTGGACATTTAATGATATTTTCGAAACTTGAGAGTATGTTTTCCCATTTTCATTTTTGCAGCAGGTCATTTCATAAATGTTACCCATAATTTAACATGAACAGTACATGTAATACATTCATGATTAAAGTGGAAGAGCAGGCTATTCTGAATAACATTTTATAAAATTATGTAATTAGCTAGTTTTCCATATATAACATCACAGTTAATGACCATATTCCCAACTGACGATTCCAATCAGCGATCGCATAAGCTTATTTTCCTTTATCATAAGTTCCTTATATTTTCAGTATTAAATGTCTTGTTTTTATTTTCTGCTTCAATTTATGCTAACTACTAACAAGTCGAAGGCTTTCCCATTTTCCATTAACAAAAGAACTAAATACATTAGTCAAGATACTTTAGACCATCTTGAATGATCCCCACTAGCAAGACATCATTTATATATATATATATATATCATGTCACATACTCTACCGAACATATCTGTAAAATAACAGGAACAAATTTTTCAAAGGGAAGGAAGAGAAGAAGAATTCTTCAGTACTGATACTTTCATAAACCAAAATAAATATATGTGGAGAGAAAAAAATGTAAAGTAATCGTAAATCAAAATCAGATATGTTTACTGATGAAGAATCAATAATTTGTTCCCATGCATACACCTGATCTAAAATCAAGACAATTGTATCATGGAATATAAATAAACTTCCCAATACAGATGTATAATAGATAATTTTGAATTAATGTTTACAAAACAGCACCTCCCTCCAAGATTTAACCAGGACAGCTTTTCCTGAAACTGTCATAATAACTAGTTCAACGACATCCCATTGAAACGCAAATGTTGTAATTAACACACATTTCAATGGGATGATGTTGAAAACGATGCCCTGGTGTCTACTTTGAAACAATAAATACAATTCCAACATTATACAGTGTGATGAAAACATTTAAGAGACGCACATAAATGTAATCAGCATACTAAAAAGGGTTTTAAAAGTACAAAACATTCAGAAGGGATGGCTGAAACATACCATCTACAGTGACAGAAAATATGCAGAGAGCATCATTTCCCGACGCATCAGTAAATGTGTAGGTAACTTGGGTTGTGCCAACACTAAAAGTATCTCCAGGAGATCTGTCGGAGCTAGAGGAGGGAACTGCGCCAGAGTTATCTGTAGCCGTGGGCTCAGTCCATGTGACAGATACTCCGGTAGAACCAAACGGGATAGCCACACTAATTGCATCAGGACATCCAGTGATGACAGGGTCAGTATTGTCAGTGATGGCTATAATGATGAGATGATATGGAGAATATGATGAAGGATATGATGAAGGATATGAGGAAGACATACATGGTAGCTACAGTCTACAACCAAGTAAGCCAAACATGAAAGATGCAAGGAAGAGTATTATATTAACATATGGAAAGAGGCAGTCATATTTCTAAGAACACATGGACAAGCTACTGCAGGGACAGAAAGGAACTGACATATATACATATTCTGTATCAGTCAGTGGACACAATAGCAGTGCCCTAAAAGCTTAGATTTTTTTTTGACAGTATGTATAAAAGGGGCCACCCATTGCAGTCATCTGTGCATTACTTGAAAATAGATCAACTTCCAAAATAAAACATTAAAACATTCGCATCACCAGTTAGTGATAATAAATCAAACATTTTTACAGGACTCGATCATCCAATAAAATCTAAGATCAGAATCAGAAATTCCAATGTTTTCCTTAGCATCATAAATTTTTGCAAGCTTTAAAAAAACAAACATTTGAACTATTTCCCCATTATCTTTTGTATGGTTCTTAAAACTTTCTGTATGTCATCATTATCCCTGCATGTACGATCACTCGGATGCACTTGATAAATACTCTTAAGAAAATATTTGTCAAGTTAAAGTGATCTGAACTGATCTTACATGTAAATGGTGACTAAAGCGAGAACGTACCCACAACGGACACTGTAAAGCTACATTGTGCCTCATTTCCTGAGGTATCCTGAAATACGTAAGTGACTTCATTGGTGCTTCCAGCTGGATAAAAGCCACTGTTTGATGATGGTCCAGAGACTTGCGTGACTGTCCCAGAATCATCAGTAGCAGTTGGTGTATCCCAGGTAACAAATATAAAGCTATTGCTGCCGGCATCGACAGTAAAGCTTGCAGGGCAGTTGGTAATGACAGGGTCTGTGCCGTCAGCAGCGACTGTATGTATTTCACAGAAAAAGCTTTATAAGAGCATGTTCAACCATAGTCGCCTACGTGGTGGATATCCTGTTTTGTTAACCTACAGGGACATGCTAGCAAGCACTTAATAAGGGTAGAAAGCTAATGAAACCTGCTGTTATCAGTGCAATTGGGACAGCTACTTGTGGAGGAGTACATCCTAACATGGCAAATGCACCGAAAAACATCTCCATTTTTTTGTATTATTTCGT
This sequence comes from Mesocentrotus franciscanus, assembly GCA_037976565.1. NCBI lineage: Eukaryota > Metazoa > Echinodermata > Echinoidea > Camarodonta > Strongylocentrotidae > Mesocentrotus > Mesocentrotus franciscanus. Next base: position 21,370,287 of record CP137676.1, read on the forward strand.
TATTCATTTCTTCCCTTTTGGGAGGGGGAGCGGGCACGAGAGATCTAACATGAGCAGTCGTTTGTCCTCAGCTGGCAGGTAAACTTGCTAATAAAGCGCATATTGCATTTGGTTTTCCTTCTCAGATTTTTTACATAGCGGAGTGGTTGATTCATCCAGGCATTCAGAGATGATTGTTGTTCACTAATGCGTCTTTGAAATGGTCAATTAATACCAGAGATGGAAGAATATATATACATGCAAGGAAAATGGAGAATGATGAATTCACAGTTAGAATAATTAATAAAATGGAGAAATTATAATGGCAGTGGGGAATTCTGGGGATGCAATACATAATGACCAATACATACTAACATCTGAATGACACAAAGTGACAAGTAATGTACAGCAGGATAGATCAATAAAAATGTTGTAATGATTTCCTGAACATTTTGAATGAATACTGAACGGAAAGGAAGGTACAAATAGTAAACGGGTATCTGAGCATTACATGTAATATGAACAAATACGATATATTTAAGAATAACACAAACGTCATCAATAAGACATGATATAGGATAAACAAATTAATGTACATGTACATTTATATGAAGTATACTTGATATGGATACCATCTAACGATACACGGTTGACATGCAAGAGTTTAATATCTCTGATAACTTGACTGTAGCTTGGGTTATATGAAACATCAAAGATAACGATACATTTGATGATAATTATGTCCAGTAGTCTGAAGTATGGGACACAAAGAGTGGTTAAAGTGAACAAACAAATATGGTACTACATAGAGATTATAGGGAATATGACTTGTATTGAAGAATAAGGATGTCTTGGGAAAAGGGAAGAAGACATGCCACTGACAATCACAAAGAATGTACAGAAGGCATCATTTCCTGATCCACCAGTGAAAATATAGGTAACTTGGGTTGTGCCGACGCCAAAGCCAAAGATAAAAAATTTTAAAAAGCCAATGATCACAAAAGGCAGATCGAATGACAAGTGCTATCCATAATGTACTGCAGGACGCTGACAAGACAAGACAGCTAATTCCCCTCTCACTCACCAGCTAAAGTGACAGGATATTAACAGACAGCAATTTCACAGAATTATCAATACACTGTACGTCTATTGCCAAGAAGGGTTGTGATATGCGATATTGAATGCAAGGGGTGTGCACAAACATTTTACACAGTAAATTTGCAACTGTGAAACTAAAGCCGATGATATAAAAAATGATATGAACACAGTGGTGGCTACAGGACGATGGTACAAAGAATTGAATACGGAAGTAGAATGACAGAATAGCAGAATATATATGTAGATGTCTTTAAGAATAGGGGAATGACCAAACAGATTGATGAATCTTACGCTTCTAGAAAAAGACAAGGAAGGAAACTTGTCATTTTAAAGGTGAATGATGACATAACGAAGGGTAAGGATTTTGAGGAAAAACGTATAGAAAATAATGATATTGCTCAACAAGAGCAGAAGTATAGACTGACTCAGAATTAACTAGAAAGGAAGCATGGAGCATACTATGTAATAAACCGTCTGCAGTCTGTAGATGGAAAGACAAATCAAATAACCCACAGATGTAACATTTCAATATCTAAACAGAAAGGGACAGACAAAATGGCTGAAATACCCCACAAATATATTAGCATTTATGTGGAATGCAAAATGAACTTACCAGCTACAGTAATAGAAAATATACAGATGGCGTCGTTTCCTGATCCATCAGTGAATGTGTAGGTAACTTGGGTTGTGCCAACACTAAAAGTATCTCCAGGAGATCTGTCAGAGCTAGAGGATGGAACAACGCCAGAGTTATCTGTAGCTGTGGGCTCAGTCCATGTGACAGAGACTCCGGTAGAACCAACTGGGATAGCCACACTGATGGCGTCTGGGCATCCAGTGATGACAGGGTCAGTGTTGTCATTGGAGGCTGCATAAAAATAAAATGGGCATGCTAATCAGAATGCACTATTAAAGACTACATGCACCATACAGGCCTCGATCCAGTGATCTTGTATCAGCTTCTAATACCTATCATGTTGATATTTAAAATCACTATAAAATCTTTATTTCACTTATCTCGGCCCCACCCATAATGTTTCAGGTAAGCCCCAAAAGTAAGGCATACTGTTGACCCAATGTATGGACAGATCCAATAAAGGAGTCTGGGTGATTGGATCAAACAGAAACAAATAGACAGCTAAAATAATAGACCAATGAATAATTAGACGTTTATTATAATTTCAAACAGTATTCTGACACATAAACAGAGCAAATGTAAATAAACATGAACAAAAGCATCTAGTTAAAGTTATCCAAAGAAACATGAAATATTACATTACAAGAAAAAAGTGGTATTAGTGAAACATACCAGAAGAGGACAATATAATACTGAACAAACAATCGGCACTGTTTCCAGCATTGTCACTAAAGGTGTACGTGACCAAAGTCGTTGTGCCCACATCAAATGCATCTCCAGGTTGATGAGTTGACGTGGACGAGACAGAACCGGAGTCGTCGGTGGCCGTTGGTTCTGACCATGAGACCGCAATGGTCGTTATAGTGGCTGAAGGGATCTCAAGAATGATGTCTTCTGGACACCCGGTGACCACTGGCCTTACAGTATCACCACTTCCTTTCCCCGTAAACCAAAAGGATCAAGGAAAATGTGACACCAATGAAGACAGGAAATATACAGGAAATGAATGTTAACATGGATTATATGAATACAACAAAAACACATATACACATATACACATATACATTTAATTACACGATATCTGAAACACAATTGTACAAGACGATACAGGATTTAAAATAAACGACAATGATCAGTAAGTAATATATTTCTGCATTAGGCAATATTGTGGATTAGTTGGGAAGCTGCTCATTGATCACGTTGTTATTAGGTTAAACTTGAGGCATATCTAAGGTCAATTGTTACCATTGATACCACAGGTATACTGTTAACTGCATGAAATACTTTCAATTGATACAAATCACACATTGATGAAAAACATCGAAAAGAAATGTGTTTAAAAAAGAACACAGGGAGGAGTAATCATACCAACACTAGAGATGGTCACGTTAAAAGAACAGGTTGCAGAATTTCCAGAGGCATCGGAAAAGGTATAGACCACAGTAGTTAAACCGATAGAGAAAACATCACCAGGAGCGTGCGATGCTGTCAGGGCGACAGACCCCGAGTCATCGGTCGCAGTCGGTTCAGGCCAGGTGACACTGACATCGTTAATACCACTGGGAGTTGTCAAGATTACGTCGCTGGGGCAGTTAGTGATGACTGGATCTTGAACATCAGCAATGGCTGGATGAAGTGTGTTATGATTAAATAGGAATCTCATGACAACATTAACATGAGTACATGCAGGTAAAGAAAGTCTTAGTAAACATCACATTACAAGGACAACATGATGATGAACATACATGACATAAAACTTGAAAATGCATGTAATATTAATATGAATATGTAAAGGTTAAATAGTTTACATCTATTGTGCAGTTTTTATTTCTTTTTAGCAATTGATTTATACAGTTTGTACCAATGTTTGAAAGGACTTTCAGCAACTATAAGAATAAAGGTTCACTTTGTAGGCCTACTACTAAAGTAATCAATATAGGATGCTTGTGAAAAGTATCCTAGAACATAGTGCTATCAAAGATGATATTGCTGATTTTGTATTGCATTACTTTCTGTGATCACCAACTTGGTCAGTGTTATGAAGTGATGTTGTAAAGTGAATGCCTTTGATGTACTAATGTTGAAATAGAAAGGAGGAGATTAACATACCAGAAACAACCACTGTGAATGAACATAAAGCCCTGTTCCCTGACGTATCAGTGAAAGTGTACACAACATTAGTGGATCCAAAAGGAAAGGTGTCTCCGGGGAAGGCACTTTGTGTTGCAGTGACCAAACCTGAGTTATCGGTTGCTACGGGCTCGGTCCAAGTCACTGTGAAAATGCTGGACCCGACAACAGCTTCGATGCTGATGTCGGATGGACATCCCATGATCACAGGTGCGACTTCGTCAGGAATGGCTAATGTTAGTACAACGGTTGAGTATGGTGAGATAACACACATTTATCTACATTAGTGACATAAATGAAGGGTGCAGGGTACATGCCATCACAACAAAAGAGGACACTGTACAAAGAGTAAATGTTGTTCAGGGTCACATTCATAATTTTCCAGGACGAAGGACCATAGGATATGGAAACAGATGAGAATTATCTGGAATGTAAAGTATTGTTCTCTCTTTGTCTATCATAAATAAATTTTGTCTTTTGGAAACATTTGTAATCTCACTCTGATATCAAAATAAGAAAGAAATCCATTTCTTATTTGGTATGAAGGTTTTGTCTTGGTATTTGTTTTGTACCATTCGATTATATGATCTTTGCACTTTGACATTGTATGGCAATTTTGAAAAGTTTTAAATACAATATGAGAATGTCAATTCAAAACATACAAACGGGACATACCAGAGATGATTACAACAAAAGAACATGAAGCAGTGTTTCCTGAGGTATCAGTGAAAGTATACACAACGTTAGTAGATCCAAAAGGGAAGGTGTCTCCGGGAAAGGCATTTTGTGTTGTAGCAACTGAGCCAGAATTATCGGTGGCTACCGGCTCGTTCCAAGTCACTGTGATGTTGCTGGAACGGACTACGGCATCGACGGTGATGTCAGATGGACACCCCATAACCATGGGTGCAAACTCATCAGGGATGGCTAGCAGACATAGGAAATTGGGTTATAGAGAAGTGAGTGCAAGATGGTGACCAACCATATACATACCGGTGTACGACTTATATAAGTGATCAAGATGCAGAAAATGTACAAGACACACATGCAATAAAACGTTACACAACACACAGTACATAAAAACAAGTTGATCCCCATGAATCGCGCTTTGAGAAAAGAAGAAAATGTCTTAAATTAAATAGTAGTGATAATACACTTTCTGTGTATTCTTATTAGCTTTTGATCATTCAATTTGTCAAACCTACAATTAGTGAATATATATAAATGTAAAACATGCAGATATGGACTACCAGTATGATTTTTTTAATACACATACCAGACACAATGACATTGAAAGAACATGTAGCCATATTTCCAGATGGATCGCTGAATGTGTATTCAACCTCAGTGGACCCGAAAGGAAAACTATCCCCAGGGTTTGCCGATCGAGTAGAGCTTACAGCTCCCGAATCATCGGTGGCAGATGGCTCTGTCCAAATGACAGAGATGTCACTGGACCCAACGACTGCATCAACCTCAATATCAGATGGACATCCAACAATCACGGGATCGGTGTTGTCAAGATTTGATGCTGAGGAAGACCATGAAATTAGTGTCCACATGTTACAGATTTACGAGATATTCATATATGTACGATCGTATAAGAATACAAGGTTGACAAACGGACAGTACAATGTTATATTTAAATGAAGATAGGTTAATGATTTTACTATGATCATAGCAATCTTCAACAGTCTGTACTGCTTAGATGATTTCAGAATATTGGATATCACAATTTATTAGAATAGGGATAACAGGAATACATGTAGGTATATTTGTTGACGATATAAGGCACACTAACAGTAAATTATACACGAGAACTTTACATTACGTGAAACACAATTTCCAAATGAATTAAATGAAGACAGTTACTCATTTTTGCTACATACATTTTTAATTTTGTATGGATGTAGAAAAATGTTAGGAAACCAGTTATTTAGATTCAATATAAAACATGTAGCAGGTACATACAATTTGGAGACATTGATAGTTTTGAAATCTTTGACTCAATGGAGATTACGGGAAATGAGTTAACAGAACAATGTGAGGTTAGTTGAGCACATACCAGGGGAGGTTAAAGTAACAACAAAAGAACATGTTGCAAAGTTGGCGGCATCATCGGTAAATGTGTAGGTGACAGTTGTCGAGGTACCCACATCAAACGCATCGCCGGGTTGATGGGTGGAAGAGGATGTGACAGGGCCAGAGTCGTCCATAGCCGTGGGCTCTTCCCACGAAACAGAGACGGTTGCTATGGTATCAGAAGGGATTTGAAGATTGACATCTTCCGGGCAGCCAGTGATAACTGGACGTGTTGTGTCACCACTTGCTGATGAGTTCATGGGAAGTGATTAATACAATAAATGAGAAGTTAAGAGAGGACAAAACAGTACAGAAGAGTACACGGAACACTATATTACATGTACGTACAATACATACTTAACATCAAAGGGAACAAGAAGAAAAAAGAAGACAGACAGGACACTAAAACACAACTTTATGTCTGGAAATGGTATATGTTAGACCTTCTTGGTTGAAATAAGGACTTACAGAAAACGTTGACATCGAAACTGCAGGTATCAAAGTTTCCAGAGTTGTCAGTGAAAGTGTATGTGACGATGGTGAGTCCAGACGAAAATGACTGGCCCGGAACATGACTCCTGAGGATGGAGACAGAGCCAGAGTCATCGGTGGCAGTGGGTTCGGTCCAGGTGACAGCGGTGCTGGTTTCGCCAAAATTCAACACAACATTAATATTTGCAGGGCAATTGCTGATGACAGGAGCTGTGTTGTCACCAAGAGCTGTAATATGAAGAAAAAACAACAACGAATTGAGGATATCGTGGTTCAGACATCTTCAACGGGCCAATTTACTATTTTACCGGTTTACTAATATATTCAAATTTATGGATGTTTCTTTCTTGGGGACCTACTGACGAGTTATTCCATGAACCTGTTATTAATGAATGAAATACAATACTTGGATCCAGTCTGCATAAATTATTTGTAGCTATGTCGAGCAAGCCTCAGGAAAGTATGCATAAAATTTGAATATTTTAGTAAACCTGTCTATTGCATGGGAGATGAGACAATATCCAAAATTAGACGGCTTTTGCTCATTTGACTGCTTTTCACCAACCCTCTGTTCTGGAAAATTAAGACACAAAAACTTGTCCTATGTTTCATGTTAATGAAAGATATAAGCCAAGTGTTAAACAGAGTCCCAAAAGCGTCTGTTGTAAACAAACAAAGTTATTACATACACAATACCCTACATTGTCATGATTATAATGAAGCATCCATAAAGATGATTTGATTTATTAGATGTGTATGGGTTAAAAATTGCTATTGGATTGATCAAAAGCCAATGTTTTCTTTTGTGAGAGAAAACTGGAAATGCAACTCTTTCTTGGGGAATCACTGGGCTACCGACCCTGTTTTGTGACCTATGCATATTGGTGGAAAGAATTGGCCGCTCCAATAGTTACATAGATGCTGTATGATACCCCCTCCGCGGATTTTGAACCTTTTCAGTTTCCATACGTTTGACCCCCTCACCCACTGACAATCCAAGATCCATCAATGCCATTTATTTCTTGAAGCAGGAATTTTTAAAATGTCTTTAATAGATCATCTTCCATTTAGACGAATTGAGATTCCTAACTTGTTGACATTGATTTCAACTGCGTGTGATCAGGAAGAAAATGCTGAACACCAACTCACCAGCAACAGTAACAGAAAATGAGCACGTCACACTGTTGCCTGACGGATCGTATAAGGTGTAGCTGATGGTGTTGCTGGTACCAGCCTGATAGAACTGGGAGGTCGTTGCTGGACCGGAGAGCTGGTTCACCACACCAGAGTTATCAAATGCAGTTGGTTCGTTCCAGGTCACCAGGACAAAGTTCTGGCCATTGTTGGGAACTCCTATGTCTTGCGGGCAGGTGATAAGTACAGGGTTGGTCAAGTCTGGCGTTCCAACTGCACGTGGAAAAAAAATGTCATGTTAACAAAACTTTTTATAGTTTCCATTAGTCAATTCAACCAACAAAATCACATAAAACAGGTTTCTTTATCTGAAATCTGGTAATATCTGTTCATATTGAATATATACTTTTGAGGTGTAGTTATCATAGAAAATTATTTACTTATGAGCATATCCAACAAAATCTATTGCCTTTATTAAAGACAAAAGTGTAGAATGGAGAGATGTTTCTGCTCCATTATCATGTGGTCAAAACCACTGATGGTTTTATATTGTTTTATTTTAGAGTTTTTAACTGCTATGCCTCTCTCAAATAATTTTGTATTTAGTCCACACCATGTATACATGACAATATTAGTAGCCCATTCGCCCACCAGATGATGATTGTTTCATAAAACCATTACATCGCAGGTACAAATCCGCTGAAACCCATGTTAATTTTAACACACACATTTCATTTGGATGTCAACCAACCTGTACTTATGACAGACTTGTGAAACACTGCCCAAAGCCGCATTTTAAGTTCCGTATTGCTGAATAAAGATTCAACTTACCAGAAATTGTCACCTCAAAGTTGCAGAAGGCCTCGTTGCTAGAGGGATCTTCAAAGGTGTACGTGACAGGGTATGTTCCTACAGCAAGACTGGTCAGGGGCAACAGGTTCGTTGAGAACTGGGTCTGTCCAGTTTCATCGCTGGCAGAGGGCGCTGTCCAGGTTGGTGTCCCCAGAGAGTTGCTGGTTGCCACGAAGATGGTGAAGTCCGTTGGACAATTGCTGATGACTGGAGGGTTGTTGTCTCCATTTACTGGTGGGATGGAATAGACCATGGACGAGATCATCATCTATCTATGGAACACTCAAATGTGTTTTCGACTTATATTTTGTTTAATCTTTGTGTTTTTGATTTAAGAAAAAGTGACAGATAGGATTACACTCGCTGGCTTATTCAGGAAAAAGTAAAACTAGATCTAAATCCATCTTCAGCACGTTGATACTTATGATAATTATGCATGTTCACATTCAGAACCCCAACAATGTTTGCTTGCTATAATAGTATGAATCTGCTAACAAATCTATAAATTACAATAAGGAGCTAATTAAATTAAGAAGCATCTAAACAATCGCAAAGAATTTAGAAATAGCAATTTATAATAGCCTTATTATTAAATATAGTTTGTCATCGCCTACTGAGATGTACAGATATTACAATGAATGATGTACTTACTACTTATTATGAAATCCGAACGTCATGACCATGATCTCTAGTATACAATAGGGTATTGAGATTGTACTTTATATTATTAGTTGATTTCTCAAAAGAGTCAAAGCCTTCTGCTTGATTGTGCCTATTAATTATCTTGTAACGGTTATATATACTTACATCCAACGCTGACAACGAAGCTGCAGACAGCCGCGTTGTTCGACGTGTCACGGAAGACGTAGGTTACAGCCGTGAAGCCCACCGGGAAAAAAGTGCCGGGGGTGTGCGACTGAGTGGTGGTGACGGGGAGACCGCTGTTGTCAATAGCTGTCGGCTGGGTCCAGGTAACAACCCCGGTGTCCCCAAGGTTGTCGACCCTCGTGGAGATACCGGTCGGGCAGTTGAAGACCTCCGGTACCGTTGAATCTGAGGATGAGATGTTGTTAAAAGGGTTAGATGAGTAAAGAAGTGTAGGTTTTTTTTTATAGAATAGTGGTGCACTAGATCGTCTAGACAGAAATAATCGTCTGGTATGGGAATTTTTTAATGTGCATGGAGCCACACGTATAGTCTCAGCGGAACATTTAAACGTCGATCAGAGAATGAAGCTTTCGCGTTTCGGTCTAGCTAGTCTACGACTATAGATCGATGTGCACCTCAATTGCATGGATGGCGAAATTTGAAAAATGAGGGGGACAGAGAAATCGAAAAGAAAGTCATCCACAATAAGACTGATACCGGGGACTATGATGCCCTCAAACCGTACGCATAATGGAAAGGTCACGGGAAAGGAAAGAAAAAGAAAGGGAGGGCGAACGCAACGTTAAAGATACTATGTCCCTTTTGCAGCCAACATCAAATTCTGTGAGAAAGTTAACTTTGCAGGAATGATGAATATGTCATGTATGTCCTATCTCTGAAATTTAAATGTTAGCAGTGTCCTAATATTCTAATTATGCAAGGAAACCCGTTTACTTGCTAGACTTCACTGTCATGCAGACACTATTGAGTGACTGACTGACTTTTATTCATCTTTGGTAATAACATACATGAAATGAACTGTAAAGAGTACATGAGCATTTGTCTACATCAATAACACACTTCTTGTAATGGCCAAAATTAAACTGATTGAATCTTTGCGCAGCATAAAACGTACGACCATTCGGTACAATGGTGTGAAAAATCAAACTATTACTTATACTGGCTCTATAGCTCCTAAGTCGAATCCACAACTAATAGTCGTTATTTTCCCACTTAAAGACATTTTCAAGCACTTTTTTTTTAGGGAAGTTCTAAATTAGTATTTCTTTCAAATGCCGTTGGAATTTAACCTTTTCATTTTTGGGCCTGCAAATGGGACATATAGTACCTTTAACAGAATATTGATACGGCACCTATATATACCACATCATCTAGGCCCTACCTGTAAAATGATTAGTGCTCCGCCCAAAATCTCGACCCCCCCAAGAAAAAAGAAGAAAAAGAAAGAATTGAGACGTACAGTACGTAGGGTTTTCCTACTGAGGCATGAGGTGCTTATTACCGTGGGGCGTTTATGTTCAATTTTATCGTTACTATATTCTTTTGATCATTATAGCCTTAGGCTATGCACACTTTGTATCAAAGCACGAGCTCAACTATAGTAATTAAACCACTATTAGCTCATATAAAAGTAAATGATCTCATGCACTAGCTGATTTTCACAATTCTTCTCGAAATTAACATAATGAAAACACAACCTAGCTATACTCAGATCCAAGAAAATTAAAAAAACGAAACCCAATGCATCGATTGGTGTATTCAGAATTCAGAAAACATTCTTTATATGCCCTATTTATACATTAGCTATATGATCGAGGGTCGATTTAACCCTAAATTTTGTCAATGGTCCCCCAGCCGACGGGGATAGAATTTGTTTTTATTCTTAATTTGCATGGGCATGTTGGGATTTAATTTCACATACGCAAGATAAGTTTATGTACAATCAAGTATCATTCATTCATGAAATATTAATCATACACGTACACATCAAAGACTGATTAGCAAACGACTTTCAGTGTACCTCTTTGGTATAATTAACCATTTTGCAAGTGGAAGAACACCAGCATGCCAACCCAGATTGGCTTTCACATGATTGTGTCTGGTTAAGGCTTTTTATCAATCTGAAGGATCATTACAAGTTACGTAACATATTTTACAAAGCGTTTTTCAAAAGCAAGATAAATACCTTTCATCTGTTTGCCTTCTGGATTTTAGAATATTTATATTTTGTTCTTTTCGAGTGGGATATTGTCCCAACGTAAACCAAACACACTCTTAGAAATAAGAACCGATTAAGATCCGAAGTCTTCAAACATTTACTTTCGGCACACTCGTGCATTGTAATGCATACCCGACGGTGAAGGATTGGAGTTCTAATAGAAGGATTAATGGAGCCTAGTTAGGAGTACCAGATAAGCCAACATTGACCCTTTCGATTACATATTGGGCAAATCCCAGGTAGGGCCTATTTTGGCCATTTGATGTCCCATGCGTTGGCCGAATTGTGTAGTTCAAATTGAAATCAAAATGTGTCATTTCACTTTTTATTTCATTTAAGCTCTTAGAAATGTTCTTAACTTAATATACTAATTACATATCTTAGCTGATGATGTGGCAGGTAACGCATTATAGTAGCAATCAAGAATAGTCTGTCTTTACATCTTCTGTGCCTTCAATATTCTAAGATTCGTGCACTGTGTTTTTTACATTAATGTTATTAGGTCATGTCCATCTATGCGATTGTTTCACAACGTCATCGATCCCTTCTAAGGCACAGGTGAATTTCCAAATAAACGAAATAATGGATGGACAAATTTGTTTTAATCTTGTTAATGCCCCCCCCCCCCTGTCTTAATGGAAACCTCACCCCAAGGAGGGAGATTTATTAAATTCTTGCCCATTAATCTACAAGATTCCCCACCAAAGTGTATAAGAGAGGCATATAAAGCAAGCATAATGCACAGTTTCTCAGCATGACATGGGCATAGCCATTTTCTTGATAACGTGACGTACTAATATGTGAAGTCGTTTATCAAGTAAATGTATTCAAATTTATGGATGCTTCCTTCCCAGGTGTGTTTGGTAATGAACCTGCTATTATCCTTTATACTACAATTGCAAGAACGTAAATTGATTGCATAAATAAGTTGGTGATATTCTGGGGTGAAGGTTTCTCATAAATGTAATAGATTTGTCAACTGCTATATTGTAGTATTTTTAAATGAATTAGTTACAATTGTTCCCCTGTTATATATTTTTCACCAAAAATAATTCTATCAAAATTAATTTTAAAAGTCTTTCCAACTAAAGATTGGTGCATGAGACATGTACAGCTTTAACTGGTACGTCACATTCTCAAGAAAATGGCTGCGCCCATGTCATGCTTAAAGGCATCACATCATGCCAAGAAAATTTTCATTTATATTCTTTACGTTTTCGTAAGGAATATACGGAGCCCCTAAGGTGACATGTCATTTTTTTTCTTCTTCATAAGTCGTTCCCTCGACTTACTAACTCGTTCCCTCGACTTAATAACTCGTTACCACGACTTACTAACTCGTTACCACGACTTATAACTCGTTCCCTCGACTTATAACTCGTTCCTCGACTTACTAACTCGTTCCCACGACTTACTAACTCGTTCCCACGACTTACTAACTCGTTCCCTCGACTTGTATTTTGTAACTCGTTCCCACGACTTACTAACTCGTTCCCTCGACTTAGCAGTCGTTTTTTTATAGCTCGCGTACGAGTCTGTGTACATGTGACATTGACGTATACCAGTGCCATCTGCGTAGCGTAGCCTTTCAGCCATTAAAATGTAGTTTATGGTAAGTTCACAATGACATTCTAGTTAATGGTGGAAATATAGAAGAGGCCATTGTGACAAGGAATGTCAGCGTTTTGCAGGGTTAAATCCAAAGTTACAAGAATCTGCAGTAAATATTTAAGGGAAACCTATTTTTCACGCCTTTGTCAAATTCCCTTTCTACAATCCCAGCCTATGGTTCTAAGACAAGTACCCCCCGTAGAATATTCCCCCTTTGGTCCCCCCCCCCCACACTTCCCACCCTCTTGTCTTCTATTTATCATCATCGCCATCTCGCATAACCATTATCAACAGCACCATCACCACCAACATCATGGCCATAAATATCATCATCACTCTTATACATCGTCATAATCGGTACTATCACCATCGTCCTCACTAAAAAATCATTATGAACTTCATCACCATCATCAGCATACTAACATCATAATTTGTGAGCATTGTTATCCTCATAATATGCACTTCTACCTCTACTGTCGTCATTATTCTCATAATCACCACCACCATCATCATCACCATAACAATATTAATTTCAGTCGAAGTAACGGACCTGGGTGGGGGGGGGGGATTTATTAATTTAAGGCAAATTGTTCTAGTGGATTATTGTCTGGGGGGTAAAGGTCCTAGATGGTCATTGTCCTGAAGGTAAATGTCCTAGGAAGTAAACGTGCATGGGTGGGGGTAACTAGCGGGATAAGAAACAATGGAAACAAAAACAAGATTCAAAGTTATTCAAAGTTATGCAAAGTTTTATTCAATTGCAAAGCAAAAACATAACACATTGTAAATAAACTGAACAAACCCTAATAACAGTTGGATGCACTGCATCAAACACCCTTCATATCCCCAAGACAAAAATATGGACAGTGTCCAAAGCCGTCATGCCCTTTTGCTTTTTCGAAAACTGTGTCAAGACGATGACCTCAAATAACGTTTGCAGATTCTGCAGATTCTTGTAACTTTGGATTTTACCCTGCAAAACGCTGACATATTCCTTGTCACAATGGCCTCTTCTATATTTCCACCATTAACTATAATGTCATTGTGAACTTACCATAAACCACATTTTAATGGCTGAAAGGCTACGCTACGCAGATGGCACTGGTATACGTCAATGTCACATGTACACAGACTCGTACGCGAGCTAACAAAAACGATTGCTAAGTCGAGGGAACGAGTTAGTAAGTCGTGGGAACGAGTTACAAAATACAAGTCGAGGGAACGAGTTAGTAAGTCGTGGGAACGAGTTAGTAAGTCGTGGGAACGAGTTAGTAAGTCGAGGGAACGAGTTATAAGTCGAGGGAACGAGTTGTAAGTCGTGGTAACGAGTTAGTAAGTCGTGGTAACGAGTTAGTAAGTCGTGGTAACGAGTTAGTAAGTCGAGGGAACGAGTTAGTAAGTCGAGGGAACGAGTTAGTAAGTCGAGGGAACGACTTATGAAAGAAAGAAAAATGACATGTCACCTTAGGGGCTCCGTAGGAATATTGTGCATTGGGCTGGAAAACATCTAATTTTTCAGAATACCTACACTTATTCTAGGTAGGTTGCATATCGGAAGTACGCCATTTTCGTTGTGTTTGTGTAATTTACCTTTGTCTGGTTTTTCTTTTGCCCAGCCTAGCAACTATCAACGAATAAAAGCTATCAATCAATAATTTTAAATTGTTAAACATACAATTAAAATGCATAGTCATTTCAAAATTATGTATATATTGTCTATACACATTGTGCTCGGATACACAATGTCTTACGATGGTCACACTTTTCAATAGGGAATTGCCTTTGGGTTTTGTACCTCGCGATTTGCTCATCTTCTGGTAATATTTACAAACGTGTTTATACCTCTGGCGCTCATCGATAACTTTCAATCTTCCGAGATCTTTGTTATAAAATGTACGAATTGTGTAATTCCCATTCATTTTACCAATTTCTCAATGCTTTGAGTGGAGGATAATAAACAATCACTGACAAAATCGGCGTAATTGCACTCTATATAATAGAATTACTAACTAACCCTAACCCTAACCACAACTTACTAGGCCCTGATGTGAAAAAGAGTTTACAGTTAACAAATGTTGAACGTACCAAGAGAGATGATTAATCACATTTACTACTTTCATTGCCATGGATTCTCCTGAAATTTGTCGGTCCCTAATATCCAATTCAATATGTCAAACAGTTCACTTTATATTCATGAAATAATGTATCAGGGGGGTGTTTCACTAAGCCCTAAAATCGATTTTTAAAATCGAAATCGATTTTAGTTGATGAAACACGCCCCTGGTCACCTTTAACCACATTCAATGATTTAAAGGGAGTCACTGACATCGCAAACGCTTTGACCTAAACATGTTACTTCCGAGGGGTTAATAAGCTATCTGTCGATGAAAATCACCCTGCCCGATTAGCTTAAAAACCACACGAGCTCAATTGGTGTCATGTTTGGCCACGCCCTTCCAGGAAGGAGACGACCTGCCTCCTTTAATCTGAAGAACAATTGGAGCTTAGAAACCGACTGCTGGAACGGGGCTTTTGCATCAATGGGTTTCCTCCATCCATTCAGGCATCGATTCTGGGCCTACAGACGCGAATCGGTGAAAAGGTCCTTGTGCAATGCACGGATGAGACAACAGACATTATTTGTTATTCTATTAAGCAATGTATAACCCCAGGACGCTGACATCGATCAAAACGTTCTGTGTCTCTTTCCGTTCATTGGTTGGCTGTAGAACTTACAATAGGGGAGGGGGCTAAAATTAAATGATGCATGAAGGAATCATGAAACTTGTTTTTAGTTTCTAATTTAAGAGTTATGAGATCATACAAAGTGATGACACTTCAATAATTGGAAAATCAAATTCAGTTTATATTTTAAAAGCGTTCAGACCGTAGTTCTGACTCATGCGAGATCCCCTCCAGTGGCGGATCAGGGAGGGCCCGGGCCCTCCCTAGAAAAAAACATGTTAAAATATCCCTTTTTGGGAAAAAAAAAGAAGATGGGCCCCCTCCCCTGGCGCTCAAGGGAGGGGGGGGGGTGGTGGTGAAATTTTTTTTTTCAATTTTCGAAGGCAAAAAAAAAAAATTGTGCTCACTAAAAGATTAGGAATCAACACTTCTAAAATTATGTTTCAAAAGCCCACTAGCTCATAACTATGATTTGTGTCATTGCACATGAGGCGGCCTGTACCTGTCGGTGACTGGCGCCATATTTGAGGCGCCATGTAAAAATGACATTAAAAAAAATAAAAAAAAAGTGACCACAAAATGAACGATACAAACAGTGCTTTTGATAACCCATGTATGCACTAATTGTCTTCAAAAGGTCAATTTTCCCAGGCAATATTACTATTAAACGAAATGACGCCTATGTACAACGGGAATTCCATCCACGACAATTTCTTGCTCAATTTAGTCAAGACCAAACGACGTAACTGTCCCTGAAGACAAAATTATGTGGTGAGCTCTTAGGAGGATATTTTCATTCATAAAATGCCATTCTTTGGGTGTGTCTTTGCTGTTGTGTCCTGACTCCTTGCTTTTCATAAGACGATTTACATCTATTCTTCTACGCGAACAATAAGGTTCCCGTTACGTCATTTTTGTCAAGCACAATGGGTCGCAACTGTGCCACGGTAGCTGGAGTCCAATATAAAGAATTAATGTACCGTTAACAGGCGCGGATCCAGGATTTCTTAGACGGGGGGCACAAGGGGCACAATTTTTTTCTCCCGCAAATTTGAAAATCGCGCCGGCCGAAAATTCGCTCAGTGGGGGTAGTGAGCACTTTTTTTTTTTTTTGCCCCCGAAAATTTGAAAATTGGAGGTGGTAGTGAGCATTAATTTTTGTTTTTGGCGGGGGGCACGTGTGCCCCTCTGGATCCGCCAATGGTTAAATTCGTCTCCGGACTTTTTATGAATTGGTATGAAAGTGTTCCAATCTAGATATTTCATCTGAGTTGATTTTATTATTATTCATTCATTAAATAACCATCATCGTACATACGTTTACAACTATAATACCATAAACGTGATTAGTTAACCAGGTTTATTAGTAAACCAGACGTATAGCCAACAGAATGGATTATCGTAAGATTTGTTCGAAGTATGATTGATCCTTCCAATTCGATAGTTTATACGCAATACTACGTAACATCGCATAATGCAATTTTATCGCACTGGAAAGCGTTCCAATCTCGTTGTTCTTACAGCAATGTTATTCATTTAGATTGCACCAGTACTTTAAAAAGGGGGTATTTGTCAAAAGGTGCTTAAAGTTGGGGAAAAGAGAAAATATTTGGTTATATCGTGTCCAATTTGTCACTGAGTATCACGGAGTAATGAACATGATTAAATTATGAATATGAATATCGTCTACTAAGAATAAGGGCGTTTGATAACCCAACGTAAAATGACATGAAATAATGCCCTTCTGGCTTTCAGCAGGCAGTATATTTAACACTGAAAGTATTTCTTTCAATGGTATTTGGTCTAATCAACCCAATGGTTGGGTTATCAACTCAATACCATCATCAGGTATAATGAAATAGTTGATGTAATCAGTGCATGTGTCCAATAAGTCGTATATTGGGTGTTGCGAATTGGATGACTAAAGTTAAGCTTTTCTTGTTCAGTGATGGTTCTCTTTTTTAGATCGAGAGAACCTACATTGCTTTTAAAGACGTCTTTTTCATCTTTCAACACACAAAAAAACTACAAGGAATTTAACGCCAATCAATAAGGATGTTTGCGAAGACCTTCCCCTCACAAGTATTTCAAATCGGACACAATAGCATCACTCCTTTTACAATACAGATATTACGTAATATACCGATGATTGTTATAACAAAATGTTATGCAAGTACAGGTAGAGTGTAGAGTTTTCGTTCAGAAGGAAAGAAAATAACGATTGTGTTTTAATGATATGCAAAATCCTTTCCAAACACCCTCGTAAAAAAGTTTCGTTTTGGGATAAACTAACGTACAGTATCTTTTCTATTAAAAAAAATAATAATTATAATACTCGAAATAGAATGAATTATTATTTATCTGCTATTACAAAACAATATGAATTACATTCTTTTAGACATAAAGCTCCTTCTAGTCTGTATGGAATTCTTTACCATCAAATATTACTTCTATTAATAGTTTGAACTCATTTAAAAAAAAGCTTAAATTATATCTTATTTCAAATAATCTTACATTGTAAAAACACTCATTTACTCCACAGTGCAAATTTGTCTAGGGTTGTGCGGTCTACATGTATGTTTTTGTTTTTGCTTATGTTCTACTTAGTTTTGTTGTTTTTGTTATTGTTTATTCAAATATCATATAATTTCTGGTGGCTGTCTAGACAAACCCTCTGGGGTTTTTATACAGCAGCCAAATTCCTATTTTTATTATCAATACTGTACATTGTTAAAAATCATTATATAAAAGTAATATTTTGATATCACTGTTTTTTATCATAGAATTGGAATTGAATAAAATTGAATTAATTAAAATTAATTAATTAATTAAGTGACAGCTTTAAATTATATTGATCTATATCGTGTGTGTGTGTGTATGTGTGATTGGGTTTTTACAGACGTGTATCAATCAGATATGATTATTTACGTCTGGGGACCGACCTTTAACGTCATCATCCGAAAGACGTGACTCAATTTCGAACCTGCGTCCTCGGCTGAATCAGTTTGTAACTTTCACTGTTAGCTGGATTACAGGCGCACGCCACAACGCCTATAGTCACCATTGTTGTGTCAATTTATACACATGCTCCGATGACAATCTAAAAGAACTTCTGTTCTTGCTTATGAAAGACCCAAGCATTAAAGTGTCGGTATGAAAATGAAGTCGATAATCAAAACCTTCTTATTCCCTATTTTAAACCAATGAAAACAAAAGAATGTTGAAGTAGTTGAACTGCGGACGTCGTTACATAACACTAACGGATTTACGTTGATACAACCGTCCCTTGTCCCATGCCCCCCCCCTTCAATCCCGGATCCGCCCCATTGCACAAGATCTTGATGTCAACATTGCATTATAAGAGATTGGTAAAGCTGAAAAATATATTCACATTCACCAGAATGCCTTCCAAAATTGTGTGGATTAAGTTGTGAAATTTCGGGGATAACCGTGATCCGCTTAAGATTCATGAATAATGTGACATAGCAACTGGCATCTAAAAATGATAAAGAGTTCTTTACAGGACAAATCTCCCTAATTGGCTGATGCAGGGCGTTGCTCTTCCTCATTATTTAAATGTCGCCCGAAGGAAGAGCACACTGTGTTTTACTCCATCCGAGATAAACAAATACCAAGCGTCGGTGCTTTTCTGATCAATAAACTATGTGCGGTATATGCCCCGAATCAATAAAAGAAATCGAATCAAACGGTCTTTAAAATCTTATTTCAACCGCACGATTTGTACACGGTATTTATAATCAGGAGGCACGATCATACCAATAAACATGATTACAGACAATCTTCTATAGTTTTCAGAACTTCTTCAACGCCTCCCCCGCCTCCCCCCCCCCGAAAAGGGGGGTCAATCAAAAATCAAAAGTACACATACATTTTTTTAAAGGGTTCCTTCGCGGCATGGAGAAACACAAACGCTCCTTCTGGTAAATTATGTGGGCCTGAAGATATGAATGTATTTGTATCGAAGCTCGCCACGATTTTGTTTTACAGGTAAGCCTTGGAAATTCCTAACCCAACCAGGCACGACCAATTCCATGCATTGTACAAACGAATTGTTGAGATAACATTAATGCCTTAATACTTACGGGGCTCCGCAAAAGATTAGCTCTACTGAGTATTTTCTGTCAAATGTTCTCTTCTACTTTTAATTCTAAATATAAAATATACCTAAAATAGAGAGAAGTTAATCGTAGAAAGATAAAAATATCGATTCCCCGTTCACCTACTGTTGGTGCATGCGAACATATTGGATGATATTGTCAAGCATGTGTTTAAAATATGTTAAGGGAATAGGCAAATGAACTGCGTCAAAGTATTGAAAAGTATTGGCATCACCATCTTCTCAAATATAGCCCTTATCAACGTAAATAGTGCTGCGATTGTCAAGATGGGCTCATAAACTAATGCTTCAAGCCTCAACAACCAAGTAAACCAAGTAAAACCAAGTAAATAGGAACATGCGTTTAGATTCTTGTAACGAAAATGATTTGGTCTCATTCCTCCTATTCTGTCACGTTTGCCGGTCTATGTTTTAATATCTATTTTCCTTATTTCTACACCTTTTTGTCTATAATGATTATCTTCTACTATATACACATTTCCCCTCGTTTGCCACCGATTCTAACAGAAATTTTGAAAGTGATGACTTCATTGACAACCATGAACTTCTTTAAGGTGGCATGAATTAATACTCTCCGTTATTAGTCACATTGGCACATGTTTTGCTCACTCAAATCTAGCAGAGATTCTACAAAATAATGGGATCCATTTACTGTAATTGTTGCTATTCTGTTAAATAGGATGTATTTAAAGTAGAGTGAAACAAGTTTATAAGCTCGTACGTATATAAGTGCTGTAGCATGGTGTCCCAAATAAACCATTAGGACTCCATAAACAAATTTGAATACATTAGTGAATAAACGATAACTTACTAGATAAAATACGATAATTGTACTCTTTAATTTCTTATTGTAGATCTAAGAACATCACATTTAAAATATCAGCGATTTAATGACACATAAACCGTTTTACTGTCTTTTACACATGTCGTTGTGTACAACAAATAAAGTGTGCTATTTCAAATGAAAACGATCTTTCGCTCGGCAATCCTACAGAAAACGGGGGCCAAATTATGTTGTTAATTAGGTTGTTAATTTCAATTCTATTCCTTCGGCTCTGTATAACCATTTCCCAACATTTCTTCAATTTCACTGCTTAAGAAAACTACATCTGACTTTTGAACTTTTAGGGTTACGATTAGTACAGAGCCAACAGACCGATTTATTAACATGTTCAAAAATACGGATGTTTCTTTCCTGGGGACCAAGGGACGAGTTATTCCATTAACTTGTATTAATGAATGAACTACAATACTTAGAAACCAGTCTACATACATAACTTGTTGCTATGACAGTCGGGTAAGCCTCGGGTAAGCTCTCGGATTGTCAAGAACAACCTTTGTTTAAAAAGTACGCATATGATTTGAATATGTCAGTAAACCGGTCTATTGGACTATAGAACTGAGACTAAGCGACCGAAAAATAACGTAACGCCATCAAAAACATTTCTACATTTCCTTTTTATCATTGAATTATTAGAGGAAATAAATATGATATTTGCACATCCTACCTTGAGCCTGGACCAGGCTACCGACGACAACGAATACGGCGACGAGTGACAAAACTGTCCTCCCCATTTTGAAGAACGTTATCGTCGACGCTTCCTCTAGGGCAGTGAATATCTTCCGACCCTAACGGGTTGAAAGAAAACCAGAAATATAAAAAGTCAGAAGGGTGAAGAGTTTCCGAAGAGAGGGATCCCCAAATGTCCCCTTTTCGAACCTCGAAAAGTAGCTGGACTTCTCGAGTAGAAAATGGATAAGCTCGCTCAAAAGACAGGGTTGATGTGTTGAAAAAAGGGAGTGGCCGGGTTGTGTCTCCACTTTCTTTCTGCACCACTTCCCGACTGACGTATATCATCTACGATCTTGGTTTTAAACCATGCGCTTAGTTAGCCGAGAAGTGAATTGAGAGGATGCGCTCTAGTGATCAGACTCTATTATTTCTTTCTTTATCCCGTCGCCATCGACATGTTTGTGAAAAGGTTTTTTAAACTCCTTTCACCTTTTGTGCCTGACAGTCCCTCCGTCTCTCTAGCTCTTCTTCTACTTCTACTTTTATTATTATCACATTCAACGCATATGGTATTACTTGAACGCATCTCTACAAAAGTATTCAAGAGAACATTGGGGATAAGATTGGCTTATAATTATAATCTGCATGGAATTGAAAGTGCGACTGACATTTCTGAATATAATGCAGATCGAGCGGTCACGGTATGAAATTCATGAAAAGGACAAGAGAGAGGGAAAAGAAGGAGCAAACATAAAGGAGAGGGGAAGAAAGAGTTGCGTGTTGTTTGCTATGCAAAACGTTACGTAAGAAAGGCAAATGTATATATAGGATTTACTTCTTTGATCAGTGTATGAGTTCGAATTCTCGGTCAGGGTTTGTTACGTCAGGGCGGGGATTGGAATTTAACGAATGTACTTTCTTACATGTCCGCGTTTCATTACCCCAAATGTCATAATCATTTTAACATGTATTTCTAAGTAATGTAGTTGATATTGACTATTTATATCTCCTCTATTTTTTCATAAACTCTATGAATAAGCTGTAATGACCTATATTGATGAATATCTTTGAAACGCTGGGTATGGAATCTTCTTTGTCGATTAAAAACCTATGGATGTATTAAAGAGATTTACTTTGAACGACGCTAAATAAATGGAAAATGTATTTCAATGTATGCATGTTTCTCTCCCAAATCCATAGTTATTAACTAATTAGTTCACATCACCTAATTATAGCATCTCTATGAATGAGATCCATTTTGCAAAAATTAGTTGTTACTGTGTATTACAACCCTCTGGCAAGCTTTTTAGTCGTCAAGAGCAACTTTTGTTTAAGAAGTATGCATACGATTAGTAAACATGTCTATTTCCTTTTAAAGATTTCGAGAACAAAAACCATTAAAACCGAGGGTAAAAATAAATCATGAGCCCTGACTTTCAGGTAACAAAATCGTCTGCGTTTTTGCATTATCTGATGCTCGTACATGCAGGCGCGGATCCAGGGGGGCCGAGCGGGCCTTGGCCCCGGCAAAAAAAAAAAGAGAGAGAGAGAAGGAAAAGGGAAAAGGGAGAGAAAGGGAAAGAAAGAAGAGGAAGAGGAAGAAGAAAAGAAGAGGGGGTGAAGGAGATCAGGCCGAAAGGGCCTTGCATTCCAGGCTGTTACCTCCCCCTCC
Source organism: Mesocentrotus franciscanus (assembly GCA_037976565.1). NCBI lineage: Eukaryota > Metazoa > Echinodermata > Echinoidea > Camarodonta > Strongylocentrotidae > Mesocentrotus > Mesocentrotus franciscanus. Next base: position 21,393,197 of record CP137676.1, read on the forward strand.
CCCATCAAAAAAATAACAGAGGAGGAAGGAAAGGCAAAGAAAAAAGGAAAAAAGGAGATAAAGGGAAGGAAAAAAGAGGAAAAAGAAAAGAAGGGGATATCAGTTGCAATTTTCCCGCTAACAAGTTGTGGATGGCCAAAGGGGAGAGAAGGAAGGAAGGGAAAGAGGAGAGCTAAAGGGAAAAGAGGAAGAAGAAAAAAAGGGTGAAAAGAAGGGAGATCAGTTGCGATTAATCCCGCCAACAACGTGTGGATCGGGGAGGGCCGAAAGGCCTTGCCTCCCTCAGCAAACTTAAAGAGAGAAAAAGAAGGGAAGGTAGAGGGAAAGAGGAGAGAAAGGGAAAGAAAAAAAAAGATAAAGAAGAAAGGTAAGGGAGATCGGGGGGGGCCACTGGCGTACTAATGGGGGGTGCAGTTGCCCTCAAATATAATTCAAACGTTGTTAATTTCTAATGCGATAACGGTGATTTACAAATGTTGCTGAAATGACATAATTTTCCGAGATTTTTCCTCACTTTTTAGTAAATTATACTTTTGTATGCGTTTATTGGAAAATGACAAATTCCTACAGTCAGGCAAGAAATATGCTTATTTAGAGGCCTAAATGTCAGGGCCCGCGGAACGGCGGGGCTCGGGGGCCTCGAGCTCCCTCCCTCCCCACTTTTTTGAAACAGTACTATATTGAAGAGAAATAGAAAGAAAGAGAGAAAGAAAGAAAGAGTGAAAGAAAGAAAGAATAGTGACCTGCCAGTGTCACAAAATAATGAAGTATCAAAATATGGTCATCTGACCGTAATTAAACGCCTAAAAACCCCTGAGCTTCTGGGGGATCCGCCCCCTGGACCCCACGCAAATTAGTGACCTGCAAGTCTCACAAATAAGGTATAAAAATATGCTCATCTAACCGTGAGTAAATGCTTAAAACCCCTGAGCTTCAGGGGGCTCTGCCCCCTGAAACCCACCTAGGGCCCTAGGGCGGCTCCGAGATGAGCATATGACCGTAATTTATTGCCTAAAACCCCTGAGCTTCCGGGGGCTACCCTCCCTGGACCCCACGCCAATTAGTGTCCTGCCAGTGTCACAAATAAGGTATCAAAATATGCTCATCTGACCGTAAGTAAATGCCTAAAACCCCTGAGCTTCCGGGGGCTCTGCCCCCAGGACCCCACGCCAATTAGTTACCTGCCAGTGTCACAAATAAATAAGGGATCAAAATATGCTCATCTGACCGTAATTAAACGCCTAAAACCCCTGAGCTTCCGGGGGTCTGCCCCCTGGAACCCACCTAGGGCCCTAGGGCGGGCCCCGAGATGCTCATCTGACGATAATTTAATGCCAAAAACCCCTGAGCTTCTGGGGGCTCCGCACCCTGGACCCCACGCCAATTAGTGTCCTGCCAGTGTCACAAATAAGGTATAAAAAAATGCACATCTGACGGTAATTTAATGCCCAAAACCCCTGAGCTTCTGGGGGCTCCGCCCCCTGGACCCCACGCCAATTAGTGTCCTGCCAGTGTCACAAATAAGGTATCAAAATATGCTCATCTGACCGTAATTAAATGCCTAAAACCCCTGAGATTCTGGGGCTCCGCCCCCTCAACCCCACCAGGGGGAATCAGGCGGGCCCCTGAATGCTTATCTGACCGTTTTAAAAATGCCTCAAATCCCTGAGTTTCAGGGGCTCAGCCATCACCCCTTGACCCGCCGGGGCTTTGCCCCTAGACCCGGCCATGCCAATTTACGCTCTACCTGATCGTAAATACTTTAGCCTCCCCCCACCCACTTAGAAAAACGTTCAGCGGGGCCTGCATGTAAAAGTGGGGTGATGCGGATTTTTTGTCTGCCCCCAAACGTTTTTGCTCATTACGCCACTGCTGGTCACCATAACGTACCAATATTTGGCTCGCATAATTTCAAATTTGGGCCCCCCCCTAAGAAATCCTGGATCCGCGCCTGCGTACATGCTACCTTTAAGGATATATATTCAAATCATATATATTTAGTTTGTAATAGATATCAAGAGTAAAGTAATAATTCTCTATACTCGTGTAACAAGAGGAGCTCGGGAATTTCAGCCGGTATGCCGAATGATATTGTTGTGCTCTGAATTAATAATAATAATAATAATAATAATAGGTCCATTTATATAGCGCAGCTACTATATGAATATACTCTACTGCGCTTAATACAAAGTATCATATTACTACCCCGGCTGTAGCTGAGCTGCCATAACTGAAACACGATATTTAAGGCCTTAAAAAACTATCAAGAAGTTAAAAAAAGATCAAACGTACAAAGCATTCTTTTAAAAATAGTACTTTAAAATGAATGGTGCCTAATATCGCATAAATTCTATTTTTCATATTACCAATATAACTAAAGAGTAAATTATGCAAACTGTTTGAACCTCACAGTATCATTCAGATTAAGCTGATCGTGAATGAATGAATGAATGAATCATTGATTGATTGTGGAATTAAGAAAGAGTGTGAGTGATTACACAAAGATAAGTCAGCTCTCCTATGTCAACACTGCTAAAGACACTTAAAGAGTTTCACCCATAATCACAGTGGGGTTGTAACCCAAACTTTAAATATTGATCATTAGGACCCATGCCATTAGTAAATAGTTTACAGATACACCGTCACATTCTTATTCGAATCTAAATAGATTGCTAAGGGTGGAATGGCTTTTATGGCGTTATACTATCAGTTTTAACAGTGAATCATTAAAACGTGTCAATTAAGCTTTATGTTTCAGCTTGTTGAATAGACCTGGGTTTATATTTATACAATGGGTGTAAAATTAAGCCTAGAAGAGCTATCAAAGGTTCGTGTGAAGATCTTTGCGATCAATTAAGTTGAATTGTTTTTTCTATGAACACAAGCTAAAGGAATTTAAACTATTACGACGAACTCGTTCAGCAATTAAGGAAATGTCGTCGAAATGAAATATAATGTTTGCTATAAAATGGGGGCAATGATAAAGACAGGAAACGATTAACGACAATAAAGAAAAATTGCATTAGATATTAGCAAATATATATTAGCAAATAGAGAAAATGGAGAGAAAAGGAAATAGAGAGAAGAGATAGAGAGAGGGGGAGCGAGAAGTGAGAAAGTGACGGGGAGGGGGTGTAGACGAATCACTTATGATTTTTGAAGAGTAGGTCTAGGTGTGTAGCCCATTATGCATCTAATTATAGCCACTGTAGTGAATAATGTGAATTATTTTTTTTTGCGAATAAAATACCTCATGGTTCAACCCCTTTAAAAATAAGAAATGCCCCCAGTTTAATAATTTGACGTTATCACGTTTCCCTTCGTGTGGTTGAATTCAGATATCTAGAATACAGGCTGGTGAAAGTGATTTATGATAAATCATTGATTGGAGTTTGCGGTTGTAACAGGACATTGGGATAGTCGATCGGAGAACGACTTCTACAAAAGTATAGGAAGGTCTAATGTTTATGGACTATAACATTGAATGCAGATTTAACTGAAGCACCTTTCACTGTGACCTTTTCCCTTTGAAAAGAAGCTTGTTTTATCGATTAAGGTCACGAAAGGAGATAATTGATCTATGAACTCAACCCGTAGACATCGGAGAGCGAAAGATAAAGTGACCCCTAACGCTCTCAAAGACCAGATTAAACGGTCTAGAAAATGATCTTCTGAGCTCCATTCATACTAACAACTAAACCAGCATCGACAATTAACAGCTAATCCAGTAATCTCTCTTAAGATATCCTCTTCCATCTTCTATAGAATGACGACATGACTCATTGATCTGGAACGGAATAACGAAGGGTTAAACAATCGACTTATTAGTACAAAAAGACAAAAAAAAATGACTGTACATGTAAAAGCGGGGAACAATTACATAAAAAATATCGGAAGTTGAAGATCATCCCCTTTTCAATTACAAGTGGCATTGACACGTGGAAATAATCAGATTTAAAAGCAGTCAACTCTGTCGTCTTAAATACAATACAAGTGCACTCCGGTACGCTCAGTCAGTGCTCAGGCAGGTCTTATACCTTTTTGAAATCTGTACAACTAACATGTTATTCGGTATACCATTCAATTCATATCATCATGAGAGGTTTTATGGAATCAGTACATCTACAGTGATAGTTTTGTGATAGTGTTCAACGCAAACATTTTCCACTTTATACCAAATAGTAATGATAATGGCAATTCGTTTTTATCATCGATAGCTTTGGAGCTAGTTAAGATAAGTACGATAATTCATTGAGGATTATTGGTTAGACCCATGGGCGTTGATCTGTAATTAGTATACCTTAATAGGTATTAAGTAAGGATCGACTTCCATGGTTAGAACTACTCTTTAGAAATGCCAAAATACCCTGTAGAAACCATAGTACATTTACGATTGTAAAATGCATTATAATTTTTTTTTGCGCGATGCGCTATGTACACCGCATTATTTTCTGTTCTTTATTTTATCATTATATGTAAAAAAGAAGTTTTTGAAGAATTGTGTTTTTACTGAGTCTGGAGGATTAAATTTAGGTAGACTAATCCGTGAAAAGACTAGAAACCACTCCAGACTCTGGTGAAACACACGTTAAGTGGAGGTGTCGTGGTATAGGTTCAGTTTGACTCTCAAACCCAAGCCCGTCACTAACGTCTTTTGGCAAAACAGGAATCCACATTTGCCACTCTCCACCCTGGTGTAAATGGGTACCTGTTAACTGCTGGTGTAATATGTTAAATTTACATATATATATATATATATATATATATATATATATATATATATATATATATATATATATTGTACATTTATATATATGCTGATGAAGCTTCCCTGGGTAACAATATTATTATTATTATTATTATTAATTGAGAACAAGGGATAGGTTCATCTCTTGAGAACAGTGGGAAAACCAACTTGACATAGAATCCTTCTCAGGTTTTTTTTAGCTATCGTATTATAACATTAGGGGGTGTCGCTAGCCTAGATTTGAATGGGATATCGGGCCAGATTTTGCCGACAAGTTGGCAAAACAATTCCATTTAGCAAGAAAAGAAAGGTCCTGTGGTTTTCGAATATGCTGAAGGATGTGAAAACCAGCCAGAATGTCATTCACAGACAGAAAATACCAACACCCCTCCCTCCAAAAATATCTTTTCCTGACAGATAAATACCTACAGCCCCCTTCCCGTCTTGGGACATCGCTGGTAATATCGCGAATATTAAACCCGCATGAGCTCCAATTAGTTAATGCAATGTCACACAATCCTGCCCGCCTCACCGTCACTGAAGCCATGAAAACTCACGTTTACAATAAATTCGAAAAGGCGGATTTTCTTTTTGTTATTAAGGGACTGGAATTAAGTCGGGGGATGTGCCAGATATAAATTAAAGAATTTTGATTGATATAGACACAAATACGCATACACCACCACCCCACCACCACCATGATCATCATGATCATCATGTCATCATGATGATCAATAACTACAACAACTACAGCACCACCATCATTTCAACATCATGCATATCCACCACTATTGTCACTATCATCTCCATCATCTGCAACTGCACCATCACCATCACTTTTATATCAATGCAAATACACTCACTACTATCACCCTCATCGCATCATTATCATCAGTATATCATCAGCATCATCATCATCATCAGTTCAATGTCATTTCACCATCAAAGGGCATCACTATCGTCACTATCATTACCCATCGTCTTCATTATTAACATCACTTTTATAGCAATGCCACTGAATCCACTGCCCTCATCACCGTCACCACAACCATGTCACTACCAGACCATGAACACCAACTCGATTATATCACCATCACCATCCATCAGTATCATAACCATGTTCATCATTATCATCATCATCATCATCATCATCATCATCATCATCATCATCATCATCATCATCACCACCTCCACCACTACCACCGTCTTGTCACCATCATAACCACCACTGTCGTCACAATCATCCCCATCATCTTCATCTTCATTATTACCATCACTTTTATCAATGCCACTACATTCAATGCCATCGTCACACTCATCTTTATCATTTTCACCTTCACCATCACCGTATATTCGACCACATCCACTACCGGCGTCTTTATCACAAATAATGTCACCAATATTGTCACCATCATCCCCTTTATCTTCACCATCAACATCACTGCACCCACTGCCATCATCAACGTCATCGCCACCATCATTTCACTACCAGACCATCAACACCATTGCGATCTTATCACCATCACTACCAGCATCATAACCATTAGAATCATTTATTTTATTTATTCACGATTTCTTTCAACAGGGTGGTTTCATTCAGTTCCACTGGAAGCCAGTGGACCTGCTTTTCAAGAAAACCCTGCCAAATACAATAACAGTATAAAACATAAATGTAAATGTAATAATACAATCATTAACAATTAACAATTGTACGTACATGTGAAATATCAACTTAAACATATATCTTTTTAAAATAACACTATTTGAATCATACAACATTTATTATCAATTATTTATTAAAAAATAGAAATACTTAATTATTACACTAACGAAACCACGCCTAAAACAAAATAAATAAATAGAAATACTAAAATAATTACAGAAGGAATAGAGTAGAGTAGGCCTATTGCATTTTTTTTAAGTTATCGATATAATTTTGCAGCCGCATTAACTGGTTACAGTACAAAATCCAGAGTTTCTATGCCAACAAATATTCATGTACGCCACATCAACTAGTGGATGTCGAATGAAATTTTCTGAAACCAGACTGCCATTGATCTGATAATGAAAACTGTGTAAAATACGAATATAATTGTGTATGAACAGCTTTTTCAAATATTTTAGATAATATAGGCAAAACTGATATAGGTCTATATTTATTCAGATCATTCTTTCCATTACTTTTATAGATTGGTATAATCTTAGCAAGTTTAAAGTCAGAAGTTATTTCAGATGTATGAAGTGATTTATTATACAGTTTAGTCAACGGTTCAGAAATGACATCTGCAGCTAATGTTAAAAGTTTAGGATGCATATTCACATGCAGTACCAGCAGATTTACAACAATCGATATTCCTTAATTATTTTTTTCACAAAATCCATTTCTAAATCTGTAAATTTAAACACATGAGGGACTTCTTTTATAGACATATTATTCATTGTCCCGGTCGTATTCTGATGGTCATATTTATCACATACTTCATTAAATGATTTGTTAAAAGCGTTCGCTAAATCTTTGTCCTTTTTATATATAACACCATCAATTAAAACACCATAATTATCACATTTTTTTACCATCTGGCAGTAATTCATTCATTATCCTCCATGTTTTCTTCATATCATTATTAGATTCATTAAAGTGTCATTCTAATGCTTTCTTAAAAACTTTTTATTCAAGTTATTTGCTTTATTTCGATAATTTATATAGCTATCCCAATATTCTAATCTGTGGGCTTCTTCAAAAAATATTAATTCTTTTACTTTTCGTGTAGTATTTATCTTATCAAACTGTTTTTGTTTTAATTATAATCTCGTTCCCTAGCCAGAGTAAGATATTCATCTGTTATCCATAGAGCACCTTTAACTTTTTTCCTAACGTTTACAGCTATTGATCACAACATCCCTAACAATCAACCAACCTGCAGCAGGTATATATCTATATATGCCTACAGATGGTGATTTATTTAATCATGGTCCTAATTTTAGGGTTTCGTTAACATGTGAAACAACGCACAGGGTGTAAAAGGCTCTTCCCGCCAGTCATGGCTGGACAAAATCACATTTAAATTCCTGTTAATGGGGGCACTGACACTCTACAGTTGATGAACATGATACGACGCTGGTATAGCTTACACCGTTGTAAGCTTATATCTATGAACAAATCCTAAATCTTCTTACGGTTGTCACTGTGTAACTTATATCCACTATTTCGTATGCTTTCAAGTTAAAGTTAAACCCGACTCGAGATCTAAGCTCGATTAAATTCTAGTTTTACAATGGGACAAGTTAAAAAAACCCTCTTTAAGTCGCTTGGCACTTTTTGATGTAAGCTGCTTATACTTGCGTGCAGTTACATCACCACTATAGTTGCACTTAAATGCAGTGGCGGATCTACGGGGGTAGGGGTTTAAACACCCCCCCCCCCTTGGGCTGCCAAGTGAAATTGTGATGTGCATAGAAAAACGCCATCATGTGTCCAGACCCACACAGTATCCGCATCGTCATTGGGTCAACCCCCCTTACCAAAAAATACGTTATCATGCACTGCTTTTTATGGTCTCCATGGTGTTTAGATGTCAGAAAACATCACTTACGAGGGTTCAAAATAGGAAACAAATCGGCTCGCCGCTTCGCGGCTCGTGGACGATGCTCTGCATCGTCATTGGGTCAAACACCCCCCTTAGCAAAAAGCTAGATCCGCCCCTGAAATGCAAAGTGTTACTGCAGATGACCCGAATAAGACCGTAAGTGTCACGATCAGTTTCGTTCGTATATGAATTATAGGTAATGCACAACACTTCGCGTTTGTCTGCGATTAACTGCAGCCCATTACTGGATTTGATATTTATTATTTAAAAAAAACAACCCCAAATGGGAAACCCAAACCCTTCTCTGTGTACCACGATGATAGTATGATTGTATAATATAGACTTATGCCAATTGTCTATAATACAAATGTATGTTCCTTAATATTTGTCAATAATCTATAGAATTTAACACATTACGTGGCTACCTAAACTGTATAACTACCATGTTGATTTTTAAAAGCTATTTTTGATAATTATATTTTGACGTTACGTGCCCTGCATGGACCATTAATCATTTCCAGTCCTGGGCTTTTCTTATGATGTTCTCCTTTCCTTTGTATTCCTTTGTCATAATGTCTCTATTCCTTTATTGCTTCTGAAGTATTAATAAGGTAATGCACCAACAACATTCGGTTTATATCAATGGCAAATTGG